>CP045902.1:12349239-12395619 GCA_013387185.1 Caligus rogercresseyi
CCATTCTCCGTCCTCTCCAAGACATGCTGCACAGCAACACCGGTATGTGAGAGAGTTTAAAACGGCACTTGGACGCCTGGAACAAGAAAGGCAGTCATTCCGGGCATCATAATCGTGCTGACAAACACCTGCTCATGAGCACCAGCGATGCTACAACAGACCGAAAAACAACGAGGTCGCTGTTCTCATTGCTGGCCATGACGAGACCACCACCAACAGGGACATCGTGTTGGAAAAACAAAACGCGCAGCTGCAGAGAATCAACGAGCTGCACACCCCTGGTACGATGCGCTCCAGTACCCGCTGCTGTTTCCGTGTGCTGAAGATGGGTACCGGATCAATATCCACAGTGGAACCAAACAGCCGCCGCCCCACTGCCAAGACGTATCTGCCATGGCCTTTTACGCCTACAGACTGATGGTGAGGCGAACAGTTTCAACCGCCTGCTCAGAGGAGGATGCTGCTTCATCAATACATTGTCGATATGTACGCAAAGGTAGTTATATATCAATAATATCAATAATAATATCAATCTTATAAATGAAGTCATATGTTATATTTTTACATTTTCAATTCCAGGTCGAATCGGAGCGCCTAAACTTCATTCGTCACCACCAGCGTGAACTAAGAGTGGAGCAGTATGTTCACCTGAAGGATGCTGTTGACCGACAGACAGCCGGCAATGACCAAACTAGAGCGTCGGATATTGGGCAATCTGTAATTCTGCCGTCTTCTTTCACTGGGGGACCCAGATACATGCACGAGCGCACGCAGGACGCCCTCACATACGTCAGAAAGCACGGGCGGCCAGACCTGTTTATAACGTTCACATGCAACCCCAACTGGGAGGAGATTACAGCGCACCTTCTCGAGGAGCAAAGCCCAGACCAGCGCCACGACCTCATCGCGAGGGTGTTCCATCTGAAGCTGAAGAAAATGATGCAGCTCTTTACTTCAGGGAACATTTTTGGCAAGACCATCTGTCACATGTATACAATCGAATGGCAAAAACGAGGACTTCCCCATGCCCACATTCTTCTGTGGCTGCAAGACAAGCTGCGGTCTACAGACATTGACGCTATTATCAGCGCAGAGTTCCCTGATCCACGACAGGACCCTGTTCTGTTTGAGGTTATCAAGGACCACATGGTTCATGGTCCATGTGGTGATCTCAACAGAAACTCTAATTGCATGGAAAAAGGGAAATGTACGAAGCGCTTCCCACGGCAGATGCTACAGGCGACGCAGACAGGAGAGGATGGCTACCCACTCTACCGCCGAAGGACGCCTGAGGATGGGGGATTCACTGCCAGGAAGAAGGGACTGCAGCTTGACAACAGGTGGGTAGTTCCACACAGCCCTCTCCTATGCAAACTTTTTATGTCCCACATAAACGTCGAATTCTGTAACTCTGTTAAAGCAATAAAATATATATGCAAGTATATCAACAAAGGCAGCGACAGGGCGGTATTCGAGGTGAGACGAGAAGGTGCAACCACAGACGAGGTGACCCAATTCCAGACAGGACGCTATCTCTCAACAAATGAAGCTACATGGAGACTCTTTCAATTCCCCATCCATGCCAGACACCCACCTGTCCAACATCTCAGCGTCCATCTGGAGAACGGCCAAAGAGTGTACTTCAATCAACACACTCTGACCGACCGTGCTGCTGATCCACAGAGAACTACACTGACAGCTTTCTTTCATCTGTGTAATGTGGACCACTTCGCCAGCCACCTGCTATATTGCAATGTTCCTCAGTACTATACATGGAACAACAGTAAACGACTCTGGGTCAGGCGAAAGCAAGGCTGCCCAGTGCCTGGGGAGGATGCAATCCGTGCTGGAGACACACTGGGTAGAGTCTACACCGTTCATCCCATGAATATGGAGTGCTTCTGTCTACGCCTGCTTTTACACGTGGTGGAGGGGCCCACGTCTTTCCAAGCCCTTCGTACAGTAGAAGGTGAAGTTTGTGCCTCATTCAAAGAGGCCTGCTCCAAACGAGGACTCCTGGAAGATGATCAGCACTGGGATCTGACCCTTGAGGATGCTGTAGTCAGCCGTTCGCCGGTGATGCTACGCCAGTTGTTTGCAATCATGCTGGTGTACTGCAGCCTAACCAATGCCAGCCAGCTGTGGGAGAAATACAGGGATAGCATGACGGAAGACATCCTACTGCAGGCACGGCGCCAAGCAGATGATGAATACCCCCAGTTCACACCCACCATGTACAATCAAGCGCTCATCTTCCTGGAAGACAAGGTACTGGAGATTGGCGGTTGCTCCCTTGATAACTATGCCCTCACCACACCCGACAGGATTCAGCAACGCCTCATTAGCCGACACATGCTGCGTGAAACCTCTTATGCCAATGACCTACTCCAGCAGTATGTGGATGACAACGAGCCTCTCCTCACTCCAGACCAGACTGATGCATACACCAAGATCATGCTCAAGGTCAACAGCGGAAGTGCCGGTATTTTGTTTCTTGATGCCCCTGGCGGAACTGGTAAGACATTTCTCCTCAATTTGCTCTTGGCCAAAGTGAGGCAGAATAACCAGATAGCTTTGGCTGTGGCGTCATCTGGCATCGCAGCAACACTGCTGTCAGGAGGGAGAACAGCGCACTCGGCGTTTAAGCTTCCACTCAACCTGTGTCATCAAGAAAATCCAGTGTGCAGCATCAGAAAGGGCACCGACGAAGCGAATGTCCTCAAAGAGACCCGTCTGATTGTGTGGGACGAAGCCACCATGGCCCACAAGAATGCCCTCTACGCGCTGGACAAATCACTAAAGGATATTAGGTCTAACGATTCTCTTTTTGGAGGTGTAGTGCTGCTACTTGCTGGTGACTTCAGGCAAACTCTCCCCATTATACCGAGGGGAACTCCGGCTGATGAAATCAACGCATGTCTGAAATCGTCCCATCTGTGGCGCTTTGTGGAATGTATGCAACTGACAACCAACATGCGTTCCCGCCTGCTGGGAGCAACCACAGCAGATACATTCCCTTCAACTTTACTCCAGATAGGAAATGGGCAGCTGCCCCAAGATCAAGATGGACACATCAGCATGGCAGGCATTGGCAACTTCGTTGCTACTCCTCAACAATTATGTCACACTGTTATCCTAATCTGAATGAAAACCATGCAAACCACGAGTGGCTCTGTGAGCGTGCGATCCTGGCACCAACTAACGAGACGGTGGGCAGCATCAACAGTAACCTGCTGAAGCAGATTCCAGGCGAAGAGAGATCCTACCGCTCGGTGGATAGTGTCACCGAGACA
Organism: Caligus rogercresseyi; assembly: GCA_013387185.1. Classification (NCBI taxonomy): domain Eukaryota; kingdom Metazoa; phylum Arthropoda; class Copepoda; order Siphonostomatoida; family Caligidae; genus Caligus; species Caligus rogercresseyi. The sequence goes on from CP045902.1 coordinate 12,352,533, forward strand.
GACCAGGTGACACATTATCCCACCGAATTTCTCAACTCGCTTGACCCTTCAGGCCTCCCTCCACATATATTAACCCTCAAACATGGCTGTCCTATCATTTTACTCAGGAACCTAGACGCACCAAGACTGTGCAATGGAACGCGCCTCATCGTGAAGCAGATGATGGCTTATATCATCGAAGCCACCATCATCACTGGACAGGGAAAAGGGCAAAGTGTGTTCATCCCCAGGATCCCACTGATTCCATCAGATTGTCCTTTTCCATTTAAACGTCTCCAGTTCCCTGTCCGTCCCTGTTCGCCATGACCATAAACAAGGCACAAGGACAATCGCTTCGAGTTGTGGGGCTCGATCTTCACACACCATGCTTCTCACATGGGCAACTCTACGTGGGATGTTCGCGTGTGGGAGAGTCAACCAGTCTTCACATCCACGCTTTGGACCAGAAAACAAAGAACGTGGTCTACCCTTCTGTTTTACAATAAAGTATTATATTATTTTTATAAATCTAAGGGGATATATTTTAATGTAAAATATGACAATTGAGTTTGCTCTATTTTTTATATATTTCTTTTGCCACTATTTTTAGCAGAAATAGGATTTATATGTTGAATAACAATATTATTGCATTTCTAATTATATTCGTAATGTGGACAGCCCTTCATCAATAACAAAACCTTTTTGTTTTTTTTTATCTCTAGGATCAATCAACAAAATGAGTTTTTCGTAATACTTTACTAACGATAAAAGTATCAAATGGTCGTTCCATCATTTGTTGCTTTTATTCTGGGTAAAGGTTTCGTGATTAATTCAACTCATGTGTCATATATTTACATGAAAATATATCCCCTTTGATTTAAAAAAATAACATTAAATTTGCTATTAAATCCAAACGCCTATTAGTTTATGATATGAAATTTTTTTTTTTGCGTAATCTTTATGTTATGACTCATCAGTCATACGTCTAGAGAGCTGATTCTCCAAAGCAGAGATTACACTTCTGTTGTTTCTGTCTTTCGTCCACATTGAGGTCCTTGGCCAACTTCCTCATGGATCTCGTTAGATCGGCTTCAATTTCAGCAAAGAGGCCTACCAGGAACTCACTGTCAGGATTTCGTTGTGGCCACCGCTTTCCAGCAACATATAACGTATTCTAACGTCAGTTTTTGGTTCCCTAAAGTTAGGTTCAAACCAAAACCAAAAACGAACGTTTCAATAACGTTACTCATGGTTGCATCAAAACTAACGAAAAAAACGTTCCCATAACTAACGAAACTAACGTTCGCTTTGGTTACCCTCCTAACGTTCGGGGAACGTTCCCAAAACTAACGAAACTAACGTTCGCATTTGGTTAAGCTCCTAACGTTCGGCGAACGTTCCCAAAACTAACGTTCGCTTTTGGTAACCCTACTAACGTTCAGGAAACTTTTCAAACTTTTACGAAAGAGAATATAAGATAGCTCCATCCTGGAGTTAAATAAATCGTTATCAATGACAAAGATGCATCCACAAAACTTTTCATCTATAGGGAATCGTTTCGGTAAAAAAAAATACTTTGCCTTAAGTAAAAATTTTAAACTTTTATATAATTTTCTACCCGATTTACAATAGAAGATGACAAATATTATCGCTTCAATAAATATTGATTGAGTCGAGTAAATGTCTTTCGTTTATTATTTGCTATTTTCTATTATAAATCATGTGTATAATAAAAAGTTTTATACACAGGAGACTATTATTATCTGAAATTTTCCCTGTATAATGAAAGGTTTTGTGATAAATTGTCTTTGTCGTTGATCCCGATTTATTTATTCCAGCTCCTTCTTTATAAAAAATATATATATGCCGTTAGTGATGATAATTTGGGGTTTCTAAACGAAACCTTATGGTTTTTCGACAAATTTAAAAGGTTGAAATTATGTTTGTGAGTGAGGGGGAGCTAGTTCAGCCAAAAATAAGAGCCACACGAGTTGGATCATATTCCTGACTTCAAACAACCTCTTATTAGAACAAGCTTAAATACAAACGACACATAACTAATACATGCTACAAATCGTCCTCATCAAATCAAACCAAAGAAAATTAAATATATAGAAGGGAACACTCAAAGCTGACCTAGCGATGATCATTTTTGAACAAAGAGTGGCAGAAGATTGTATATACATATATTGCAGAGTGGAGAATGTTTTAATAAAATGATGATGTTTGAATATTAAGGTTGACATAAAATCATCAGTGAGGAATACATAGTAGTGAAGAAGAAGATATTGAAGTTTGAGGGCAACATTTCCTTCTGGTGGAACTTCATTATCTCTGTTCGGGTCATCAGGTATTGATTATAATAAATTACCTTAAAATTAAAGTATGTATTACTAAAACTTTAATTATTGCAATGTAGTTACATAGGTATATATTATAAAAATGAACAAAATTATGTTCACATTTTATTTGATATCCAAAAATATTTTGCGAATGATCAAAGTGACTTCATCGAAGATTTTGAAAAATACGAGATCGATGAAGAGCGTGACCATCCTTCTTTATTCGTTTTAGAGCCACAGTATCTTTGAGAACTTTTTTTGAACGTAGTATTAAATATTTTCTGCATATAAAATGTTTAGTGTTGAGATAATGGTTGTCAATTCCATCTGATGTCTCGATGGCATGTGCCTTGAGATGAGGAATAATTGCTGACATATCCAGGTCGATCAAGACTTCTATTAGTATTTTCTTATCAATATTTAAAGTATTTATAGAATTATATAAAATATGTTTTCTGAAAACATTATCACACCTGAACAGCAGTTTACAAAGTGATCCTGATGGAATTTTGAGACCTTTCTCAGAGTCATGAGGATAATAATCTTTGAAGAAAATTAAGGATTTGTCTAAACAAGGATCATGATCACTATGTGTGAGAGCATTTTGGCATATTCGACATTTAATTGCCTTGGTTAGTGAAGAAACATAGTATCCCCCTATATGTGCGATTGCAGCACCACATATCCGTCAATCTTGCACAATGTAGCATTTGGTGTGAATTGTTTTTGAAGTTTCTTCGTCTCCATCCTTCAAAACGAAATGCACAGAGGATGATTCGTGTGAACTGACTGTGGCAACAATTTGAAAACTCTGTTCGTGTATATTCGACACACTTAAAAGTATCGTTTCATCCTGTGCCATGCAGTTGCTTGTGGTTGAATGAATGATATCCTTTCCCGCATGACAGAGTAGTTGCCTAAATGCAAAACGAAATTGAGTAGCTGTAGGGTTGCAGCTCCAGGCATTTCTCTGGCGAATAGCAGCAAAGAAATGCTCTAAATGATCCTGCAAAAATATTAAATTAATATCATACATAGCTTTGAGATGTTTTCATTTGAATAACACAATTTCAAAATTGCTTTAAGGAAAATTTGTTGTTTAAAAAAAAACCTATAATTACAAACCTGTTGCGACTTGTGTGTCCGCAAAAAGTCCAGCCCAAACTCTCCTGTTTTCATAAGATGAAGTAAGCCCCGTACGGTCTTGATACAGGCAATAAACCTCAATGGCCCTGTTTTTCTCCTAGAGTTGACAACTTTGACTCCATCCGTGTGCTCCAAAACGTTGTACATGTCTATGAACTCTTTGAAGACGACTTCAGCTTGGTGCAGGTTTGCTTGTGAGAGAGCGGCTTTTAGTCCAAAAGAAAATCTTGTTCTACTATTTAGAATATCAAATAATTGTCGTGCAATTCAAGGAACTTCGCAGTAATGAGAACATCACAGGATTCAAATCCTGGTACTTTACTGTGATGAGCCCACTTAAGGGTTCGACTAACTGAGTCAGATAGCACTTGAACAGCTAATTTAACTTTCATTTTATCTTTGTAGAATGACGTGTGCCGTGAGGTGAGTTTGTTTCCTAGTCGGAGGCCATGCTTTTCTTGGAGTTTTTGGATTTCCGTAATATAACACCACCTGACCTTAGTTTCTCTAACTCTTCAAGAGCCACATTTAGTTTTGTCTTCGTAGACTTCACTTTCAATTCAATATTGCGAATTGTTTGCCTGCAAGTGCAATTAAGTAATTATTAATATATGATCTAAGAATATTTGTCTATTAAGACGATCAAATAATATATGTATAAACTTTTTACTTGCCTTTGAATATTTTCTTTTTAAACTTTAGATGAAAAAATATTCCACAGAGAATCATATTTCACTTTAGCAGTATCAATTGTAGATGGGAATGTTTTTTACAGCAGATAAGGGTTGATTTGGAATAGTATCAGCTTGGCTTAAAGAACTCCGAAGCAAACAACGACGTTTTGCTGTCGGATATTTTTGTAAATGGGAAGGGAGGCCTTTAAATATGCTAGGAACAGTATCTGGCTTGAGTTTCTGATTGTACAGCCCTCTTGAAAATCACTTTCAAGGAAATGCTCAGAGCATATCCAGGTGAATGGAGTAAGATTGAATTTTTCCCTCCGCACAGCAAGGATCCACCGTCTGCGCAAAAGAGGATCCTTCGGAAAGGCATGGACTCCAGTGTCTGTACCGATCGATAGCTGCACAATCCGCCCAAAGGGTGGAATTTATTGGGGGCAAATTTATAGGACATGAAAACAATGAAGTCACAAAAACAGTGCTTACTTTCATGATAAAATCAGCCTCAGGAAAATATATGGATACTGTTGCACTTATTCCAGTGACCAAATTGACCGCCAATTTTTTACACGATTATTATAAATCCACAATTAAGTCTCTGAGGGAAATCGGTTTTTCAGTTGTCGCACTGTCTGTTGACAATCATTCTGTAAACAGAAAGTTTTATACAGAATGCCTTTGTGGGCAAAATCTTCAAACTTCTATCGCTCATCCACACGTCAACAACAAAAAAGTTTTTCTTCTTATTGATTCGGTACACAATTTCAAAACATATATAATTGTTTTGAACGAAAATAATATTTCGAATTTCCTAATATTTACCTTCCTGAATCTCCTATTTTGCGACCAAATGTTGCTCACCGAAAGGAAACTTACTTTAAAGAATCTTCTTTTTCTTGGGCGTCCCTTTTATATAAGATAACATTAAGAAATTATGTTAATGATACAACCCTACTATTTCACCTAATCGCCTACAACGCCTCTTGTGGACAAAAATGCATTGAGAGTCTGACAAAAAAAAAGAAAAAAAATATTTTATTGTGTTCGATGCGTTACTTTCCTTTAACGCTTTAATAAAGACATAGATAGCTTATTGGATTCTTCGGAGTCAATACGTCATATTGCCCAATATAAAAAAAAATTGTATATCTATGATCAACTTACGATGACATAGATCAAATGACTTTGTTTATGTTGGGCACATAAATACAGCTGAACGACGATGTTTCTCAGCTATTGAAGGGAATCAGCTCTCTATATCTATATGGCCTGAAGTAGAATAAAGCACAACACAGTTTAAAGTGGTTGTGTGTATTAGGGATTGGCTAAAACCGTTTATTCGATTCATCCATGGATCAAAATTCGACCTGAATTCTTATTCTTGGACCCTGCTAACCTTCAGAAAAAAAATATTGAGAAAAATATGTATAAAGGGATAATAGAATATCTGAAACAATAGAGAGGATGAATATTATCAAGTATTATAAAATTAGAAATATCTTATCATAGCCAGGCTAAATATAAACCACTCACTGAAAAATTATATATAATCGGTAGACGTGTACTAAAGGAGGTAATACTGATCATGTGTATGTATATAGCTACCCAATACCGGAATAGAGTTGACCGTTTCACCGACCTGAGATAGAAAAATTGCTATGTATGAAAGTCGAGTAATTTCTAGGTCGCTATGGCAAGAAATTGAATAGTCACGCACCTTTTACTAATTAATATCAAGTCTATATGTATTAATCATCAATGTTTTACTTATAAGAAGATAATGAGAAGAAAAGCTATTGGTATAATTAATATTGCGTCTTGATAGAGCTCTATTATTCTAGAGAAGGAGTCCTGGTAGTTGGAAGAAAAATATTATTGTACACCTACTAGGGATACAAACAGTTAATCGACTAACAATAATCAACAATATTTTAATCGATTAAAGTTTGTTAGTTATAATTAATCGACAGGTTGCGCACTCTGTCTGTGTGTTAATAATCTTTTTTACCTGTTCTTACATCCGAAACATAGATTTCTCACATCGAGATGTGGAAAAAATGTCACTGGGATCAGATTTAGACTTGAAAGTCGACAAATGAGAAATACGTATTTAGAGAATTAATGACGTTATTTTTTAAAGCATTGATTTTTCGTAACAATAAAGATGCACTTACCACTCTCAATCCACAAGATCCACTGGTCCCTTAATAATGATGCTGTTATGGACTATAAATCGACTAAAAGAAACGATTAATCTATTTTTCAATAACTTGTATCCCTATTACCTACGTTTACTAAGGAAGTATTTCTTAATTTAATGGATTAATTCAATATATTCAATTTCCTGAATACGCGAAAAAATTATATTCTTTTCGGCTGATTTAGTAAATACTGTACATCTTTCGTGAATAATTTTATACAGATGTTACCCATATTCACAGTTGCACCAAACAATATTTGATAAAAGATACTCGTTATAAAATAAAATCTTGTTAATATTTTTAAAGAAGTTTTTATTTTATTTCATATAAAAATACATAACTATAAATTTTGAATTACTTTCTTTAGTATAAATATAGCTACAGTGAGAGGTGTCCTTCGATCATAAAATTTAATAAGGTAAACAAATCCTAAATACATTGAGAAAAAACATTTTTTAAAGGACGTGTCAACTGATCTCCAGAAAATATGTTATTTATAAAAAGCCACAACTTTTTCATGAGTGTCTGTCGCTAGTAAAAATATAAATACGTCAGAAATAGAAATAATAAAAATATGTATAAATATGAGGGTATTTTACTTAAAGGGCCTCAGATCGAAGGTGAATACTTTACTTATAAGACAGTCGACGTTTTCTCCCATTGAATTATCTGGGCAGATCCCGATGAGCTTACTAGCCCGATGATAGAACTCTTCCTTAAGTGAGATGACAATGATATTCATTCCGTCTTCCCCAGTCTTTTCCTCGATGTAGGAGGCCACCTTTCCTATGTTTGTGTTGTCCAGGGCAGCATCAATCTCGTCGAGAACGAAGAAGGGTGCGGGTTGAAAGGAATGGATGGCGAATAATAGGGCCAGGGCCGCAATGGTTTTTTCTCCTCCAGAGAGATTGGACATGGGCTGAAAGCGCTTCCCGGGTGCGACGCAATTGTAATTGATCCCCTCAAGGTAGGGTTCTTCGGGTTCTCGGGTCCGAGGAAGGCTTGTGCAGACTGGTTCTGGGCGAGCTGCTTGTATATCTCATCGATCATGTTGGAGACGTGGTCAAAGCACTTCATGAAGAGATCATAGCGCTCCTTCTTCACACGCTCAAAGTTCATTTTAGAGTTCTTGGCTCGCTTTCGTACGATTTCAAACTCCTTGTTCGTTTCGATGAGCTTGTCGCGAGCCTCGTCCAGTTTTTTGCATGGCTCGCATGTTGGGTGCTTGGATGCGGTTGAGTCGTGAGACGAGTTCGTTGATATGTTTTTCCAGAGAGGCCTCAATGGCCTTGACGTCTCCGGACTCAAGCTCCTTGAGATTGTCGTCTAGGTTGTCGTAGTTGATGATGATGTTGGCTTCCTTTTCGAAGATGAGGTGGGAGGGCTGGGACTCGGAGAGCTCGATGGAGACCTCGTCGTCTCCATCTTCCTCGATCTCTTCCAGGTCCCCCTTCGTCATGGGGATAGGAATGACATCCATTTTGCAGGTCTTGAGGATTGAGTGTCGAGAGGAACGCTCCATGCCGAGGTTCCCCTCTAAGGCCCCAATCTCCTTGTTGCAGCTCTGAATACCCTTGACCACGGAGGCCACTTCCTTCTTGGCCTCGCCCACGGTCTCCTCAAACTTTTCAACCTCGGATTTGAGGAAGGACTTTTCCTTCTTGAGTGACTCCACTTCCCGCATCTTGGTGTCAATGTCCCCCATTTGGAGGCTTTCAGAGTTCTTGGCCTTCTCCAGGGCGTCCTCGTCATCTTGAACCATGCGCTCGTACTTGGTGAGGTTGTTCTCCAGTTGCTTGGAACGCTTGCCCTCGTACTCCAGCTGGGACTGGATCCGGTTGATCTCGTTCTCCAGCTCCAACCTCTTCTTCTCACGCTCCTGCTGGACCTTCAACTCCCGGTTCTCGTATTGACGGATGTTGGGCACGCCGATCATCTTGCAAAAGTCCCCGAAGATGTCGTCTTCCAGGCGGTTCATCTTCTCCTTGGCGGCCGAGATTGTCGTCTCACGCCGCTTCAAGACGTCTTCAATGTCGCGAATGATGGGGGCCACTTTCTCCAGGTCGGTTCGGATGGTTTCCATGCTGGATCGAAGGTCCTTGATCTTTTTGGCTGTGTTGTCTCTGTCTGAGAGGGAGTATTTCTGTCGGGTCTTCAAGCCGGAGATCTGGGAGCGGATGGTTTGAATTTCGGACTCCTTTCGGGAGTTCTTCATGGATTGTTTGAGTTCCTCCATGAGTTTATCCTTCTTCACTTTGAGAGATGAGACTTGCTTGTCGTCCCAGCGCTTAGCCTTCCGGGCAAGGTCCATGGAGCCGCCGGAGATGATCCCGGACTTTTGGTAAAATGTTCCGTCGAGTGCTACGGCGTCATGTCGCTGGTTGTCTCCCAGCTCGTAAGCGACCTTCATGGCGTCCTCGGGTGTCTCACAGACGAGGGCGTTGTTGGTGACGAAGAGGACAGCATCCTTGATTTCTGGCGGGTCGTAGCGGAGAACATCATAGAGAAGCATAACCCCGCGCGGGTTTTCGATGGCGCGGAGGATAGTCTTGAGGGGACGGGCCTGGATGTAATCCAGGGGAAGGAAGGTCTCCGGCTCCAACATCTGGTCCTTGAGGTACTGGATGCACTTCCGAGCCGTGGCCTCGCAGTCCACGACAATTGCCTCCATGTACCGACCCAGCTGCTTCGTGATGGCCACGTTGTACTTCTTATGGATGGGCTGGGACATATTGATCATACGATCATAAACGCCTGGGAAGAGCCGCTTAAAGTTCTCTACAATCTCTTGTTTCTTCTTCCGTCGATTGTCCTCGTGTTTGTCCACCCGAGCGTCTCCCAGCTCATTCATGACTTCCTCCAGCTCCTTGTGGATGTCCGCCACACGATCTCTACTACAGCCCACTTCTCCTTCCAGCTCTGTAAATATTTTTTCCTGCTCTTCGATCTGGTTCTTGGACTGTCTGATGTGATCTGCAAGCTTTTCCTCGCGCTTCTGCGCTTCTTCCAGCTCCGCACCCTTCGTCTTGAGATTCTGCTCCAGTTTGGACTTTTTTCCGCAGCTCGGAGTCCAGTCGATCCTGATCTGACTTTTGCTCCCGGTTGATGGAGTCCAGATCCGCCATTTGACGTGCCGACTCCTTCCCTGCAAGGACCTTAAGCTTGAGGTACTGATCCACTTGCCCGCTCTCGAGTCGAAGATCCTTATTCTGAGAGCCTCCCTCCGCGCGAATCTCTTCATCAAAGGCTGCCTTATTCTCCTGGTTCTGCGTCAACTCCCGCTCCAGTTCATTAATGTCTTGCTTATGCGACTTCGCAGCCTTCTCTGCTTGCTTCAGGGACTTTCGTGCGCTCTCCGTCTTCTTTTGAAGATGAGCCGTCCGCTCCTTCGACTTGATAAACTCCGGTTTGAGTCGCTGAATATCGTGCTCCTTCTCACGAATGTGGGAGTCGACTTTGGCAAAGTCTCTTTGTGCCTTTCCCAAATCCTTTTTGGCCTCTTTCAGCCCTCCCTCGGCCTCTTCCTTCTTATCTTCAATCTTGAGGAGGTCCTTTTTCTTCTTTTCGAGGTGGACCTCATGCTCTTTGATGGCCCGCTCGTTGTGATAGAGTCGGTAGAGCTGAAGCTCCACGCGTCGCTCAGACATGTTGTCACGGAGCTTTTGGAACTTGTCCGCCTCCTCTTTCTCGAGTTTGGCCTCTTTCCGCTCAGCCCCAATGGCCTTCTTCTTCTGATGCGTGAGATTCGTGCTCTCTTCAGCATGCGTCATCTCTTCCTTGAGGCGAAGGTATTCAGTCCGGAGAGAAACGGATCCAGCGATTTCCTCAAAGAGGCTGGTGAGCTCTTTGGGGCTCTTCATGGCGATGGACTCCACTGCACCTTGGAAGACGAGGAAGTTCTTGGCGTTGACGTTGATCCCGAGGCGCTCCAGCTCCTTCATGTAGGTCCCTGAAGACACAGACTCGTTGTCAATCTTGTGATCCGAGGAGGCCCCAATGATGGTCCGACTAAACTTCTTTTCCCTGCCGTCCTCGGACTCCTCATCTTCCTCGTCTCCGAACTCAAAGATGGCACTCACAAGGCACGATTGCTCACGGGGCGACCCACGGAGGCACCATGGATCAGATCCGAGAGACGCTTCACCCGGAGGAGATTCGTCTTTTCACCCATGACGAAGCTCACGGCATCCATGAAGTTGGACTTCCCGCTCCCATTGGGACCGATGACGGCATCAAAGCCCAGGAGGGGGCCCAGCTTGAAGTAACCCTTGTAGGACTTGAAGTTCTCGATCTCAATGTACTTGAGCTTCACGCGGCGCGTTGGGATCATGACGGAGGCCCCAGAGGACGGAATGGAAGAAATACAATTCGGGGGAGCCTCTCACAAGACGAAGAAGGGGATCAGAACAGAATCAAAAACAGAGGGAAATGAATAGAAACAACAACAAGAGGGATGAAAATGTAAATAATAACAAGGAAAGGAACAGGAGTGCCAGATGAAACAAATCAAGCAAAAACACGTTCTAAAAACACCTAGGCCATATAACTCATGAATCACCTGGAACCATAGAGATATAAAGACTTTATATCTGGAACCCACACGCGTTTAAAAAACAGAAACTCTACTGGATGAGGCGATTTTATGTTGTTCTTTTACTATATTGCTTTAAACATAAAATAATAATAATACGGGAATTTTAGTTATTTGAATAAATCATTTTTATGAATTGTATGCCATTGTGTGGTTTTTCGTTTCCTCATCGACCTTTGAGCAGAGCAAGTAAAACGTCCCTTTATACTTGCGGATATGTTATGAGTAACTATTATATCATAGTATAATTGTTAAATAATTCCTAAGTGTACCTCCGGAAAGGATGGAAAATTCATTATTTTCCACTTGATGAATCCTCAAAGGGTGACTGACTTAGAACCATTCCACTTGGACAGCAATGAGACTGTTACCCTTTATAAACTCAAGTACTGTACAAAGATACAACTTTTTCATCAAAGTACAATTGTGACCTTATATTGTTAATCTAATTCAAAATGAGTTGAAAAGAGATTCTTTTTTTTCCAATAACTAATAAAAATAGGAATATTGTTAATTGCAAAACACATTCCTCAGGATTGAAAACGAGGGCAAGGGATTACTTATTACCCGACATGACATAGAAATAGAAACAAAATACTGTCGTTTAGAAAACATAGAGACATATTTCTTGCATCTCTTGATTATAGTATCAAATTAATCACAAACCTCTCCCTTTTTCTATTATTGATAAACACTTGGTGTTATTATTATAGCATTATATTAAACAACATAAGATCTTCTATTCTGGAGGAGAAAATTTGATACGCAGTTTCCTCCTGTGTCTGAAAGTATTCCACAGGACTCGTGGACGAGAGGAAGAAACCTGTATCTTAAAAAAATATATATTATTAACATTTTTAAAGAAATAGACCAAAGATGTTGTTGTTTTTATTATTGCATTATAATAAACAACTTGAGTTCTTCTATTCTTTATATCCTCCTCAAAAATAGAAGAACTCAAACTGTTTATGATAACGCAAAAATTAATGAGACCAACATCTTATTAACAATAGAAAAATATAATTAATTTAATACTAGAATAAAAAGATATCAGATAGATGTCTATGTTTTCTGATCGACAACTGTTTTTCTTTTTCTATTTCATGTCGGGTGTAAAGTAATCCCTAGTCTAACCATATTTTTTATAATAATATATATAATGTTGTGTGTTGCTGTTATATTTTGTATAGAAATAAATATTTATTTGAGATGAATAAAAGAGTTGCCAAAAAATCTTAAAATGTATAAAAAATACTATTAAAAACGGTTGTTAAAACTTTATTTCTTCTTATTTTTTAGATTTAATTTCATCTCTTATTATATACGTTAGCCTCATGCAGCAAAGATTAAAAAAGCGCGATCGTTCAATGTGTCCTCTTCTATGCTTAGTAGTATTTGTCATATTTCGTGGGCCGTTTCATGATATACTCTTTTGACAGTTGTTGGCATCCCTGTGTTTTTCACCTTAGGGGGACGCAGAGCAATTGCAGGGGTGGCGCGGGAAAAACGAATGAATGAAATATAAATACAGAAGAGTCTTCTTTATTTACTCTACTGAGTAGACTAAATTAAAGCGTTAAACTAAGTGGCGCCTGAAGGACTAAAAATTTGGCCAATTCCTTTTGGGAAAAAAGGAAGAATTTTATTTTATGCATGCGCTACTTTACTTTAAAGCTTTAGACTAAATCAGAGCATAGAGATATAAAGACATAGAGACTTATTGGATTCTTCAAAGAAATATGCCATTGGGTCCCGAACATAGAGATATAAAGATATAGAGAGCTTATTCCTTCATCTGTATTGTGTGTTCAAAATAAACAAAGTAATTTGTACTACGTCATCGTAAGCTGATCATAGATATAGAATCTATCTCAATGATCAGCTTAGGATACGCTATTGGAATAGGATCCAGCCACAAATGTAAATCAAAACTTGCTCCTTCATGAATTTAAAATTACTTTTCTAATCTTGATTACAGTGTGAATAAATACATTCCACGGAGAAAATGACAAATGTTGTAAAAAAAAGAGCTCATTGATGTCCTTCAAAATATAATTACGAATATATTTATATCTCTATGTATCTTGGGATTTTGCTGCCTACCCATCCGTTGACCTCACCCAGGCCCGGCGGGCCTGAGGGGGACCAGGCCCGTCCACCCACTGAGTGACGTGGGCCCTATTTTTATGATTGTGGCAACTGTGCCCCCCCATAACAACTGTAGGCCCCCCCAACAGCCTGGGCTTGCTGTCGGGCCTGACCTCACCCCACGTTACTGGTTACATCACAACTCTATATTCTCTATGATTCCACCCTATTGATCTAGCGACAACGGATAACAACGCATAGTCCACAATTAATATTGAAAGGAAATTTAGTTATGAACCTCGAGTATCTCGAGTTTCGATGGACTACAATTAAAAAAACTCACCAATCAACATAACTTTGTAAAGTTGGTAATTCAGTTTTTCCTTATATTTCAATGCCTTATCATTACATCTACTTAGCACCAGATATAATGAAGCGAAATAAATACAAATTAATTTCCAGAATGTGAGTGGTTGCTTAATCGAAGTTTTTACTAATTGGTGATATTGGAGGTGAATTTGTAATGTGACGTTCATGTTATTAAACTACTCATTGATTGATTACAGCAAAGGAATGTGTTTAAAATCACATGAAGGTTTTGAAAATATGTATTTGCTGATTATAATTTAAAATTGTATACTTAAATATATATAAATTTAAACTAGTTTTTATAAATTGGTCAATGATTAAATTGATGGATTGTAAAGTATTTTAAGTTTTGTTAAGTATGAAAAATTATTAATAATAAATCTAGATGGGTAAAGTATGAGAAGAATGATCCAATAAATAAATGTATATTTACATGCCAACCGATCTTATGAGTTCACTGCTGCGTAGGATTATCAAAAACATGGTTTTATATATCTTGCAATAATAATATAACTTGGAATATATATATATATATATATATATATATAATATATATATATATATATAGATCCCGTAATTATCTTTATGACTCTAAACTTTTTGTGTGTGATTGTAGGATGGTATGCATTTGGACTCAGGTTTATTTCGAAGATTTTGTACAATTCAGTTATTGTAAACTTGCTAAAGCTATGGTTCAACACTGGTATTCATGCACATTTAGATAGCATTTATATATTCCAGCCATCTAAGGAAAATTTTGGAACAATACTTTTGCTTCTACAACCAAAAGTTTTAGATTATTATGATTATTTTGTTTAAGTGTTATGTTATATTTTGTTTATAACTTTTCAACATTATTCAGTATTTATATTATGAAACTTGTTAACACTTTGATATGTCCTTATTGCAGCTAGATCTTTTGACAAGTAGTCTATTTTTAAACTAGAATGTATATTTATGTATTAGTTTATGCACAATTCTTCCGCACATATGACGTGGTATCCCTCGTTACAATTGAAAAAAGACTTATAAAATAGCACAAAAATGGGGTTTAAGAAGTAAATTATGCTTTAAATATAATGTGTATGTATATATTGTATACATAATATATAGATACATTGTATCTTAACTATACAATTCATAAGATATTAACTGTATGGATTGTTCTACAATCAAATTTGTAGGATATGTTAATAAGTATTTTATTTATAGTTATTACAATATTTGTCATTTTAAAGGGTTAATAAGGCGATCCAAATACGAGTGATTTATTATTTATTAGAAATCATGTACTCCTTATTTAAAACATTTTTTAAACGGTAGTTTTAAAAAAGTTGGCAAAACCTCGCCAATGGTTTTTATTTCTTAATTGTCATTAAAATCATAGACTGTAATGGCATGGTAGTTGGGATACATTCAAATATCTATACACAATTATAAAAATGAGGGTTCTATTATTCCTTGATAGCTCTTGAGGTAGTTTATATATTTTTTCCTATAGGCTAAATTAATTTAAGACAATTTTTGGCCAAGTTATCAAGAAAAAAGAAGTTTTATACGATAAATCAATGGAGAACTACAGGCCCAAAATCATTGTTGTCAATCTCTTTAAAGCTGTGAAATGGTCGGTCGGATTCCTGGAGGGAGCTACGACTTGATGATTGAACGACACAAGAAATAAATCAGACGAGCAACGATAATATATATATTAGAACTCGGATACACTTTTTGTTAATAATGTTACCTCCCTTGTATGGAAATGTTTTTTTTTTTTTGTGTAAAGTTATGTGTTCTTGTAGACAGTGAAAATTCTAGGGACTTACAGTATTTTATTATTGCTATCAAATTATCTGATAGTATGGACTCTTTTTATACATAATTGCATGTGTGATTGACAAAGGAAATATAACCAAAGCAATTAATATTACATTAAAATAAATAACAAACTTTTGATATAGATGAAATAATTTCAGTTTGGAATATATGCACAAATCATATTTTTAAATTTGGATTCTGAAATATGTATTACAGGTTTAATAGTTACAATATAGTACTTTTGTTTCAGTCGAAGCATTATTTTTTTACTGAACATTGTGTTGGATCAAAACGTGATCATCAAGGATTATTTTTTCTCCCTTTAGAGATTAATATTATTCTTATCATTTAATCCGTTGAATGATAGCTTTTTTACAGCATATATATATATATATATATATATATATATATATATATATATATATATATATATATATATAATATATATATATATATATATATATATATATATATCATATCACATTAATAAATTACATTTCATCTATAAACATATTGCTTCTGTTCGTCCTCAAATTGCTGGAACATTTAATATTATAAAATTGAAATATCTATCTATCTTAATATATGTTTACAACTCAAATAAATATGATTGTAAATTAATTAATAGAAATAAATAAGGTATTTCTTCCTAAAACAAACTTTTCCTAGAACTAATTAACTACTGATGTAATACTATTAAAATAATTATTTTCAAATACATTGTGTTTACCCTAATTGTGTATCTTTTATACAACTAATCAAACTCTTTAACATCATAATTTTGTAAAAGAATATCAGAAAAATATATGCTTAATGTTAAACCATATTACCTCAAGAATATAAGGAATATTTAAAAACCATATGTCCAAAACTATACAACATATTTTCTTAATCTAAAAATTAAAATTTCCTTAAATATAAACGCTCTTTTTAGGTTTTAGTAAATTAAGAAAGGATTGACTTCAAATACAATTTTTCTTATTTTAAGCAAATTCAACTTTGATCCTAAAAGGGAATAATCTGTATTGTTCATTATATATTCCTCTTAACACTACCATCTATTTAAAAAGAATGTATAGCATTTATATATATAGGAAATATATTGTTGTATGATCCAAATTTTTATTTACATATAAGTATTCTTAAAGGATTTTATAGCTGTTTCTTATTTGTTCTTTAAGATGAATTGATCATTTATGTGAGAAAACTGTTAATATGCAGTATTAAAATTTGAGCATTTTTACATAAGAACTCTTGGTAGTATACATATATATTTATGTTTCCTTTGTATTTGATGGATATCCTTTTTTGGAATATATAGCTTATACAAAGAAATCGATGATATTACATCTTTTGTATCATGTACGACAATTTGGTCAAAAGTGTATCGTTTATCCTCATAAGAGATCTTATCTCTCCATTGGCTAACGATTGAACAATCTAAAATCGATATATAAAACACATATAATCATTTTGAAAGTGTATATGATCGACTTTACAACAAAATGAAGTAACTCTTTAATCAGGAAACGACCAAGACACTTTTTTTCGCCGGGACCCGGGCCGGGACTTAAATTTTTCAAGCCAGTCCGGGACTTCAGTATATTTTCGTTTCTTTGTCATTCTGACAGTGACGGCGTTTTTTAGAAAATAAATTCCCCAAAAAAAATTCTGGAAAAAGTGACAATGTTTTTTTTAGAAAATAATTTCCTAAAAAAGTCCCGGCCCGGTGGTTTTAGACGCCGGGTCTGGACACTCAAAAAACAGCCGGGATCCGGGCCGGGTACCCGGTCGTTTCCTGGCTTTAATATATAATTTATTTATTTTAACCATTGATTCGATAGCAATGCATCCTTTTGGATATAAATGAGCATGATAGCATCAAAATTATTCATTCGAACCTAGGATATTATCGATGAGGTTAACCAAGGTTTACCTTCTCCTCTCGAGAGGAGCCGAACCTGCACCCTCAAATTTGATAATTTATATAATTTCTTATAATAGTCACGTTTATAATTATTGAAAAAGTTATTTCAAGAGTTCGAAAAAGTAGTTTTTACAAATAAATAAAAGTATGACCCGAACTTATACTTCAGGCTCATGAAATCAATATACAACTCCTAAGATCCCCATTATAAAACAAATACTATTATACTGAGTGGGGTCATTATACATATAATGCAATCTCAGATCTTTAAGAAGGAAATGGACTCAATCATCAATAAATACTTTGACAGAAAAAACCAATGCTTCCACATACTATATGCATAGTTAGTCCGTTGAGTTCGTTTCATTTTTTTAAAAGTTGAGTTGAAGTAATATCAATGAAAAAAATTACAATGATATGTTTTTAAAACACGTTTGTTTCCTCTTAATGGAAAGCACTTGTTTTATTTATACTTGAATATATATAATTTATAATTACGCCCATTTGGTTAAATAAGGATATTTAAATTTTTGATAAAAGGGTGAAAGAACAATTAATATAAAATAGAGCTTTAGTTTTTGAGAATATCTTGAATAAACTCAGAGCTGGGATCCGGTAGAAAAATATACTGCCGTTCGGTATTCGATATATACCTTCTACCGATCGATATCGGTATTCGGTAGATTTTATTATATATCTACAGTATCGATCGATATTCGGTACGGTAGATAATTACTTTGTTTATGTTCGGCTAAGCGACAGTTGAACGATGTTTCTCTGCTATTGAAGGAAATAAGCTCTCTTTATCTTTATGTCTCTATGTGAATGTCACAAAAGTCATACTTTCAAATATACCGTACCGATTGTCAATCGGTACGGTATTGGCAGTTTCAACCGAATATAGTATAATCGGTTCAGTATTTGAAATCTACCGTCAGTAGTACCGAATACCGATTTACATTCGGTAGTCCTAAATGTCAAATGAATAAATTAGTTAATGCAATAAACTAATTTATTCATTAGACATTAGGTTTCTAGTATTTTAAGGCTCTTATCCATACAATCAATTAGCAACACTCGTTGTGTTATATAAAATCTGAGTATTAAATGAGTCCTTAATAAAAAAAATAGAACGGAATAATAGTGGATTTACAAAAAACAACAGCTGTATGTATTTTTAGTACTTGATTAGTATTAAGCAGGCTTGTGAACGGAACGCAAAATTGAACGCTGAACGGAACGCAACTTTTTTTTGAACGCTGAACGCAAAAAAAGAGTTTTGCGTTCAGCGTTCAATTTTTCCAAACATTTCTTGGACTTTTTTCGGGAAAAACGTCATCACTACGCATCACTTTTTTTGGAAGTTGTTTTCTAAAAAAACGTCATCACTACGCATTATTTTTTTGGGAAATTATTTTCTAAGAAAAAACGTCATCACTACGCATCACTTTTTTGGGAAATTATTTTAAAAAAAAAAATCATTAATTTTTTCGGAAATTCTTTTCTAAAAATACCCTCTTAGACCCTGGGTTAAATCCAGATTTTTTATAAAAACCCTAAATAGTACATCCATTTTTCTAAATTACACAATGTTATTTTTTAAATATTTGAGCGCTGAACGCTAACGGAACGCTGAACGCAAAAACATTGAACGGAACGCTATTTTTTTAACTCTGAACGGAACGCTGAACGCAAAAAAGCTGAACGCTCACAAGCCTGGTATTAAGCCATTACTAAAACAGTACTATTTTCAAGCAAAAAAACCTATTTTCTTCATAGTATAACTAAATTTCCTTTCAATTATAATTATGGATAATTCGCTTGTATCTTGATGGGATCTTTATCACGTCGAACCATAGGGAACATAGAGTGTCGATGTCATATATTGTAGTGCTGAATATCGGGTATTTATGTGCTCCCCCTTGTTGTGTAAAAGAGACAGCGACAGAAATAAAATAAGAGAAGTGAGAATTCATAGTTTTATCTTAAAATATGGAGAGTAATGTGACGTCACTTTGTGTATAGAAAATAAGAAGTTTCTCTCTCTCTCTCTCTTAAGTTATTTTTGTCGCTATATAGTCACCTTGACAAAACCTCTCTCAGCTGATGAAAAGGCGGCAATAAAATATAAACAACGATCAGTTCAAGAAATAACGAGGCGAGGGACACATTCTTCATAAAATCAAACTATCTGCTCTCCACGTTTATTCATTCATACAAAGCCCAATCTTGCCTTCTTAAGTAAGTATTCAATGTTCATATATCTAGTCTCTTGAGACTTCATCATCTCATGAGTTCTCTCTGTGGAGTCTGTGAATGGAGATTCCAATACATGGACACTGCATTTTGCTATATTATCCTGATAGCCAGATACCCGATAATGTATGTCCAAAAGATCCTGCCTGTTCCTGCAATAACTATAGGTTTAAGATTGTACTGCACCTAGATGCTAGTGTCACAGGAGGTAATGGACGTCGCGTATCCGATGCCCTTTTCATTAAACTAGCATTGACTAAGTTCCTTATGGTTGAGGTTTCCTGACATCCCCTATACAGCGTTCGCTGCAACATCTAAATTAGTTATTTAGATCTTTGCTCGTATAGGGCAAGGTACCGATATTGAAAAACAAGGTGCGCCCATATTTCCAAGAGATCGCATTTTTCGCTTGCCGGCGATTTTAAATGAAGTAACACAAGCAAACGGGAGGAATAACATTTTGTATTGTATTTCTTCCATAGAGATATAAAGATAAAGAGAGTTATTCCCTTCAATAGCAGAGAAACATCGTTTAGCTGCATTTTTGTGTCTAATATAAACAAAGTAATTTGTACTACGTCATCGTAAGCTGATCATAGAGATAGATTCTATCCCTATGATCAGATTACGATGACGTAGTACAAATTACTTTGTTTATATTGGACACAAATATAAAGATGAAGGGAATAAGATCTCTATACATATATTTTTATCTCTTTATATGGTTTCTTCCCGCTAACGTCATCAAAAATTTATATGGGTTACAAATAATAATGCGGTTACTGACGGTACGCTAGTAATGGAAATATGAAATATACGTGCCTGGTATTCTAACTACCTTAGTGTACGGTATTTGCCGTAAAGAACAGCTGAAAAATATAATCCACACTGCACTTTAAATGGTTTTAATTTGTATTAATCATTTTATAAAGATTTTTGGTGCCGATTTGGCCTTGAAACGTTTACCGGTACATCTTTCCTAGTCACTTTCACCCTTGGTTGTAACCGTGTCTTATGTGGTCGATGAACATTCTAAGGCACTATCTTTGCATTGGCCGATGACCTTAATTGCTGTGAACGAATTTCTTATCATCTTATATTCGAGTAAGTTCCTGCTCTGGTAGCTCCATGGAATCTCTAGCACAGTTCCTTCAGATGAAAGTCCGATCTAACATCACCTAAATGGCGAATTAACATTCATTTAATTTTATGTATATTGTGCATGCAAATTCAAATTTTGATAAAACAATATATTTCACTTAATTTATTTGAGAAAAAAGTAAATATTCTGCGCATTTTATGGGGCAAATGATTTTCCAATTAGGACTAATCATACTATATCCAAAGCTTAACTAAAAAGGTCCTATTGGATTCATTCCTTTCGTCTCAAAGTTAATGGAGGACGTTATTGATCGAAAATAAGCTTTTCAATTCGCCGGTCTTTTAAAAGAAGATCAGTGCTAGAACGCTGGCCCCGATAAAAGTAACGTTGTCCAAGTTTATCCTCAGTAACTCCTGGAAAGGAGGTGTTCTAACTATATTACACACATAGTTCAAGTTTGAGAACCACATCACTATAAAGTAAATGTTTCTACAGTTAATTTTTCAATGCTGGTGTGATTTGGATGATAAGCGTCTAAGTTTTTATAATTTTTCCCCCCGTTTAGATGACAGACGTCCCAAAAGACTCCGTCGCCTCTGAGGCAAAATGTCTGGGCGAAGGGGATTCCGCTGACCAATACGTTTCTGAACTTACTATCGTCAAAACAGAAGACAGCGATATAGATGTTTCCGATATGCAAAATCATCTAAGCATAAACGAGGCCCAGAGTGAGCATGAGACTGTGAAGGGCATTAACACCAAAGTGGACACACAAAACCCCACGTTCTCGGCGAAAGCTGTTGAGGCTCTCTTGATTAAACAAATGGAGGAGTCGGGTAAAATGATGAAAAGTCTTCTGAGTGAGTTTGCTCAAAAGTTCATGAGCGCTACCCCGAAAGTTCCCATTCGGGAAGGGCAAGTACCTCCGCCGAAAGGAGGAAAAGAACGACTCTGTGAAGAGGTTCTGTATGATGCAGGATTCTCAAACGGAAGAAAGTATTCGCCGGACCAATGTCCGATAGTCGATGCTAGCTTCCGAAAGAAACAAAGATGGGCAGAGGGCATGTGTACATACGAAGATAGGCTCACTGTTGCCCTAGCTGAATTATCACCCTCAGAAGCAAGTATTCGTATAGAAGAAAATCTTCGATGCGCTGCCCAAGGCATGGTAGCGTTTCTAAGAGCTGAAGAGAACGGTCCAGCAATCGCTCTCAAAGTCCAGGAAATCGTTGACAAGATTAGGAAGAATCCGAGTCATGCCGACGTTATCAAGGCTAACGAAACTAAAGCTATAATTGAGTTACAGGAGTATATCAAAGCTCTGAACGTGAAATGGGCTACAATTTGTGGTGAACCCCAAGTCCTGCAAGAGCTAAAGGAAGCCCGTCAGGCCTTATATGACTCAGGGAACATCTCCCTAGAAAGTACAACGGCACATGAGATAGATGTGCTAAAATATGTTTACCCTTTCTCTGGAATGGAAGCAGCAGTGCGTCCAACGTTCGAACGCTGGCGTCATAATTGGATGGTATGCCACGATGCCATCATGGCTGCTGGAGCTACAGAGACTGACGCTTTCCACTATCTCCTTGTCGCAGTTGTTCCAGGAAGTCCCGCACACGCTTTGGTCCTTCGGTACCAACTTTCTCCATCTCAGTGCTACTCCATGGCCCTGAAGGCTTTAGATAATACATATGGAGATTTGGTCCAAATAGCGACAAATCTCATTGCCCCTGCACCTGCGTCCAAAAAGCCGTCTGAGGTCGTTGAAGACCTATTGGACTTCCTCGATATGAAAGAAGACTTAATGAAAATAAATGTTAGCATCGGAGACATACTAGCTCAGCAGAAGCTGCTAGCTATGCTACCCTCGGTATACAAAGCTGAAGAGGCCTGGCCCAAGTGGGTGGAGTTTGCTCTCCGTGATCATGCTGCGGCAAATGCGAATCGTGCTCTTAGTGGTGCAAATCCAGGCACGGCAGACTTCAATATAGGAGCGCTCTACAAGATGGATAGCTTAAAGCTCTTTGCACTCTGGTTGGATGAAAATTACTCTCCTTCATCCACTGAAGAGACTCCAGTATCAGTTTCCTCCTGTGGTTCATCACAAATTCCTCCACCACCCCGAATTCTCAAAGCGGCATTCTGGCCGGGTGTCTGTGTGGAGCGCAGGATCACAAGGCCTCCACTTGTAGAGTGGTAGCTGCCTGGAAGCCTAGCATATATTATAAAGCAGCCATGCAGGCTAATGTATGTAGAATATGTTCCCTTCATGTCTTCAGAAAAGGAGATAAATGTCGGTATAGTTGTAAGACGTGTGGAAGGCCTCACCCCACGAATCGCCATCACCATCACAAGCATGACAAAAAGCCTTCAAACCAATGAAACGCCAAGGATATGCAAATGGAGGAGGACCACTTCCAAAGAAATTCAATAAGGCTGCTGCTGAATGGAAGAAGAACAACCAAAGCCCCAAGAGTTTCGCTCGGCCTTGCATCGATCCTACCAATATGGCACAAGCATTCCAATCGTTTCTCGAAAACAATCAAACCCTTAATAATATGAATGTGGCCAAAGCAACGAGGAGCCTGCATGATCCTTCTCAAATTTAGTGGCCTGGAGCTCATTAAAATTTATATATATATATATTGCTCAAGTTTTGTCTCTGTTAATGTTGAATATTATATATGGCAATGTCATTTATTACTTTGCAAATAAAATTGGTCATGATTGGATCTTGGTTGCCTTTCTTTTTTTATCTAGTGAGAGTTGAGAATAATGAATCTGTCCTTGAGTCACTTATTTGCCATACAAACTTTCAGTCCTTTAACGTGTATTTAACATCTAAGGTTGTCCTTTTTAAGGTCAACGGGTTAGATAGCGAAGAAACCTCCTCTCAAATCAGATATTTCTTAAACACATAGCCCCCAATTCTTCTCTTCCGAAAAGTGACAGGGTATTTTTTTAATATTGAAAAACGACTTTTCACAATTGTTGTTTGTGTCGGTACGATTGAGGTCTGCAGATTCACTTTCGTTAATTGTAAGAAGTTTGGCAGACTTAAGTTATTACATTTTGTCATAATATGTATTATGTACACTTGTAACTTTTTTTAGTATGCTTTAATTGAAGTGCCAATATACAAAGCTATTCGACATATAATTACGGTTTAAATCATTTAAATAATATTTTAATTTTATTATTTTAATTAGCTGTTCAAATAATTTTCAGTGCTCATAAGTAGAGATATAATGAATCCTTTTAGTGTCTTCTTTTTTAATGATCACCATCATCTTCAGGATGAGTATTCAGAGTATATCATTAAAGTATGTATACTAAATTTCAAGGACCAATTTTAATTTGCGTGATACAAAAACAGTATTTATTCCTGATTTGCCATTTTCGACACATGAAATTTCGACTCCTAAAACATTGTTTTGTGAGTTGTCTTGCAAAATTATCAGCATCGCATCACTTAGACCTTGAAGACGAGAGAAGGGCTTAAACAGAAAGATCAAAAGTCCACGCACAAATCAAGAAGATTTGCAAGCACCAATATGCATCGGAAAAGCTCAACATTCCACCTTTCCTAAAATAACAAAAATTGGGTTTAAACAGAAAGGTCAAAAGTCCACGCACAAATCAAGAAGATTTGCAAGCACCAATATGCATCGGAAAAGCTCAACATTCCACCTTTCCTAAAATAACAAAATTGGTTTCAAACAGAAAGGTCAAAAGTCCACGCACAAATCAAGAAGATTTGCAAGCACCAATATACATCGGAAAAGCTCTTCTACGTGCCACCTTTCCTAAAAGGAATCAGGTTCATAATTGGTCGTCCATTGGCGAGTTTTTTATGCAAGAGGTCTAACTTTACATGGCAGAATCAAGACATTTCCCTAAGTTGGACTTTCCAAGATGATTTCCTTCACAACCCACAAATTGCTATTAGTTAAATGGGGTCATTTGAATACTTAATTGCACAAACAAAAGCATAAAAATGTATCTACTACTGTTAATGACATGACCGACTATAACAACGATTGTCCAACGACAAAATTAATAAGGCCCTTAATGAAATAAAAGAACACCGCTTTAATCTAATAAATGTTTATGGGTACATATCATTTTAATTAAAAGGAATGGTACAAAAATGAGCTAGGAATATTTAGTATACAAAATGAATTTCCTTTTGGTGGTACATTTAAAATCCATATTATCTATAAAAAGTGGGCTGGCCCAAAAGGGGGGAAACAATCCAATACTCTAGGGGTACATAAAAAATACAAATGAATTGTTAAAATTCCCTTCATTAACTTTTAAATATTCCCTCCTTGAGTTAGGAATCTCCCTCTTAAATGAGTCCCAAGTAGAGGTCGACCAATATATCGGTTTGCCGATAGTACATTTTTCTAACTATCTGTAAAGGCAAATTTTGGTACCAACAATAGTTACATTTGTTTTCGAAGATTTAATATAAAAAAATAGTTTTATTACGCTTCAAGGCTTTGAATCTTAGCTTATTATCTTTTTTTTAAACATTCATTTGATCGAATAAGACCGAAAAATAGGCTTCTTTTCTGTTTCGGGTGGTCGTACACGTCAAATAAGTTTTTTCAGACAGCATGATGTTTTTTATGTGTCGCAACAATTGACAAGAAGTTGTGTATGGCAACATAAGTTATTTATTTCATAATTTATAAATATAAGAAAACGATGGCCTATTAGCTTTTTTCCTGAAGAAATAAGTCCCTATCGGTAATGTATCTTAAACTCAACTATCGATCGACCTCTCTAGTCCCACCACATTAACATGATATAAAACGTATCTACATACAAATGGTAATTAAATATAAAGATGTATATTGAACAAAATGAGGATAAAGGGAAGGGGTGGTGTAAAGACATCAATCAATAGGTAGGCTGGCTTGTAGTAATTTTAAAAATATATAAAATACACTTATGAAAGTATAAAAAGTTGTTCTTATTAATAGATTTAAAAAAAGTCCAGGTGAGCGACAAGAGATTTTAACAAATTTATAACAATGCATCCTAACAACATTGATAATTAATATGAAAAGAAATTTCATACTTTTTTTTTGACAATTTTATCAACGAATTTTTGATCAAGACTATTTTGGAGGTAGTGGTAATAATAAATATATATAATCAGGTATATTTATATTAGTAAAGACTCAGATTATTTGGCAAAAGTATCACCAAATTGCCTTATTATTATAAATACGATTAATATTAAAAATATTGCCTCTGGTAACATTTTAAAGATAGGACTTGAGGGGCCCCTTTCGTAAGGGAGGAAACCCAAAAAAGAGGAGCATCCCTCAGAGTGATTGGTTTTACTGAGGAAACAAGATCAACTATCTATAACTATGTATAAAACTTTCACAAAATTGTTATTGACTAAGGTAGCTCAGGTAGAGTGTTGTCATATGACGGTTGGGGGAGTGGGAATTAATACCTCTCCCGGGGAACTTTTTTTTGTCTTAATCATTTTTACTATTTTTTTCCTTTTTATTTTAAATTTAACATATTTAATTTATTAAAAAAAGACACTAAAACCAAATGAGAGAACAAGGTACTTAATTTTGAAGTTTTAACTTTTGACTATCACAACATTAACCTAAGATATATATATATATATATCTTTTTTAAATGCAGAAAATGGATCTAATTATTTGAGCTGGAGTTGTATTTTTTGACACAGGGGGGGATATTTAATATTAGTAATTGGGGTGGGAAGGGGTATGAGAAAATATTGCAGTGATTAATATAGGATTTTTAATATCAAAATGCGTCTTTGGATTACTTTTTTTTAGAACAAAAAAGTTGGAAATTGCTTAGTGATGATGAAGTTTGTAAAAAAACGTAACATAGGATAAATGAGGCTTAAGGAAATGGAGAGACTTTTAGCAAAGGCCCATGGGTGTTATACGTCATTTATAAATCAAAATTGGTCTGGATTGCTAGATTGGATCTTTTCGATACTTCCTAAACCTTGAATCCAAGTTATATATGAAAAATTAGGTTTGGCAAGTAAAGAACCCCATATTTAAAAAAAAAACTTCAATGTTCATTTCAATCATTACAATAGGATTTTGGTAAAAGTTAGTATTCCACACAAAAAAAGATATGAGCCTTCGATCTAACAATCCCTTATGACGTCACATATCCTATTTAATGTACAACTTCCGGCCGACAGAAAAAGAAAGACTTTCTCAGAAATCAGCGGCCGGGGAACCATACAAGAGTAAGGACAAGAGATTCATATGACATTGTAAGTTATCTATTTTTCATGAATATTCCCTGGTGTCATGGGGGAAGTGGAGAGGGGGGGGGGGGATTAGCGTTATTAGATAGTCAATTATAACATTTGTTCATAGCTAGTGTGCGATACTCATAATCTAAGGATGGCGTCAAAGGTTGACTGCATGTTTATAATATAACTAAATAGATTTTTTAAAGGACTCTTAGTCATCTATGATTTTTAGCATCACTGAGTGATCGATAGAATATATGCCAAATATAAGCTAACAAAATTATAAATTTTTCAGTCAGATTGATAATTGAATTTAAGATGATGAGATTACGAGGTGTTTTTTTTTTCTCCAGCGGAGAGGAGAGCTTATAGTAGGAAATATAAGGATATAGAGTATGAGAGTTCTCTTCGTGGCATGCAGAAGGGTCAGACTTTTTACAGAACAAAAAAAAGGATTTCTTATAAAATAACAAACTATAAGAATCCTTTTATGAGTGGGATGGATACACAGACCTATGCAATAAATGAATTTAAAATATTATTCATTCGTTAGAGTTCAAATCATCCATTACTTTCAATGCATATTTTGAACGACAATTTGCTATATAGACTATGACTTTGAACAGTGTTTATTCAATAGTTTCTGCTAATTGACACATTTAAAGGCCTAAAATGTTAGTAATTTTGAATTATAATGTTCATTTATGTTTTGTTTTTAGCGTTACTATCTTAAGATTGTGTTTTTTAATCTCTTACTTTCTAGTGTATTCTTAAATTTTTACACTGTATGGATTTTAGCTTATAAATAAACATCTTAACCATTTAAAAAAATGTTATGTCTTTATAAGGGCTTGAACTCAAGAGATCTCCGAGCTCACAATGGAGGAATTGATATTCTACATGAATATATATATATATATATCATAATAATTCAAAAGACACCATGAGAAATATGGGTCATGTTATTTTATTTTTCACCAGCACAAATGGCTGACCAAGTTTAAGATTTTGTGAATTTACTTAAATAAAATATTTGTATTATAATACTACTTTTCGTAATAAAAATATTACTTCATTCTCTAAATATACACTAAGAGTAATGGACCATGGTAAAGAAACTACCATAATGGATATTCAAGTATCAAGGTTTTGTGAATATGTACTTTTTATATGTAGTAGTCTTTATAACACTACTTTTGAAGTAAACAAATTATCGCCAAAATGGTGGCTAATATACTTGTTGTTTACGACATTTGTTGTCTTGTGCGTCCACTCATTGTTGTTATTACTATGTCATGGGTGGGTGATGGATAGAGAAATTAAAGTAAATGAAATAAAAATTAAACCTAAACGTCTTGACCGGCTTACAAGGGGCTAAAACGCGATATATGAGCTAATTTACAGGTTGAGTATATCATGCAGCTGCCACTGCCTTGTGGAAAGGCCTTGGAGAGGAGGAAGAGTTGAGGGGCTTATCAAAGAAGCCTTCGTCATCCTCGAGTCCACCTCGAACCTCACAACCCCCACTTCCGCTACTGAGTTCGTCCGCGCTGCCATCGGATTCAATGACGTCTTCTTCTTCGTCTGAGGAAGAAGGATTCTTTTTGGACTTGTCCTTGACAAGTGGGCCATTGCTCCCATCCTCGTTCGTCTTTTTACATGAGCCACAGGGGTTTAGAAATCGTGGATCGATGACCACTTCCCCGTAAGGACCACGAAATATCGTTCCACAGCATACGATTTGTCTAAATGATAAAGGGATTGTTAGAATATTTAAAAAAATACAGAATTAGATGATGTCACAGATAAGAACTAAAAGGATGTGATAAAATATATTATAGACAATGTAATAACCTGATACTAATCAAGTCACCAGCTGCTATAGATATATTTTTGCATAAACGGTTGCATTGGCACGAGGTTTCGTTAGGAGTTATCTTTTTTTTAAATACTACTATTCTAAATAAACTATCACCCAAAGATGGCTTCCAAATTATATTTTTCTCCCTTTTTATTAAGTGTATCATTTAGATCGGTTTTTACAGCTATCGTATTAAGACAATATCATAGCGAGAGCCACGAACCTAAGCAATTTACATACGAGCGTATATATAAAAGAAATAGAATACATATCACCAATATGTGAATCTTCAAATATTATCAGTATTTTTCTGCTTTGGTATACATTTAACATGACGTCATGTGATGACTATTATTTGGATCGTATCTCTTATGTGAATTTACATTTTTATTAAGTGTTAAAAACCAGTAGTATTGGCGGGGCTTCTATAAATCAATACATTCAATCTAAGAGAAGAATCATCATCATTAAATGATACTTTGCAACTTAATAAAAATATTTTCTACTTATAAGTAGGATTTCAACCATTTTGAGGGGTAGACCTCTAATGGGATATGAGTTGTCAAAAAGCACAGCCGCAAAAACGTGAAAAATGATTTAATTCATAGCTTTTCTCCTTTCTTTAAAAGCTGACTTTGATTGCACCACGTGCACTATTTTCATTCTCCACCTGCCTGCACCAGCCACTTGGCCTTAAGAAGGTTTTTTTTTACCTTTCTCTACCTCGATTCTCTAATTAAACGAACCTGTCTTTATCATATGCAGAAAAAAATATGGTTTGAATGTTCTCACCTCTTCCAAATGCTCATATCTAAGAAATCCGAGACGGAGGTTACAGTTTCCGTGCTTTCCGAGGGCCTATGCTTAATTCTCCGGACGTCAAGGCCTCTTCTCCTTGAAGAAGACACGGTGGCCTTGCTAATCAATCCTTGAGGAGGCTTAATCGGTGACTGCTTCAGAAGGG
This sequence comes from Caligus rogercresseyi, assembly GCA_013387185.1. Classification (NCBI taxonomy): domain Eukaryota; kingdom Metazoa; phylum Arthropoda; class Copepoda; order Siphonostomatoida; family Caligidae; genus Caligus; species Caligus rogercresseyi. The sequence continues at coordinate 12,382,131 of CP045902.1, forward strand.
CCTCCTTAGTGGATTGCCTCAGCCTCGCAGCACGAGCCTTGGAAAGAGACTTTATCCCAGGCCCACTCCGGGCGTCCACCACGTGGTTCCAGTGCCGTGTGGACCCTGACGGAAGCTTGAGGTACCGCTTGACGAGGAGCACACAGGCATTACAAATCTCACCGAAGCGCTTCTCCTCCAAGTTGAAGCAGGTCTGAAAGACGGACTCATATTTCTTACTATCCGTGAATCTTGAGCTGAAAAATAGAGATCAATATATTACTACGTTAGTTAATTAGAAATTTATTTATTGTTCACAATAGACATACAAATTTAAAAAAAATGTAGAATCACTAGAACATTATGACTATATTAATTGCAGTTAGCATATTATTTATTAAACCATTAATTTCATGGCGTATTCAGAATTATTTTATTAACTTAAAATAATAATTAGCTAAAATTAGACTGCTGCCATGAATATTTGATCACATGGCTAAGAGAAAATTAGCCAACAAAAGACTATTAGAAAGCAAAAGATAGTTGATAAAGGTAGAATCTCATGCTTATTGCACGATAATCGTTTTAATCAAGAAATGCAAAAAGTTGTTTTATAAGTTTCTTCACAATAATAAACACTCAAGAGATCTTAAAAAGTTTGCGTGTGTCAGTGAAAATCTAAACAATTTAGGACCAATATTCTGAACAATAATTCATATGAAATTCTTCTATTACTAAAAAAAATATTGAACAAATATTTTGATATTAAGAATATATATTTTTGAAAACAACAATCATTCAAATGTAATTCTTATGAAGTCTCAGACGGAGAGGCTGTAGGAGTGATATGCATAGCATATGTAATACAAAAGAACCTTACCTGCTGGACTTGGCCCGGCAAATGCAGCATCCATTAATGGAGCGGAATACTTTAGGCTTGTGAAACGCGAACATGGCTCAAGAGTTGTTGTTGTTGTTTTTCATGAAAATAATCTAGAAAAGAGAAAAGAAGGAAACGCTGTTATTGTTGTATAAAGCATGGGTTTTCTTTAAAAATATATGGGGATATAATGTATGCGTCCTTTTCTTCTTTCTTGCAAAAGAAAAATAGAGGGGGGGGGGGGAGCACATTGTGCTGGTTCACGAGGGAGTCGATGTAGAAAGGACCAAGAAGTGTGTGGGGGGGGGGGGGAGCAATTCCTCAAGATCCCAAGGAATAATTTAGTAAGGAAAGCCTTGACCTCAATTCAGAATGTACATCATTGGAAGAAAGCAAAAAAAATCCAAGTCAAGGCCTTTGTAGCAAGGCCAGACATGATAAAGGCCTTTATTATTACTTAGAGGTCCATGAACTTGAACAGCAACAGTTTTTGTTTTGCAAATAAAGTATGAAGAGCAAAGGAATGAAATCATTTTGTTGCTCTATCATGGGCAAAGCTTTCTTCTTCCTTAGCCTAAGGCCTCAAAATATGTGTGCATACATACATACATACACACACACACAAAACTATCCATTCGAATTCCCCTCCTATTTTGCTTGGAAAGCCGAGTAACCTTGAATGACCCAGTGAACTCTTAACTTGACATAGAAAACAAAGTAAAACAATATTCATTTGTAAATCATATCCTAAGCATAAAAAAGGCTAAATGGACTTCTCTACAAGTTATCCACAAAAGACTTCAACAAAGACTATTCTTTGCTTACTCATGATATAGGAAGAATGCTCCACGTGAGTTTTTTCTCTTAAAGCCTTTTAGTTACATCAAAATGAAATAGGGAGGTCCATTGGGCTTTGAATATCTCATTTGTCCTAGAGCTACTTGATTCCTCAGGGTAGGACTGTTCTCTCCGGTCATCTCTGCTGCTACCACGTGTCGAGAGTCACGAACACTCACTCACTCACTCAGTCAGTCTCACTCTTCTTCTTCTTGATGACATTTGCTTTGGGTCACAGAGCTTGAGAGGGCTCAACTGCTCATCTGTTAATCTGACGTCAGCTTTGACTAATTCTATGCATTTGCCATGGTCCAAAGTAAGTGCTTGGATTGCATGACAAAGATGACTTACAGGATGATCAAAGGGGACGGACGGACGGACTGACGGAGGGAGGGAGGGAGGGACTCGTGAAATGTGTAGAAAAGGAAAAAGCAGGTCTATGCTAGTCAAAAGTACCTTCCATTTCAATGATCCATGCCATTTAGTCCCCAAAGGTCAAAGATGAATTCAAGTGGTGAGTACTCACTCACTCACTCACTCACTCACAGAAGTCCTATTACAGTCACTAAGTCCTCTTCTACTCAATGGAGGCTCTATCAAAGTGAGCCTGAGTGTCCTTGAAGCCAGGAACTCATCAAACTCCTTGCAGAAAACCCATCACGGTATGCCGATCAGAGTCCTCTTGATGAACCCAATCAGGTTGGATGTACTTACGAGGTTAGGCAATCCTGGGATGGGATGGGATGGGTCTCTTGAGATCCAAAGACAGAAAGATATTCGCACGCGTCTTTGGTCCACGCACTAAAACAACGAAATGAAGAATGAAATAGGAATCAAAATCTATCTCATTTTATTTTAACAACTATTCTCTCGAGGAGATTCATTTTTTTGGTGTTCTTTCGAGAATCAAACAAACGCTTATTTTGCTTTTATTAGTAGTAGTATAGAGAAGGCGTGTTAAGGCTGTTTGAGGCAGCCCAAGGCTGCTCACAGGCGTTGCGTCTCTCTCTTTCTCTCTCTTACGCTTCCGTGGCTAAGGGACTTCACAACCTGTCAAATAAATGTGCTTCCCTCTCTTTTTGACAGAAGGGCTGGCCTGCCCTGACGTCATCCGTTCGAGGGCGTGTAAAGAACCGTTGCAGCAGGAGTCATCATCCTAAATGCTTTCTGGACCACGTTGTGTATTCCCCGTCTGTCAAAATGGAGCAGAATTCCTTAGGACTGTAATGGAAGACTTTTTTTATTATGTAGGTCACTATCATCTAAACAATATGTATGTTGCGGTCGTTTACCAGAGGTAGATATGAATGAAGTGTCGACAATGGACTGCACTATGAGAAAAGAAGGATAGAAGCTGGGATTTTTGTGGGAAATATGACAAAAAATGGTAGCGTTTAATAAATAAATTCAAAAAAATGAGAGCACTTAAGAAAGCTCAGGACTCTACTACTACAACTACTTGAGTAATAATTTGTCGATATATTGAGTTGATATTATGTATTAGCTTCTCTATGGCCAGTTTTTTAATTAATGAAATTTTATTTGATTTAGTAATATAATCATAGATAATTATTTATATCTCTATGAATATAAAATGGTTTATTGTCAACAATCTATTTCATACCATAATGACGACATAATTCCTAATTAAAACTGTTGAATTCCATTCTTAATTGCACAATCTATTCATTCTCATTCTTTAATCTCGGTTGCCCTGAGATTAACAAATCCAATCATACTATTTGACTTTACGAAATAAAGCTGATTGCTCATGGAGTTGACTGCTTGAAGCAGTCGGCTTTAAATAAGTCCCTTCAAATAAAACCTCTTCCTCTTTTTGGTTATTTCATAATGTTGTATACATACGTAAAAACAGTTCCGTTTAAGCTTGCATCATGAAGAAGTAAAAGATGAATTCAATATTGGCCTTGGTCTATTCATTGCTTATACATTCATATAAACTACAGATGATATTGTATAAATATCTTTTAAATTTACATCTTCTCCTTTCTTTAGATTAAATATATATTAAAGGGCTCCAGGAATTTTGTCAAACAAACCTTTCCTTAGGTAAAATTTATAGATAGGAACATTTCTTAAGCATCTATTGAAAATATACCCCCTAACATTTTTGTTCACAATTACGGTAAATGAGGGCTAGCGTTTAAGAGGTGTCAGCCTTCATAAAGGCACTAAATATGACATTTTTTTAAGGGACAAGGTGGGTTCTGACTATACATTTGACAATTTAGGATACCTAAACCGAATCTATTTATTGAACAACCCATATATTTTCTAGGTAAGGCATTACCCAATTAACTATTTTTATGCTCCATAGCTAAGGTTACTTCATATTGATGTTAACATTATTTTTTACCAGACTATGTAAAAAAGATGATGACCTGTGTCAATATTTAAAAAAAATACTGTATACCATTTGTCATTGTATGGATCTATCTAACGTGATGTTAACGTTGTTCTTAGGTGAATGTTTATTTATAAGATAAAAACAGCACCAGTATGATAATACGAGTATCATAGAAATATAAAGACATAGAGAGCTTATTGGATTCTTAAGAGAAATACGTCATTGTGCCCAATATAAACAAATATTTATATCTCTATGATCAACTTACGATGACGTAGTACAAATTACTTTGTTTAGTTTGGGCACAGGCCACAGCTCAACGATGTTTCTCTGCTATTGAAGGGAATAAGTTCCTTATATCTTTATATTTCTATGGATAATATACAGTTCATAATTTAATATTACATGAAGGCACGGAATGACTCTTCATTCAGTCACTAAAAGCAACATTAACAATAGTGTTCATCACCACAATTGAAGGTCACGTTAAATCGATTCATACAATACCAAAGAGTACCAGAAAAAGAAGTGCAAACCTGCCTATAAAGAAACAGATATGGCACCATCCACGCCGTGGACAATATGTTTGGTTCCTTTGGGCCATACACATATCAATTAATACTTATCTATTTGGTCTTTGGGTTTGATGCATAGAGTGCCGAAGTAGCGCTAAATATCGGGCTATTTAGGTGCTCTCCATTGTTGGGGGAAAACAGCAACCTAAAGAACTTAAGCGGGATTGAGACTTCATATTTTTATGAAATCATATGGAGAGTGATGTGACGTCACTTTCAATATTTCTTAAGTTCTTTCTGTCGCCTTCTTTCCCCCAATATTCAGCACTACCATTGGTGACTTCGGCACTGTATGTTCTCTATAATTCGATATGAATCATATCATATGATACATACAAATATCCCATCAAGTAAATAATGAATTAAGAAATATTAAAATTATAAAGAAAACAACATAGGTATTGTATCATCAAATCCTTATATGGGAATATACATGATTTTGTATTTATTTAAGCATTCCATGATGCGAAAAAGAAGTTTTAAAGGGTCTAAGGAATGAATCATGAAACAAAAAATAAATGAAAGTACTTCTCCTGCCTTCTGTCGACTACAGCTCGGAGCAAGCAGGGTTTGAGGGAAAGTTGAGAGATTGTGAAATTTACTACTATTTTGTCCTAATAATACTATTATTATTATGACGGCCGCGTGTTTTGACCGTTTCCTTCCTTTTAAGAAAAAGTAACTTTGAACTTGGCCTTGACATCCTCGTTATCTAATATTAGGTTGATGTGAATAACCCCATCACCACCACAGAGCCTCTTGGAAAATAAATGTATGACTATAAAATATGTTTCTCTCATATAGGAATCATAATAGCGTCAGTGCAAGGTTCAATATCCGATTGTTTCCATGCCATCTATTAAAGGGAAGGGAAGTTCCTCTTTTGAACCATTGGTTTGTGGTTCCTTTTTCTCAGGCCGTTATTATGATGTGTGAGCGAGTGTGTGCCCAAGTCTTTTCCTAGTTTGTCTGTTGTCCCGACATTAGCAACACGAATATGGGCATAAATAATATAATATATATATATATATATATCCAAGGAGCCTAAAGGAAAGGACTAACTACGTTTAAAAAAAGTTATTACTCTTTATAGATAGTTCATGATATACACACACATACACACAGTATTCAGGAATTTTGTTGATTCCAAATGATGTTAAGAAATGGTTGTAGAAAACTATTTTGAACTCAATCACAGGGTTATGGTTACCCGTTTTATCCACCGGTGATAGAAATAAAAAAAAACCAGCTGTCGATTAGGGTATGACATCAACATAGAGAAACTCTGGAAAGAAATGTATCAGTCACAAACCAATCACGAATATTAAGGATAAGACGTAATCATCATTCTTAGAAAAATGGGGTATCCAATTTAATTATATGAAGCTAAGAAGTGACGATAAAATGACGATGTCACATTTTATTTCACTTGTTGGCTTAAAACAGTGTTGGCCTCTCAATCATTCTTTACGTCCTCCTTCCAGTCATTTGGATGGCCGTGCCCACATAAGAACGATGTATTTAATATTTCTTAGCTTAATCTAACATTTACAACGTGGTTTTGACCTCAATGATGCTACGATGTTGCACTATGCAGGTTCTTATACAATTGGATGTATCCATAAGGTTTCTCCCCGTCATCCAAACGATTTTTGTCCCGACAGACAGTGGCACTGCTGACGTTTAATGCCTTCATAATGTTCGAGGTAGTCCTCCCAGCATTAACCAAATGATGGCGCTGCTTGCATCCATCTCGAAACAGAATGAATATTATTATGCAGGTCTCATTACCATAGAGATATAAAAACATAGGGGACTTATTGGATTATTCAGAGGAATCCGTTTTTGTGCCCATATAAATAAATCTTTCTATCTCTATGATCAGCTTACGATGACGTTGTATAAATTACTTTGTTTATATTGGTCACATAATAAGCTAAACGATGTTTATATTGGGCACAGACAACAGCTGAATTATGTTTTTCTACTATTGAAGGGAATAAGCTCTCTATATCTTACGTCTCAATGAGCATTACTTATTCTACATCTGTTATTATAATGTAAACATAATATATTTACATTATTATTACATATATTTAATATATGTAAACTTGATGACAACACCGGATATTTGTACACCATTTCTCCTTCCCTCTACACCTCATAATTATGTGCTTTAAATACATAAAGATCTCTATTGTAAAGAATGGACAATAATAAAACACTCAGTTTTTTTCTGTTCCATCTAAAATTTCACAACTTTAATAGGGACCCATTATATCTCAAATTGAAGTACTCTTTATGAAGAATAATATGTTATATCCAGTTGCAGGGGCGGAGTGGCCACGGGAGTACTGTGACTATTCCCGGTGGGCCGCTGGCCTCAAGAAACATAAACGGCCGTTGACAGCCTCCCAATGGCATATTGGGGGCTGTATAAGGCCGGCGAGGGCATAATTGTCCCGGTGGATAAATTCTTCCCACTCCGTTCCTGTCCAGGCGTCTCTTATAAATAAACTGGTGGTCCTTGTCGGATGCATAGAATGTAGCATTTCTTTCCTGTTGCAAACACTTAACTTGCTAGTTAAAAATCTAAATGATGACTCTATGGGTTGATTTTTAAGAGATTTGTCAAGGATGCAAATGGTCGTTTTAACAAAATTCACCCTTTTAGCTTTATAAATCAGAAGGTATATCTTTTATATATTTGTTTGATATCTTCTCTTGGGAGACCCATTTTGTCTTTTGTACTTTGATTTAAAATACATCGTTTATAAGATTTCAATTCCGTTCCGTTAAATAAATTTTGCTTTACTGTGACTTTATAATATAAAATAGGTTTTATATTATAAAAACCTACAGTTTCATCTATTAGTGGACGGCCCTATAATTTAGATGCAATGTCCTTCAATGCATCCGTTTTAGTTCTATGACGTTCAAAGATAAAGGCATGTTGATCGTTGACCAAATAGCAATTGAAAGAAAATCCTTTTCCCAAGCCATATGTCTTTGAGGAAAGAGCACGCATGACGTCAAAATGAATGGATGTATAAATAGAAGAGGGAGAGAAGACGTTGTTTAAAGAGACGCCTGACGTCACAGGCATAAAAAGACAATATTATCTAAATAGCCCTTTCTCACCTTCACGTCACAATGAACGTCATTCCTTTGAATGAAGAAGGGAGCTTTGGGAGTCCGACATTTATTCATAGCACTATTTAATTTCTTATTATTAGTTATGATAATCACGTTTTATTAATAATAACTTATTATGATGGAATTTGCTCCCCTGCCATGCTTTCCAGAATAGTATTTTCCCTTCTTGTCTAATAAAGGGAAATCCAAGGTCTTTTAATTGAAGGCATGAAACTAATTTTTTTTTGCAAAAAGGAGATTGAAAAAAAACAACTTTGTTGCTGATTATATGGATACATCGAAGAGTACACGCCCAAGAAAGATATGATAAGTGTCTTAAACGTTTTTTTTTGTTGTTATTTTATGCATATGCTGGAATGTCGTTGTTTTAATTGTTCTAAGCGGATCTGATTGTGATGTATAAAGTAAGGCTTATTAAGAACAGAAACTTAAACGTGGAAGATTGGAATAATAATTATTTAATCCACAAGGTCCTGGGCCTGCTTTGTGACCCCTTTTGTACTCCGATAGCTAGATAATTGCAGGGTATACCTATTGAAATACAAGGTATGACTTTATTGCCAAGAGAGCTGACTTTTCGTTTGCTGGTGTGACGTCATATAAAACTACCAGCAAGTTGGAAGAATACATTAAATATTTTTTTTTAATGACATTCAATATCTATTAGATTTGTGACGTTTCATTATCCATAAAACAATAAATGCCTTGTTTAATTTTATATAATGTCGAATAGAGTCATATACTACTACTTGAGGGTTGCCAAACCTGTTTGGAACTGTGATCTACTTTTAAATAACATCGGTCCCCAGACATACCCATATAATACCTTATTCACCGAAACCGACCGTACTATCAAACTGGGCACAAACTTGACCAGATCATTGAATAGATGGAAAAAATAATACTCATGACGCTGTGTTTAAATTGACCCGGTGTCTTTTGGTACTGAGCCGAACTGGGGCCGCCCCAAAACAATCAGACACCGACCCCTAACTGGTACTTAGTCGCCTCCTTTCGTATACATAGTTATAACTTGTTTAAGCCCCAGATAGGACAAAAACTAGTCCTTATGGTTGTTTATTATTATTTTTAATTTTCCCGAGTATCTCAATGCAATTGACTCCGAATTAGATGAACCAGTTAATCGCGATCAACGGTTTAAACACAACTATGCAACCTATTAGACTGGATTGAAGGCATGAGTTTGAAAATGAGGAGCCATACCTATGAATTTTTGGAACCATCTGACGTCACTCTTTGTATGTACTCTATGAAGTAATTTCAACTTGGTCCTTCCTCTTTCATATATCTATTTTCTTCTTTTCCTCTAGTATTAATAAACTAACCTCCATATGATTACCTTCTTACTCTACCGTTCCTGCCGTGTACTTCAATTGGCGACGACTCTGGAATTTACCATATATTTCATATTACTTTATTATGGTATCCCGACCTAAACTCTCCCATTATATATGCCAAACAAATAATCAGAGTATCAAATGTAGTGTAGATATGTATAGCCAATGAATACTTAAACAATCAGGAAAGGTAGAGTCGCGCAACCTTTCAAAACAAAATACAAAGCGGGATGGACTAATTTATTTATTGCTGCGTGAATGAAGGAGTGGAAGTGTGTAGAGGAATCGTTTTAGAACTACCTATTTATCTTCAAACTAGACGACAATGGGGAAGGTTTGTGTTGCTCCGGGTTGCAAGAGTGGCTACAAAGCAAAGGGCAATGAGGGGAAAAAGAGACGGTTTCATATGTTCCCCAAGGATGAGTCCCTACGCCAACTCTGGACAAAGGCTGTTCCGCGAAAAAATTAGATACCTTCAAGACATTCTGCGTTGTGTGACGTACATTTCATGCCCTCCGATTATAAGCCAGAGTCTACTGACTCTAATCCATCACGTTCAGACAGATCTGGAAAAACTCTTTGTCTTAAGATATTAAAAAAAGATGCCGTCCCTTCCAATTTTCCAAATCTTCCTCACTACTATTCAAAAAAGCCTCCTCCAAAGCGTTCCTCCACCTCAACCTCCTCCTCACGACTCCTTAATGAAAACGAGCAAATTTTAAAAAGATTAAGGCTTTTGAAGAGGCCAACTCATTTTTAACACTCGAAGAGCTTCAAATTAAAATGGATAGGACTTGCCTTCCGAGCGGCGTTCAAGAACATTATGATGAAAAAGATAAAGAGCTATGGTTCTTCAAGATGAACTTTAGTCATGGAGGACCGTCAATAGACTTCAGTCTAAAGATTAATGAAGAAATGTCAATCCATATACGGTAAGCCAAACTTCATTCCTTAACCTTCTTATTTTATATATTGTTTTTAACATATCAAAATTTGACTATTCCTCAGTATTTTCTTATTGATACTGATTCATACAACTACGATGACTTTATTCTCTGCTATATTGTATTTTTCAGGGTGAAAGATAGAGATCTATCTTTAATCATCTCGAGCATATCACCAAGAACAATCTTATAGTACAAAATGTCACACCCTTCTTAATATTTTGGCCTTCTTAAATTCATGGACATCAAACTCTTCCACCAATCAACTATTTGGCTTGGAAAATGAATTAAACACAGCTTTAAATCATTTGACAAATATCTTGCCCCATTTGGACGAAGCAAAAGAGAAGAAATTACACTTTTTGATTGAACAATTGTCCTTGTTGTTTAAATGTCCACAACAACGGAGATACAGTCCTGCCTTGTACGCCTTATCTATGTCCTGGAAAGGTTTCTCAACGAGTCGTTATAGAGATCTACGTAAAGAAGTTCTCACATTACCTACAATACGTCGCCTTACGGAACTTTCTTCATCTTTTATTTAGAAACTGGATTGGCTGACTCTACAATAACTTACCTAAAGGCTCGCTTCAAGGATCTAAGTCAAAATAGGGATAAAAATATTAGTATAATTTTTGACGAAACATATTGTACAAAACGAGTTGAATATTTTGCTGGGAATTTTTACGGGGTGGATGATGATCAAGTAACTAAGACCCTATTTTGTGTCATGATTAGAGCTTTCATTCAGTTTATCATGACATGATAGTTATGCAGCCTGTTTCGACTTTGAATTCTGGAACAATTAAAAGATCATCTTTGATATAATTTAACAAATGAAAAGATTAAGTCTTCTTCTTTAAATATATTTTCCAATTTAAAAAAATTTACTTTTAAAGATTCATTTAAATATATTAATGACGTATCTATAGTTTACTTTTGTTCTGGGTATATCGCGCATTCCTTATGTAAAACTATAGCCTGTCATTTTTGCCACAATTTATTGACAGCTTTAAATAAAAATTCGATGTAAATTATTCTCCTTAGAAAATATTGATGATGAAAGTAAACTTTTAGATCAAATTAATCGAGGTGGGCTGACTCGTCCTTCTGATGTTCTTTTTTTAATGTGTTCCTTTGTTAATGCATTTTTTTCAGAAATTCAAAATTCAAAAAGTATCTTCAAGAATTGATTTCTTTCCCTTCTTCAAAAAATACTTTTTGTTCTTTCGTTTATTAAACTTTTGGAAAATGATACTTACGCTTTGGAAATTATTTTAGCAGAATGCGAAGAAGACCATTCCTTTGAAAAATTTATTCCACAAATCGCTGGTAAATTTTTAATTGTATGTCCAAAAATTATGTTTCGGAAATCAATGATCAAATTCACAAAAACAAAAGAAAAACAAGCAGTCAAATATTCTAACAAATTCAATTCTAAGAGATTGAAAAAACTTAAAGGAGAATAAACAAAATATGTATGTTATTATAATTTTGCAGAATGTCTTAAATGTATCTATGTTTATTTAATATATGTCCATAAAATTTGTAAATAGTAAAAAATATATATTTCGTTCTCAAAATCCTAATTTGTTATGAAATTAATAAGGAAAGGGGAGAATGTACGCGTATTTCCTTTTTAGATCCCTCATCGTATTTTCCTCACGAGCCTTCTTTTCCTTATTGTTTTAGTATTCATTGGTATAGCTAAGCTAGCAATAAAATATGACATTTATCAGAGTGGATTCGGAGAAAAATCTACCACCGGTTCGATATTTGGTAAATACCGAATATCGTCGCATATCGTATTTGGTAGATTTTATTATATATCTACAGTATCGATCGATATCGGTACGGTAGATTAGAAAGAGGATAATTTTTTTATGTAGGTATCTGCTTTTACTTCTTCATATGCATTTCATATCGGACATTTTATAACAAAGGACAATTAATACATCATTCGTTATAATTTATTAGAGAGGTTTTGAAATTCAATCACATAGTCAATCTTATATAATTATATATATGTACTTTGATTTTGTAGGAAATGGAAGGCTATATATTTTTTTTCATTTACTGTCTCTTATTGTCCGATATTAATGCACTTTTCAGTACCTACAGGGTGTACATGGTAAATTGGAACTATTTTAAACGTCATCCAGATCCATAATGTGGATATCTGGGGTTCATCATACTAATATAAAAGGTTGCATGAACAATACACTAGAACTTCCACCACAATTCTTTGACAACAAACAATAGCCATCATGGAACAAGCAAGGAGGGACGCCATCCTCGAATTGGCTCTCGCGGGACACAAGCCCGCTGCTATCTACAAGCTGCTCAACTACCCCAAGACCACCGTGTACCGGTCTTCAATGCCTGGGAGGCTGAGGGGAAGGTCTGCCGCAAGGCCCACAACATGAGAAGTGACAAGATCTGCACCTCCCGCTTCTTTGCGTGCCTCGAGAAGTCCATCAAGGCATTGTCCGGGGACTTCCTTGTCCAGGTTGGACAAGAACCATGGAGTGAGCAAGCAGCTGGTCTCCAAGGCTGTGAATGAGGACCCTCGGGTATAGGTCATACCGAATGGCCAAGCAGCACATCCTCACGGCATCCATGAAGGCCACCAGGCTCACCAACGGCAAACGTCTCTCAATGGCCTGAAGAGCCATGGAGGAAGAATCATCTTCTTCTCCGACGAGAAGAACTGGACTGTCGGTAGAAGCTACAACGTTCAGAATGACAGGTGGCTTGCCAAGGAGAGAGAGGAGGTCCCCGCGGTCTTCACCACAAAGTTCCCGGCCTCCGTGATGACCTTGGGTGTCATCTGCAGCACCGGTGAGGTGATGCCCCCTTCTTCTTCAATCCAAGGAAAGGGTCAACGCGGAGAGGTATTGCGAAGTCATGGGAGAGGTTGTCATCCCCTGGATGAAGGATAATGCCGCTGGGAGGGAGTTCATCTTCCAACAAGACTCAGCACCCGCACACATCGCCCTCAGGACCACCAATCTCTTCAACTCTCACGGCATCACATTCTGGGATCGGAACACCTGGCCCTCCAACTCGCCCGACCTCAATCCGTGTGGACTACTACTGGTAGGGGAAGTTGGAGAGGGAGGTGTGCAAGGTCAGCCACAACAGTATCGAGGCCCTGAAGAACTCCATTACGAGGGAGTGGTATGCTGTCGATCCCGCGGAAGTCATTAGGGCATGCAAGTCTTTCAGGGGCAGGATGGAGAAGATGGTGGCTGCTGAGGGAGGCATATTGAAAAAATGTCTTGTTTAATCCATATATAACTTTCCATATGTCAAATACACTCCAAAGGCCCCTTTTATCAGCTGGTTGAAGTTCAAAAATAGTTCCAATTTATCATGTACACCCTATAGTC
>CP045902.1:12395719-12408477 GCA_013387185.1 Caligus rogercresseyi
TTAGAATGTTTTTTTTTTCAATGGTATAGGAGAGGCACTGCCTAACCTGCCTCATCTGGTGATGTCTGGGGGGTGAAGGGGGTGGTAGTCCTGTACGTAACAAGGAATGCTAGAAATATTGTAGCTTAGTAGTAGTTTCTAAGTATCATTGGTCTATGTTTTTCAAAAGAAGGCAAACCTGAATTCAATATTGAATATAAAACCCAATTAAGAAATTGGCCACAGACGAACGCACTTAATCATTATGTAAGATAGTCTTGTGAACATGATTTCGTCATATTAGTACTATCAATGTCCCTGGCGGCCTAGAGCGCTTAATAGATAAGATAAAACCCAGAAGACATGTGATAAAGACAATTACAAAAATGGCCTTGAGTCGGACGTAGTGAATCAAAAGTCCAATGAGGTATCTCCGTGTACTTTAATTCCTGATAAGCTATCACAACTGTTTACATGCTTGCGAAGTTATTCATTGCATAATTTATTAGTCATTTGAGAATGAGTGTGATATAAAGTGAGTCTTCCAGGATTCATACCCGGTTCTGTTGGGTAAGTAGTGCTCATTATAAAATATATGGACATACAAGATGGTAATTATAAAGTCATTTGAAGGTTATGTCTGAGCCGTGCTAAGTTTTTGAAAACTAAAATATTGATTAAAGTTTAAATACTCAAAAATCATCCCATGTACATTCGGAAATATAAAAAACAGAAAAATGTGCAAAAGAATCAAACATTCATTTTGCAGACAACAAATCTACCGTATGTCTGTATGGTAATTTATCAGCAATTGTAATAAAAAGAGTAGTATTTGTAAAAATATTTATAATTACTAGAACTTGTATTTCAACTGTAGGGCTAGCAGCCACATTGTGTCGGATTAGAACCGCGCCTTGACTCTACTTGACTTATTATAATAAAAATATCCGTGGGATCACCCCAAAAACAGTTCAGAGTTCGTAATAAAACATACCCGTTTCTACAAGGTTATTAAGAAAACGAGATGCGACCATATGCCAAGAGGGCTGATTACTCGCTTGACGGCGTTTTTTGGACGTCACACATACAAGTGTGGAAAATACATTGCTAATCCGTTTTCTTCATAGAGATATGAAGACCGGAGGGCTTATTGGATTCTTCAGAGAATACGTCATTGTGTCCACTATAAAAAAATCCTTCTATTCTAGATCAGCTTACGATAGCGTAGTACAAATTACTTTGTGTCTAGTGGACACAAAAATACGATGAAGGGAATAAGCTCTCTATAGCTTTTATCTCTATGCGCAGACAAATTACTTTGTTCATATTGGGCACAGGCGGCGCTGAACCATGTTTCTCTGCTATTGAAGGAATAAAGCCATAGAGATAAAAAGAATAGAGAGCTTATTCCCTTCATCTCTATTTTTGTGTCCAATATAAACAACGTATTTGTTCTACGTCATCGTGAAGTGATCATAGACATAGAATCTATCTCTATGATCCATAGAGATTAAAGATTAGAGAGGATTGGCTCATTCGGAGAAATACGTCATTGTGACCGTAAAAACTTTTAAAAGATATACAGTAAACCTCGTAAACGAACTATATAGGGGGAGGCAGGGTTGTTATATCGAAATTTCGTTAAATCCGAAGTTCGTTAAAGGGGGGCTCTGGATGGAGTGTAGGTAAGGATATCCGGCAGGAGTGACGAAGGAGGTTCGTTGTCAGAAGTTCGTTATATCGAGGGTTTACTGTAGAGAGTTATTCTCTTCTCAGTCATAGATTATATCTCTAAGATCAGCTTACGATGACGTCGTATAAATTACTTGTTTATGGTGCACACACAGAACAATTAGAACGCTGTCCTGCCATTGAGGGAATCAGCTCTCTATATCTTTATATCTCTATGCTTGATCAGCTTACGATGTCGTAGTACAAATTACTTTGTTTATATTGGACACAAAAATAAAGCTGAATGATGTTTCTCTGCTATTGAAGGGAATAAGCTCTTTATGTCTTAATATCTCTATGGAATAAGCTCTTATGTCTAAATCTCTATGGAATAAACTCTCTATATCTTTATATATCTATGGTTTCTTCCCCCTTACGTCATCAAAAACCTATTGCTAGGATATATTTTTGATATGTCACAAATAATATTAAGATTACTGACGTTTCACTATTAATCCAAGCATGAAATAAATGTACCTGGTATTCTATATGCTTTGGGTTATCCAAACTGCTTTTATAAGATATTTTTATATAATTTTAAAACCATACACAAAATAAAAATCAAGAGTACTAATTTGATATACATAGCAATCACAATGTATTCTAGCACAACGATTAATCAATTAAAACTTTAGCTCTGGAAAATAATTTTTCTTTGGATAAGCAACGGCTATTTTGCCGTCCCTTATACATATGTATATAGTATTATGATAAAAATAGTGCAATTTTGTCAAAGAATTAGCCAATATAATGTTTTTTCTCCACTTATTTACGATTTAATAATTGAAAATATATATTTATATAGTTTTTGGCCCCCACACTATACATATGCTCTTCACTCCTTAATTGTAACTCTGATAGTTACAGGTCCTGGAATAAAGAATTCAGTATCCTTATGGATTTGTTCATTGGTATACCTATTATTTAATTAAATGAACAATTTGGTAAAATTATTATACTTCAAAAAATGTATATTATAAAACTTAAGTTAAAATAAAAGAAAATTCAAATAATTCCTATGCTTTGCGATGACAAACTTTTGAAAATAACAAGCCTTTTAGATGTTATTATAACCTTTCAAATTCATATAAAAGTATCGTTATCAACCTATATCATGCCATGAAAACATGCCATTATTTGTATAAAAGTTATATTGTACAATCAATAAATCATGACAATGAAAACTTTAGGACTAATTAATTATTTCTCTAGCATCCAATATTAATGTATTCAAAACGTAGTAATCGATTTTGGTTTTTGTTAGAGGAGCGCGCAGAGACATTTTAAAGCCATAATATTGAATGCTACTCGCAAAAAACGTCATCAAAAGAACTATCGATGCTTATAAAAAAAAACGTCGTATATGTCCATTGCTTAGAAATATAAATTATATTGTGTATATAATTAATATAATTGCCCTTGCGTGATCTGCAAAACGTGTGGGTTTTAAGCTTATATTTCAATTCAGCAGCTGCATAAAAAATGATAAAATACGCAAAATCATTTATTCAGGCATCTGCAATCCTCAACAAAGTCTCTTTAATTCGTTTCCTATAGTCTATCAACTTTTTGGCGCTATTAAATGGTTCTCCATGAGATAAGATTGATATTGATGTCTGAGGAGCAGTTGGCGTTTTTATCATGAAATATGGAGCGTGATGTGACATGAGTGACAAGTCTCACTCTCCCTTAAGTTATTCCATCTTTCCCCCAACAATGGATACCCGAAAAATGCACCGACATTCAGCGCTACATGTCGTTACTTCGGCACTCTATGTTCTCCTTGGTTTGTACTTTCGTTGAAGTATAGTTTTAGTCTTCGGAACACAATGATTAGGAATGGAAATCTGGAGCTTGGCCTTGGGGCTTACAGATTATATGCCTGTTTTTGGCCGTGAAAAAGAGAGAGGGTAAAGAGAGGGATAGAAGAAAAGAAAGAGAGAGAGAAAGAGGAAGAAAGAGAGGGAAAAAGAAAAAGTGAGAGAAACTTCTCTCTCTCTCTCCCTCTCTCTTTCCTTCTATCCCTCTCTTTACCCTTTCCTATGATATTAGGAAGAAATGGACCAGGAAAATATGGACTAGAAGAAATGGACCAGGAGAGAATTGGTCCATTCCTTCCTGGTCCATTCTCTCCTGGTCCATTTCTTCCTAGTCCATATTTCCTTGTCCATTTCTTCTGGACACCCTCTCCTAAATATTCTTTCATAAAAATTAACAAATATTTGAATGAAATTTACGTTTGTTTTCCAAGTACTAAGGTACAAGTGGAAGCGATCCTTTGTGTGAAACACTTGAACTTTGCAAAATAAATAAATAACTACGTTTGCTCCAACAACTTATGTATTTTAGAGCAGATACATAAATATACATTCAATATAAGTACATGATAGCATTGAATACTAGAGTACCTGAAAGTTCATTTAACATCGGACAATAAGAGACAGTAAATCAAAAATATATATATAGACTTTCATTTCCTACAAAATCCAAGTACATATATAATTTATATAATATTAGTATGTATTAAATTTCAAATAATCTCTAATAAATTATAACAAATTATTTACTTAATTGTCCTTGTTATAAATGGTCCGATATTAAATGCATAAGAAGAGGTCACAGAGCGGATACATAAATAAATTTCTCTCTCTTTCTTATCTACCGTATCGAATATCGATCGATACTGTATATAAATATGATAAAATCTACCGAATATCGATATCGATTGGTAGAAGGTATATACCGAATACCGAACCGGCGGTAGATTTTTCTACCGAATCCCAGCTCAATTATATTATATACAACACATATATGACATTTATCTATTTAGTGTTCAAAAGAAATGTACTAAGTAAGTGTGGCCTAGAAAGAAATTGCCCAAGAAGAAATAACCAAAATGGAAAAGGAAAATTACGATTCATGGAAAAATGGCCTAAATACATGGGTGTGCAAGTATTTTGAGTGGAATACAACTAAGTATTGATTATATACTTCTATTTCTCATATAAATTGAGTAAATAATGGCAAAATACACTTTTATTGGGTACGGTTACTTCGATCTCCTACCTGAGCTAGAAACAAAGAGAAACCACACTTCAACACGGCCATCGTGCTAACATTCCTGACAAACCTCTCTATTATTGTACTTATTATAGAAGAAGAAGGAAAAAAAGTATTCGTCATCCAGAGTGCTCCTGCCTGGGAGTGGACGGGTGGCATGATTCCAGTCATTATATTTGCCCCGTCTCGTCTCATCCTCCTCCTCAATGATCGGAGGAGGAGGCGAGACGTTTGGGAGCTCCTTCATCAATGTGGTCGCTCCTAGCACTGACTCGGCTCATGAATATGTTCAACATTCTGGATAACGAATACTTTTTTCCTTCTTCTTCTATAATAAGTACAATAATAGAGAGGTTTGTGAGGAATGTTAGCACGATGGCCGTGTTGAAGTGTGGGTTCTCTTTGTTTCTAGCTCAGGTAGAAGATCGAAGCAACCGTACCCCTTTTATTTTTGCAATTATTGATAAATGACATCCTTCTTGTGTTTGTTAAGCAGGGCAAATATGGGCCATTTTTTTTCATGCGTCATCATTTTCTTTTTCTATCTTGGGTTATTTCTTCCTAGGTCGAATTTTCTTCAGGCATTTCTTCCTAATATAATCTACTATATGTTTTAGCCATAGATATATAAATATGGAAATAACTCCAACCTTCTTAAAACCGAGTGAAAGAAATAATAATAATACTAATAATACCGAGAGGATCAATAAATAACATAATTTTGTTGTCCTTTGCAGTATTTTTAAAAATCGATAAAAAAGTAATGAATATACAGTCGTCCCTCGCAAAGTCGCGACGGCCCGGATCCATCGCGATGTGATATATATTGAAATTTAGAGAGATTTGACATCCCCGGCGTTTAAACCTACCGCCATTTTGCCTTGTTGTCGTACGTGCGTCTGAATACATGTACGCGGCCGGACCTTTTTGGGGGGCCGCCATCATGCTTTTTTGAAGATTTATTAGTTTTCAACCTCGAATATCTTAAAAACCACTGAATATTTCTTAATTTTAGTACCCCCACATTGTAAAACGGGAGCCAAGCCGTCGTCGCGTAGTAAAAGAACTGCGAGATGTCGAGGGGCGAAGTAGCGAGGGCCGATTGTATCATATTATCACTATCATTTAATAATATTAAATGGCAAAAAGACCCTTATGTTTGAACCTCGTGACATGAAAATATGAGCTGACAGTCCCCATAGAACTACATTTTCTGTTCTAAATGAGCTTCTAGGGTTGATTTGTATAAATCAATAGTCGTTGTCGCGTGCAAGAAAATGAGCAATATTTAAAAAAATCTACATCGTTAATCACCAAGTTCATTTTAAAGCTATCACTAGTTAATTAAGAACAATATTGATATATTTGTAGAGAAGAGCGAGGCAGAATTTGTCACTTATTCCAAGTTTTACTGTTCAACAAAACAAAACCTTATGGTTGAAAACCTTGTAAATATATATAATAATAATAGGCAAAAACAAACACATTAATCATACTTCACTCAATGTCTTCTCTAACGTTAAAAGCGTCGGCATATTCAATTGGGGGGGGGGGGGGGTAATTGTCATTATTAACCGTTAGATGGCGTCATGTCCTTACGTATTTCCCCCTCCCTTCCTTGATTAAAACCTTTCTATTCTTTTCCTCTCTACACATTTTCCCTCGCCATACGTCAGGAGGGAAAAAAGTAAACACTCTTTCCCCTCACAAAAAAAGACTTTCGAAACATCAGTCATGAAAACAACAAATGAAACAACAATCAACAAAGTAGTAGACGTGAGTTATATCTTCTCCCAAGAACCCGACTCCTGCATTCGTTAATATATTCTTCTTCTTCTTCTGGAGAAGGAAGAAAAAAGAGGAGGAGGAGGAGGTTAATAGACTCTCAATCCGGTTTTTGGCTTTTTTTTCTTCACTCTAGCTGCATGGTAGAGCTATTATTATTGTTACTTGAAACTACACTCAAATAAAAAGAATAAAAGTCGTGAGTGTGTTGTAATATTTTTTTGGAAAAAAAATGCCCATTTGCCCCCCCCCCCCCCATCCTACCAATGATTACATAGAACAGCAAATAATAAAACAACGATTACTCAAGAAGGTGAAGAAGCTATCTAAGCTCACACGCTCCTAAAGAGATCTTAAGAGGAGTTTTTTGCTTTTGTACTGTGTATGAAATAGTGGAGTTTAAAGCATTGGATTCATCATGGAGGAGTCATTTGCCGCCGCTGTACAGTAAGTCTTCTGTCAATTTATCCATTTTCTTGTTTTTTATGCTTCTGTCAATCTGCTTGAAGATCATGATGGGAGCGCCATCTATTCATAAAAGATCCTAGTGTTTGTTTATGGAACTAGTCTAATAATAAAATGTGACATTCTGCTGGTAAATTATTTACATGCCCCTCTGCCAGTTATCTCCCTCAGGGATGTCTATCATAACAAACAAATTATAAGCATATGATATTCAGCTGCTCCATAAGATATTCCGTCCTCGACTAGTTATCTCCCACCAATAAACCAACAACATGTAGCATTTATTTGTTGCCATGGCTTCTTTCTTAATATTAAAACTTAAATTCTATAGATTTTATATGTCCCTTCGTCAATTTGAAGAGTGCTCCTTATAAGCATCTATCAATTAACATCAAAACTGCAAACAAAGTGCATTGATTCAAAACAAAACCTAGTGTTCATTTATCGAACTATTATAAATGACAGCTAAAACATTCAGCTGCTTTATAATCTACCTTCCGACTGGTCAATTGTCTCCCGCCTAAAAAATTTTTGTCACTTTTAACCAACAAGTACAAGGAGTAGAGAAGGTTGAATTATATGGTGACGTCATAGGCCTATGTTCTTTGGCCATAAAATATTCACATTGAATCACTGAGTTATCTGTCTCGTTTAATTTTAGGATTAATATAATAGCTGTATACTTTTATCCGTTATGATCATCATTATATCATATATTTTTAACGATATCATTGACTGTGAATATTCTTACACCAATGACGTCACGAGTATGCTTTATTTTCGTTTATATACTTCTTTTTCCTCATTAGTTGCACATTGTTTAAAATAATAACAAAGGTATTGTATCAAAGTCATGTTTGACTTTTGTTGTAACCATGGTGCTAAAAGGGACTCAATCGATTTTATGTTTTATGACTGATGAGTGAGGTAGATTAAATATTCCCACGACCACATTGGGTGATGTAATAATAATAATAATCTAAGAGCCTGGCGGTTCCATCTCTTTTAAGAATTAACACACCAAATAAAGGGTTTAGAGGGGGGAATATTATGTAACTAATTGCCTAACCTATATTTTGTTGATTCTTTTTGGAACTGCATCTATCATTTTCTGAGCATGGAAGTTAACCGCTCTTAGTTGTCTAGTTTGAGTGGGAAAAGACTGTAGGATAAAATTCATGTGTTAAAGGCGTTAGAGGTAAGACAAATAATATATATTATTTTCCATCCTTGACACCATCTATTTAAATTCACATATCCTCTAAGGATGTATAAATATTTAAAAAAATAATCGGGGGATTGTAAAGACATCCGGAGTGGAAAATAGTGTTTGAATTGTATATATATTAGTATAGTATATTTTAAGCACAAATATGTTATGGGGGTATTTTTGAATAAACTTTCAACACTTTTAAGAGTCCTTATACTATTCGTACTATAAGTTATAGGTCCACAAAGTGAGGTTCCCTATGCATCTTTGACACCTGCAATTGACACCTAAATATGGACCATAAATCTGTGATAATTTATTTTTATCTATGTAATAATCAATAGTAGGCTAAGTTCGACCCAAAGAATTGACAGGAAGGCTTAAAATCATCACTACATTAAAAAATTGGGGGATAATAAAATCAATTTTGAAAAAATATATTTTTTCCTCTACTATAATCTTAGGTTAATTTGTGATCTTATTATATCAGCGGAACTTTATATATATGGTGCAACCTCATTATATTAACTTCGAGTTTATGCAATTCACTTTTAATACATATTTATACTAGATAGTAAGTCCCATAGAGATACAAAGATATAGAGAGCTGATTCCCTTCAATAGCAGAGAAAATGCTCGTTCAGCTGTGTTCTGTGTGTCCACTATAAACAAAGTAATTTTACTACGTCATCGTAAGCTGATCAAGGAGATAGATTATATCTCTATGATCAGCTTACGATGACGTAGTACAAATGACTTTTTTATATTGGACACAAAAACCCAGATGAAGGGAATAAGCTCTGTATATCTTTTTATCGCTATGGTAAGTCCCCTTTTATTCATAGAATGACAGATTGAATAAATGAATAATAATATATATAGATGTGAATTTTTGTAGTTTAATTGACTTAATAATATCCAATCAAATCATGAGCGTTCATTCTTTTCATTGAAAGAAATATACTTAGCCTTAAAGTATCAAATGTCTGATCTTAGCTTCAATGGACTAATAATCAATTTTATAACGCGTATTTATATCCATCAAGAAATGTCATATTATGGAACTTTAATGTGTGCAATGTATTTATAAATATTTTAGTAGAAAAGCTTTAGATGCATCTTGACAATGAAATAGACGACAAATCAAACCTCAATATATTATTCAAAATATGAGTAGAGCTTTTCCTGGCTTCTTCTTCTATTTTACATGAATAAATAATTCTATTGAATTTTAATATTATATGACTTAATGCTATTATCATGAATTTATTTTCAACACTATATGTATTATTTATTGGAATATCTTATATAATGTCATTTCGGACTAAATTGTAATCTCGTCTAAGTTATTATTGCTTTAATTATAAATCAAAACAATTTAGTTTTTGCAATACAAATACGTTGTTAGTATATTATAAATGCTTTTTTATAGATTTAATTCTAAATTGAAAATAATATAATTTTATCAATTTTATGTACTTAAGAAATATTTCATGGTAGACGTGTAGATACTTATATTTTATTCCCCTGTAGTGCTGTTGTGGAGTTTAACTAAGCATTTTAATAATTAAAGCTTCAATTCACTTTATGATTTTTCACAGAAAAACGCATATTTTAACTTTTTATATATTAAAGACAAAGTATTACTTAACGATCTAAAATTATATCTAAACAAAAGGACATAAATTATACATAAAAAACGTTAAAAAAAATATTTTCATATAAACTTTCCTAATAATTTTGTCTTGTCCTACAAAATTATCTTTTAAGTGATTTTAAAGATCGAAATTTCACCAAAATTCATACCAAGCTTGAAGTTTTAACTTGGCGATATCAAAATGGATGATAATGGATATTTATTTTTCGTCTTAAGAAATAATCTCTATTTATATTTTTTTTTTCGTAACACTTTCCAGGAGAAAAGCCCCAGATGGCCTGTAAACATTGCCTTTAACTCCAAAAATGATTAAGAATCCATAACGTTTTTCTATTTAAGGAAGAAAAAAAGGACGTCAAAGCTTTTTGTGCCTTTTTTTGGGATATGTCAGAAGTATTGAGAAACGCCGTGTTTGATCGAAGTTGGATTAATTAAGCGTTGAATCATTTCATAGCAAAATCGGTCGAATAATTATTATCCTATGTGTTGGCTTTGTACGTATAATTAAGACAATCAGAATGATTTGTGGCGAAAATATTTCATTTTTTTTAGTATCATTAATTCGTGTTTGCTGAGTTTTAAAAAATATATTTAAAGGTATTTATAAATATATTTGTACGTGTACATATATAACACAATATCACACGTCTATAACACAAGAAAAAAAAATAGGGGACAAAGGATTGATCTCATGGGAGGGAGTAGCGGAACGCAAGATAAAAGCTTACTTAATGATTAAAAATTACTAATGAAAGAGGCGTTTAAAATTTTATCTAAATTTGTTTTAAGATTGTCAGGAATAATGTTTGTTTTTACTTTGGAAATTGTAAAGGATAATGAAACCTTTAGTTAAAAGTTAGTTATTTTGTCTTTAAAAGGGCCTGAATAAATAAAGGAGAAATGTTTTTTGTTAAAACATTATTAAAATCAATATAAACGCAACTTTTGTACTAAGTTACAGTTTTTTTTTTGATGGTTTAGGTAAGGTTTTAATTAATTTAATCTAATAAAACTTGGAAATGCCTGGTCTTAAAAACTACTTCTTCAGATAAACTATTAGACCGTTTGTTGCCAATACATATACTTTTTAGACAAAGTAATTCTAGTATTTTATATCGCTACCCTTTTTATTGTTTGTCAATTAAATCAGATTAACTTTTTACAATGTGGAAGAGGCCCCAGTATATCTTGTATCAATTTTCTTCGGCTTCTTTTTGAAAGGAGTGCCATGAAGATCCATGATATTATATCAAAAAATCCCCGATAGCATATTTAAATACATATAAAGTTTTTTAAAGCATTCGATTAAATGTTTAAAAATATTTTTTTGACAAAGTAAAAACCATTTGCTTGAGAAATAATTTTGTAATATAATTTCACATAAGAGGTACAAATATTTTATTTAAATTGTCGCCTAACGTATCATTTTATATGATAATTTTCTACTTCTGTTTGTAAAAAAAAACCGTCCACACTTTTCGCACAAAAAAGTATCTAAATTGATATACATAATATAAATGAACGGACGAACGCCAACAAAAAAATACGTTCGTCCGTTCATTTATTATACGTTCAAGTGTTCGATTTGAACTTGCGTTCGCGATCGGCGTTCATTTTTCCGTTCAATCCACAACCCTAATTATACTACTTTGGCAAAAAATATATTAGTTTAACCAACAGAATGTTACGGGCAGTGTTGGTCGAATATTACTTTCAAAGTAGTAAGTAATATACTACTTTTTACTGCGTAGTAATATTATTTTTAAATATTAGTTATTACTTCACAAAAGTAGTATACTACTTTGAGTAATATACTACTTTTTTGAGCATTCCGAAGCAATAAGTTAAGGCAATTCAAAAGGATTTGTAAAAATCCTCACCAAACCTAGTTTGAATTTTTTTATAATATCCTATATATGTTATTGCGATAATATTGAGTAAGCACATGGCTCAAATATGATAAAGTTGGTGAATTCAAAGACTAAATAAATGACTTTTGACATTATGAGAGGCATAGGTTTAATTATCCAACCCAAGCCCTCGGGCCCCACATGTCGATTGAGGCTTTTAGGGTTGAAACCCACCGCCAACCCTAATTAAGAATGAGAGGAACCCTAATTTACAATATTATACACCCCAAGCCCTCGGGTCCCGCCTGCTGATATAGGCTTTTATTTGGGTTGAAACCCACCGCCAACCCTAATTAAGAATGAGAGGAACCCTAATTTACAATATTATATACCCAAAGCCTCGGGTCTCGCCTGCTGATATAGGCTTTTATTTAGGGTTGAAACCCACTGCCAACTCGGGGTGTATATGTACGCGGAAACCGAGGGCTTGGGGTGTATAATATTTTAATTAGGGTTCCTCTCATTTGTAATTAGGGTTGGCGGTGGGTTTCAACCCTAAATAATTGCCCATAACGGTAGGCGGGACCCGAGGGCTTGGGGTGTATGATATTGAAAGTAAGGACTCCTTTATACCTAACCAGAGTTGGCGGTGGGTTTCAACCCTAAATAATTGTCCATAACGGCAGGCGGGACCCGAGGGCTGGGGTTGCATGAGATTGAAAGTAAGGACTCCTTTTATACCTAGCCAGAGTTGGCGGTGGGTTTCAACCCTAAATAAAGCCCATAACGGCAGGCGGGACCGAGGGCTTGGGTGTATGATATTAAAAGTAAGGACTCCTTTATACCTAGCCAGAGTTGGCGGGGGGTTCAACCCTAAATAAAAGCCTATATCAGCAGGCGGGACCCGAAAGCTTTGGGTGTATAATATTTGTAAATTAGGGTTCCTCGCATCCTAATAGGGTTGGCGGTGGGTTTCAATCCTAAGAGCCTCAATCGACATGCGGGGCCCGAAGACTTTGAG
>CP045902.1:12408577-12455360 GCA_013387185.1 Caligus rogercresseyi
TGGCAAGGAAGACCATTGACGGCTTTAATGGCTGCTAAAATAATACTTTTTATAGTCTTTCTATGAGCTGGAGCAGGAGTACATGCAGTTCGTATATTATTAATTGAAGAAGTGATTCTTTCGACGCTCGCCTCAAGAGCAAAGTAATAAATGTCCTTATAACATTTAAAATACGTTCATAGTGTTGTTGTGATCCTTGAAGTACTTTTACTTATGAAGTGAACTTTTCTATGGATTTTTTAATCTGCATGCAGTATTAAATACTAAGTTTGTCCACCATCTTTGAATTTAAAGTATTTTATGGTTCTCTCATTGATATTCTGTTGTCGATGTTCTAAATAAGCTATAGCGGTAAATATTAACGCAGATGCTTTGATAAATATGGATGAGAACAGAAGAAAAGTACGATATTAGGAAGAAATGGACCTATTGATATTTCAGTTATTTAAAACAATACAATATTTATAATAATTTGGGTGTTTTTAGAACTACAGCTGATACAAAAAATGAGTGTGTTATCTAAAATTGCAAAAAAAAATATTTTATGTTCATCATTACTCCATTTATATGAGAAATAGGGTTCTAGGAATATTTGTATAAAACACTTATGAATAGGAATATGAATAACGCATTTTGTATAATAAATTATTGATAATATAAATTTTGATAGACACTTTTGAATCAATGCTTTTTAAAAGGAATCTAGGGAGCTGGGCCCAAAGTCAGTAGTTGCTTTTAAAATACATTTTATACAACAGTATCTTATCAAAAAAATTTATATTATCAATAATTTATTATCAAAAATGCGTTATCAGAAATTCTTATGCATAAGTGTTTATACAAATATTCCTAGAACGAGAAATAGTATTTAACAATACTCAGGTGTTCCACTCAAATACTTACCTACCTATGTATTTGATCCATTTCTTCCTTGAGTCATCATTTCCTTTCTACTTTGGTCATTTTTTTCCGGGGGCATTCTTTCTAGGCGTATTTCCGGGTCATTCTTCTGACACCAAAGTACAGATATGTGCAATATTCATACATAAAAAAGTATAAAATGAATCACAATTATAATAATGTAATGCTATAATATCAATTCCAAAAAACCCTGGTTTTAGTCATACATGAGTGGATTAGCAGTGCTTTGTCTGGCTCAGTGTTGAGAAAACCACCGCCACTTAATTGATTGTCCCTCTTTGAACCCTAATCTCTCTTACTTTTAATTGATTGTTGTTGTGTTTGGGCGTGTGTTTTTCTCTCGTGGTTTTGTGAGTATTATGATGAGCTACCATATGCATCCCTTATTTGTTAATGAAGATGCTATTCTTATAATGTAAATACCGAAAAAGAAATGATATTTTACTTTATTCATATAGAGCAGTTGTATATAACAATATATATAATTAAACATTATAGATTAAAATGAATACTCTAAACATAAGTTCAACAGAATACTAACAATGTAAACAGCAATAAAAATATGAACAAATAAAATTACACAAAAACAACTCATATAAATATACATTCTACATAAT
The DNA here is from genome assembly GCA_013387185.1 of Caligus rogercresseyi. NCBI lineage: Eukaryota > Metazoa > Arthropoda > Copepoda > Siphonostomatoida > Caligidae > Caligus > Caligus rogercresseyi. The sequence goes on from CP045902.1 coordinate 12,410,116, forward strand.
AAATAAAGAAATTTAAAAATTTCAGAAAAACAAAATAGAGTTTACTTAAGAATTTATTTTCTTTAAAAACTTTTATGTATTCGTAAAAGCCAGTGTTGAAACTTCTCGTATTGTTTTGAGGGATAATAATTCCCGCATATTCCCACGATGAACCATCCACTGTTTTTATGGGCAAGAAATGTGTTTTTTTTTGATTCAGCATTCATGTAAGCGTATATTAATGCACTTGAAGGTTTAAAAATGTATATCAAATGATATATTAAGCTTGAACAAGTTAAGAAAGACTTGTGTATTATATGTGGGAAGACAACAAATATAATCAGACTTGCATATAAACAAGTAACTTTTAGCCTTAATACTATTATGACTTGAAAATGGATTCATCAATCATTTACGATAGGCCTATAAGAAACCTAAATTACCATCAATAAGTATAACTCCAATCAAACGTGTCTATCGTAAGAAAATTCCTAAGCTTGGCATAACTCGTATGTCTTTGATTATATTTCATATTTCTTAAACGTCTTATACATTGGTCCTATGTTTATGCTATAGGATCATGGATTTGTTTGTTCTCATTGCCTGGAGTTATTGTATTTCTACAGTTTGTATGAGGGCCCTAGAAAATATCTGAGAGAAATAGTGCATGTGAGAAGCATTAAAAGATGCCCCTTTTAAATCACCATTTCAGGACAAGGAACCTAACTGACCCAAATAAGAAAAGGTCAAACCTCCACATGACACAAATACAGAAAAAAGAGATCCATTTTTTTTCTTTATGGCAAAAGTTTCCTGCGTGTGCCATGATTTCACGAGATCCATTCTAATATATGTGTAATATATACAAGATAGGAATCAGTATGCAGACTGTCCATGGGGACTAATAAGGTCTATCTTGATATATACTTTTTTAAAGCACTTACTCAGTTTTTTTCAATTTTTATCTCATACATTTTTAATATATATATTTTTTTGTGAAGTAGTTGTCTAGAGATATTGTATATTATATATTTTTCAATCTTATAATAGGTCTTGGTTAAAAGATCGCTGTATCTTTATATAGGTCGATTTGAGATCTATTTGTCGGAGGAGCTTAGACAAATTAAATATATATGAAATGATGGAGTAGACAAAGGAAATAAAGAGATATGGGAGAGGAAGGATTCATTCGAAATATGGCTTACAGGGAGAGAAGAGAGAGGAGAGAGAGATAAAGGATTATATTCGATAATTACGGATAACAAAATGGATGTTCTCGGTAAACTGAATAATAAACATCATTTTTCAGTGGTAACGCTATTTTTTCTATAGATCGAGTAGCTATAGTCATTGATCGTCGGAATGGATGACACAAAATACCTAGATATTCATTATTTTCCAGCCTTTGAGGAATTGTTAATTATAATTAATATGTAGTATTGGAATAGTTTATTCGAAAGATCCGTAAAAGATATGGATATAGGCCTATAATAAAGGAGTTTGTGTTTTTAAAGGATGAAATCTTTATCTCTGATCACTCAACAGCCATGAATGGAAGTGATGTCCATTTCATAAAACTAACTGTTATTATTATTATTATTTTCACTCTTCTGTCTTCCAACCAATCAGTTACGAGCAAAAAGGCCCCCGATTTCTTCTTTATCGATAACCCTGGTAAAAGGAGTGTCTTGACATAGACAAAATTAGTTTTTGAGAGACTCATTCCTAGTTTGGGACAACTTAATCCATTTATATATTTTGTCAAAACAATGCTTATGAATAACCTTATTCAATATCAGGCAGATATTGGGGAAAGACGAACGATTGGCTCCGTTCAATAAGGGGCTCTGTGACGCAATATTTCTCGTTATTATTATGAAGATATTTATAATTAAGAGGAACTCAGAATGTAATTATTTGCATAGGGATAAAACTTCCTTGAACCGACCCTGTTATCAGTATGTCTTGTACTCTGTATGCTTCAATTGGAATAAACGTAACCTTCTTATATCCTTTATCGTATCTGCTTTTCTAGAATTCGATAGGATATAATAACATCATTTAGTTACTTCTTGCCTATATGGTTATAGTGCATCCTTTAAATAACAGTAAGCATTATAATTTTATCGAACTAGGATCAGTATCTTTTAAAGGTGTTTAAAACTTCTATTCATTAATTGATTTGGCGAATACGAATTTTTTTATGTAATCACATTTGATGGGAGCCCTTCCATCCTTAATAAATGTAAAAATGCTTTGAAATATATATTTACTTTGTCAAGACATACATTTTGAAGGAATAATATCATATTTGATAGCACATCAAAATTGAAACTATTGATACTCTCCTAAGTTTAAAATCTCAACTAAATCTCTATAATTATTTTGCTATCAAAAACTTTTGAAGGGAACTCTATTTTCCTCCTCGTTGTCTGTGGGACGCCCTATCGCAAAAATACCAATAAAATCCCTATATTCTCTTACCAACACTAATCTTTTAGGACAATAGACTTCTTCATTTACACAAATCTCCATTCTTGTTTCCTTTGATAGCCTCCAGCATTAGCAAATTTTATAGTCAGTTTTGAACTGATATAAAATATGATCCCTTTAAAAGTTTTGTTTTTATTAGCGAAGGATATTAAAATATCCATATAGAATAAATATAAAGAAAAACTGCTAACCATTTTCATTAAATAGTGAGAGAATTGGAGGTGATGTTTTCATGTTTATACATAAAGATTCAAACACAAAAATATTTACTTACTTTCACTTAAATATTAAAAAGATTAGTAGTAAAAGGTGAAAATAAAGTTAATGTGTTACTTATTATTAAGTTTAGAGAGGGCTTCTCCATATTGTTTTATAGATTTATATCTTAGGCCCATCGACCCCAAGTAATAGCTGTGTGTGCACAAAAGCCTCAATAAAAGAACGGAAGTTAAATATTACACAAAAGCAACTGATGGGATCCGTTTTTGTTCATTTACTGGTCGCTATAAAGGAAGAAATTCTCCTAATCCCTTGAGTAATCAATGCCTAAATAAAGAAATGACAAAATGTAATGTAAGTCCCCTTTAAATCGACTTCTTTTATTATGAAGCATCACTGAATTTATTGAAGAATTTCCTTTTTTATTATACTATTTTAGATGTAATATCAAATAAATCTTTTATATTCTCTCTGTTGAGATGATTATTTAGGTCGGTGGTTAGAACCCAGTTAATAAAGATATTGCATTCTTCCATGATATCTCTCTGATGAAGCCAGCCTTTTTCTTGACCGGCTGCTGCTGTTGCTCCTCTAGACGTATTCCTTGGTTTTTTGCTTTTGTACGGGAGGCAATCCAGTCAGAGAGAGAGAGCACTACACTCACTCAGACACACAGAGAGAGAGAGAGGGATAAATAGAGAGAATTGACATTGGGTAGTAGGCATGCTACCCAATTCGCTAAGTGTTTGTCTTGACCTTTGAGCCGACAAATCACTTTAAAGGGAAAACACACACACATACATATATATGTATAGATCACAGATTACATGAAGTCGTCTTTGGTTTTTTTTGGGTAGGAGTTGTAACATAAATAAGGAGAAACACAGCTGCAGTTTCCTACTTGATAGAAGAGAACATCATCATCGTCATCCTCATGGGTTTTCTTCTATCCAAATAAATAAGATTCCCCCCCTTCTTTTACTCATTTTCTTGTCGTCGTTGACGTAAATACTTGATCTTCTACTTCTACTTCTAATCCACAGTCCTCAACGATAGACCTTCTTCACTCCAATATATAGGACACCCTTCATCCACCATCATCACTACTACCCCTGGGGATTCTCATGTAGCAAAAGCATCATGCTCTACATTCACCACACCAAGCTACTCATTTGGAAAAACATCAAGCGACGGAGTCGACAAAAGGTAAATAGTATTGACATTCTCTTATAAAGCCATTTTTATATTGCATTTACACGTGTATATTATGGCATTTTGTCTATTAGAATCATGGAATTGATTGACAATTGAATATATATATAGATATATCAGGAAACGACCGGGACACCTTTTTTCACCGGGACCCGGGCCGGGACTTAATATGCATTTTCGTTTCTTCGACATTCTGAAGTGACGACGATTTTTGAGAAAATAATTTCCTAAAAATAAGTGACAACGTTTTTTTTAGAAAACAATTTCCAAAAAAAACGACCTTTAAAAATAAATAAATATTATTTCGACAATTCTTTTATAAAAACACGTCGTCACTTTATGAATGACAAACGAAAGAAAATATTTAAGTCCCGGCCCGGTGTCTAAAAAGCCGGGACACCGGGCGGGCAGCTCAAAAACAGCCGGGACCCGGGCCAGGCTGGGTACCCGGTCGTTTCCTGATATATATATAATATAATAACAAGCTCCTCCAACAAATAAAATAAACTGCATGCCTTTCGAGATTAACGTATACAGTCAAACCTGTACTAGTGGACCCTACAGGGAATCTAATAAAGTGACTGCTACTCACAAGTGACTGCTAAAAAGAAATGTATAGAAATTACGTTTTTCTTTGGGGAGGCCCCTATTCGTAAGTAAACGCTGTTGACAGGTGGCCGTTCACATAGGATTGTCCCTATATGTTTTACTTTAAAGCCCTATAACTATGGCACTGAAATATCCTTAAAGATGTGTTCCCAAGAGTATGAAGAAAACAAATATTTAATAAATAATTATTTGGATCAAAGGAATTGTTTGCATTAAAGCTATTTCTCGTAAAATCTTTGGTAATTAATTCAATTCATTGGTTAGGGGAAAAACTTTTGATATACAATATAAATATAAACTATACAAAAATCATTAAAAAACTTTTTTATCCTAAATTGGCAACGAGCAAAAATATAGAATTCATAATAAGCCTATCCCCCTTATTAAATAAACCTCAAGCTTCTTGTGGTTAGCGTATTGATGATTTAATTAAGAGGCCTGCCATTGGTGACTTGAATATATCTTCTTATAGGAGTCTAGATTATTTTAAATACTAAAAAGATGCTAAGGTGTTTTTGTTCCTCATACTAATGTTGATGTAAGAAAGTTCTATTGATATCTCTAATTGTCACTAATAATTAGCTATGTATATTATTAGTAACAAGTTTAATTTGTATTAATAATAAAACACATTATTTAAACAATATTTATTCAGTGTAGTTGTATATAAAAGTATAAAAAGTATAATAAGTACTCTTAACATCACTATAACTCATTTAACTTAATATATCCAAGATTGATAGAACATAAAAATACAAAAGCCTTCTACAGGCATTAACAACTTTCAAAAACAAAATTCATACATCCAAAAAAAAAGCATTCAACAATCAACAAACGTTGGTGGAGAAAAACAAAACTTGTAGCTTCAAAATAGTTTAAAAATAGGGCATTATGTTATAGCATACATAATACATCAATTATACTTGTTTAATATCATATTTCAAGTTGAGCAAAATGAGCTTGACTCATTTATTTGTATTTTCTAATCACATCAACCTCTCAATTATTTAACACCACGTTTGCTGTCTTGATCCAGCATTTTGAGGACATGTAATTTGGAAATATATTGCAATATTTACTATTATCTGTAAGGATGAGTTCAAAAAATATACTCCTTTAAACGATAAATATAATTCATTGGTTGATGGCTAAGACGGAGCAATGGTTTTGATAGTATTTATCTGTAAGGATGAGTTCGTTTGATATACTCCTTTAAACGATAAATATAATTAATTTGTTGATTGCTAAGACGGACCAATGGATTTGATACCATTTACTGATTCATGTAAAAACAGTGTCCCTATAAAGATAATAATACAGTTCTTATACATCTTAACAATTCTGTAATATGACAGATTAACATTATTTTAATCAGAAAAAAATATTCCCTCCAAAGATTGCTAATAATTATTGTTTCTAATAAAATAATTACTTATTTTCCTACTTGTTTTGCTGGTTGGAAGTATGTTATTATACTGTCTCTGATGAGCTTAAAAAGACCGTCCATCAAGCAATTGAACCTTTCTTAACCCTTACATACTTGCATCCTTAATTCCAACCTAACAGACGGATGTCATCTCTCATTACCAGACAATAGATATTATTTTTTGTCAAATACTTTTTGACCTACTCTTACATATCATGCGGGATTGAATTAATACCCTTTTTGCATGTCTAGTCATGCAGTCTGAGTCTCTCTCATATCGTATTTAAGCCAGGATTACTTTGCAAAGCCTTTTCCTCGTGACTATTGTTTTTTTATATAAATCCCCTAAGTGGTTCTTGACTTTTCCTCTTTTTTTGTATAGGCCACATGTGGCATAAGAAGACGAAATTTAAAAATATTTCTTTACTTTTTTCCCTATAAACACGTGTCTATCAATATCCTTTATTCCATTAAAAAGCAACTTTAATGTTTATATTCACATCAACTCTTCATAACACTTCATAAATCATTTAAGTAATCGAAATGTCTGCAAAACAAAAATGATTTAAAAAATACGCTCATGATAAAGTCCAAATGCGAAAACGATGTTTTGCTAAATGTCTTTTAGACTTTTTCCAATGAACTCCTCCTCACTTTCCTTATCAAGAGGATATACCCTAAAGATGGCTGGATTCTGATTTTCCACTCCTTTAAAACTCATCTTGTAAATCCCAAATTGTGTGTTGGTCTATATTTGATATTTTGGTTTAGAATAAAAGATTTCAAGATGATTTTTTTGAATATATGATCATTAAAGCTATCAGCAGACAGAATTGTATTTTGTTTATTTACTTGCTAATGAGTGCCAATTAATCAATACTGGTCGAGCGCCTCATCCCTTTAAATTGCTCTATGTTGTCTTCAAGGTTGAAAGTTTGACTTTTACTTAGTAATTAAGTAGTTTATTTTGTTGCCAAGCCATTTTTTATTAGTATTCCTTACAATCGGATTATATATCTAATATGCAAATATTGAAGGAAGAAATAAGGTTTCTATTGATCAGTGATCAATTGAGATACAAAATCACTCATAGCAATATCGTAAAAACGCCTAGAATTCCCATACAATTATATTGATTCAAACTCGCAAAAAACATAATGTTTTCCATGGATTGTTTGGTCATGTTATGTCATTGTATTTAAGTGCAACCAGATTTATTCTTCATTTTATGATGCTCAGTAAAGTGTTTTGATCGCAGTGTAATTGATCGGATCGCTTACGGCTATGATCCTTATTTCTTTGTGAATTTTTTGGTTGATCGCTCACAAGCTTGGAAATAAGTAATGTGTTCATTCTATAGCTTCAGCTAAGTAATTCTGGGCCGCAGTTTATTTGGCAAATTTTTAAATTAGTATCAAATTGTGTAATATCCTCTACTTAATAGCCTGTTTGTCGATGATCCCATTGAGATATCGAAAAATAATAAATTCAACTGCCTTAAAAATTGGCAAAAAACTTGTGGCCCGGCAGGGGCGCCATTTTGAAATACGCACCAAAGCGCCAAAATTGTATTTTGTTGTATCGCATCGTGTTTATACTCAAATGAAATCTCTTTATCTCCTGAGTACTTTGGCACAAAAAATCCAATCCTTCTAATAATCGTCTTTTGAGATGGGCACGTTTTTTTTACATTCTCAGAATTTTGAGCGCCCCTAAAATGGTCCCTGAGAGTCCAAACTAATGGAAATTTTGGAAAAGGAGTTATCTTATAACCTGTAACGTGTAGTTTATCAAAAATGAGCAAAATCGATGAGGATCATGCCGTGGAATGTATCCAATTGACATGGATACATCAAATCAATTATCATATAATATATGTAAGTACACACCTATAAACCATAAAATAAAACAAATTGTCAATTTTATATTTTAAGTGTATGTATAAATTTCAGTAGTCCTTTCTTCAAGTCATTCATTCATTTTGTTAATTGTTTGAGAGCACTTATGCCAGTTGAAAAGCTATGAAATGATTTCTTCTTTTATCAAGGATAACAATATTATTGTAATTATTATTGTTTAAAAATGGAAAAGTACTTATTTATTTCTACATGTCTCTTACCAATTATCATGACTTGAGAAAATAGTAGAAAAATACTTCAACTAATTTAGTTTGAATCATATAAAAGTACATTCCATGGATGCCATTTTGGAGATGTAATAAAGTACTTTCTTTTAATGGAAATATTAATATACTATTATTATGTTAAAAAGTGAATTCTTATTTTCAATAATAAGGCAGCGAGTAATCATATGTTTCTTCCATTATGGCATCAAGCGCATCTAAATATGAATAGAGGAAGCCAAAAGAGTTTATGACGTACCGGAGTATGATCGAACCAATCGGATTGTTCTTTGTACATATAAACAACTTTATGCTTCATAATTATTTTACACTTTTAAAAGGAGTTGGAACACATTTAAATGAATGAATATGTTATTTCAATGTTGAACAATGGTACATAATACTACATTTTAGAGTAAGGCTGTATAAATATATGCATTGAAGTCGATTCAAAAATATTTTCAATATTTTTTTTTGAATACATCATTTTTTAATAGAAGCAATTATTCCACTGTTATCTTATATCTTAGACGCTATAAGATTATTAGAGCTGAGTTTTAATGAAATCTTGTTGCTTTATTTTTAAATAATATAATATTTTCCTAATGGGTTGAGGTCCCCAAGAGACTCTTAAGGGCTCTTTGTATGTTTCATCATTCTTAGCACACAAAACTTAACACCTGAACATAATATTCCCCAAGAATAGGACACTTCTTCTTCCTCCTTCAGGAGTTCTTAAAAGATTGACAAATACTTCTGAAATAATAATAATATAATGGGAGTCCATCAAAAGCTGTTTTATATATACTTATTTATAATTAAGGGATTCAATTACAAAAATATAACGTATACATACATATACATATATATATATATTTATGCTTCACACATATTGTTCGTACAGAATATTAGGAAAAACGACTTGGCATAATGATATACAACATCCAATTTGCTCTCTTTTTTGTGCTCCCCTACAAGCACTACTCATCACCAACATTAAAATGCACCATCATGTCCTAGATACTACTACATACAATAATCTAGATAATCTATTTTTTGCCTTCAATATGCAATAGGAGCAGCAAATAATTAAAAGCTCTTCCAATATTGTTTTCATTATTATAAATAATATAATCACCTGTAACATGATCGGCGCTGTTTGATTTAGTTTATAGCTAACAAGGCGCTAATTTATGGACCTTCAAATTATTAAAATATGCTCTCAACATTTAACGCCACTCTTTGTTAATTGTGTGCATGTATGTAAATGAACTAAGTTTTTCATCTTGCTTGACTACTGTTCATAAGCTAATAAGCTGTTGGCTCGGGTGTGCAAAGTATTTGTAGGTAGAGCGTGACGTTCTTCTTTGATCTCTTTGAGTCTACACATTGGCCTATCAAAGGTGGCTACAAAGGAATGATGCTTAATTTTTGGACTCTCTTGTTTTAATTGTTCATATAATAATATATATGTGATGTCTATCTCAAGACAATCTTGATGATTACCTGGATCACTACATTGGTTCTGCTAACATATTCTTTGATCATTTATGCAATAAAAAAATTACTAACAGCAAAAGCCATGAAAGATATGAGGATACAAAGACATATATATATATATATATATCAGAGCTGCGACTACCGAATGTAAATCGGTAGTCGATACTACCGACGGTAGATTTCAAATACCGAATAATTAATTTTCCTTTGTTATAAATTGTCCGATATTAAATGCATATGAAGAAGTCCCAGAGCAGATACATAAATAAATTTATCTCTCTTTCTTATCTACCGTACCGAATATCGATCGATACTGTATATATATAATAAAATCTACCGAATACCGATATCGATCCGTAGAAGGTATATAGCGAATACCGAATCGTTGGTAGATTTTTCTACCGAATCCTGTATATACGAGTATATATATATATATATATATATAAACTTATTCAGTTTCCCTAAATATTTGTTATGATTTTCGAGGATGCTTAGATTTCCATATTGTAAAAGTCTTTATGCTGTTGGTGGTGAAGCTCTGGAAGTGTGTATGCAGGGTCGCAATTAACATTTGGCTATTCTTTAGCACATTGAAAGGAGATTCCAAGGTTCGAGGTTTAATGATAAAAACGCTCATTCATACCCATAAGAATGATATTGCAATTTCAGATAACCGAATAGGATAATATATTTGTTCAAAAGCCTTATATGACAGCATAATTGATGTCTACTCTTTCCATGTTTAATGGCCTTTAATTCTATCTCTGCAGTTTCGAACCCTTTGCGAGCTCTTCCTTCCTCTAACGCTCTTTGTCCTTGTCGTCGCTGTCATCAATGGAAATGTCATGGAATATCAGCATAGCTGTAAGTATTACACACACACACTAACTCTCTCTCCATCGCTATTATTCTATTGTTTTTTGTAGGAGAATGTGTCATTATTCAAGTCTATAATTTAATATTAGTATTATTATCTTTATTAATGTAAGGTATCGGGTTCCTAGGAGTGAGGAGGGGCTTTATAAGAAGTCAACTGGGCGGGAAGAAGGAGAAGAGATTAAGACTTTAAAAAAAGAGTGTGTGAGTGTTTTTTATTCCTTTTAAGAGGTCACTTTTGAGGTAATGTACATACAAAAAACAACAACTCTGTTTTTCCAAGGTATTTGAACAACAAAATATGGCCATAAGGCCCAGAGAGCTGACTTTTAGCTTGCCGGTAATATTTAATGATGTCACACGGGCAAGCGGAAAAGAATATTATTACTTAATGTGATTCTTCCATAGAGATAAAAGATATAGAGAGCTTATTCCCTTCAATTGTTCTGTGTGTCCACTATAAACAGAGTAATTTGTACTACGTCATCGTAAGCTGATCATAGAGATAGAGTCTATCTCTATGATCAGCTTACGATGACGTAGTATCAATTACTTTGTTTATAGTGGACAAACAGAAACAACAGAACGCTGTTTCTCTGCTATTGAAGGGAATCATCTCTCTATATCTTTATATCTCTATGGATTCTTCCCGCTTATGTCATCAAAAATCTATTTTTGAAACGTCACAAATACTCATATGATACCTGACCAGGCCCGGCGGGATAGGCGGGCCGAGGGGGCCAGGCCCGCCCACTGAGTGATGTGGGCCCGATTTTTTTATGAATGTGCCAAATGTGCCTCCCCATAACAACTGTAGGCCCCCCCCAAAAAGCCTGGGCCTGTACATGACGTTTCACTATTTATTAAAACATGAAATTAAAATACCTGGTATTATATATATAGATATCTTGTTTTTTCTTTAAATGCGTCAAAATCGGTAAACCTTGTTTATAACCCAGCCAGAATCAAGCCTATTTTCACCGCCAATTATTTTAAACATGACTTCTTAAGAACGATTCAAATAAATTGGTGTTTTTTTAAAGTTATAAAAGTGCTTTTTATATATCAATTTTTTGGATAACTTCTTTTTACATTGTGACTTCAGTTTTGAAAGTAAATATAGAATTACAGACCATTAAGTACTCTGGAATGTATTAAATCTATTTAACGTAATGTCAGAATGTGATCCTATTTTCGGCCTTTGACATCAAAATTAACAATACCTATTTTTTAATATATAAAAGCGTAATGCAACTTAAAGAAATTCTGTCAATATTTGAATCTATTGAAACTGATGACAGATTTTGTCGAATGTTATCGTTGTCTTGCTCTAATATGAATGCATATTTTGATAAAAGTCGGTATATAATTTCCATGAATGAAAGATCGGACAAGTCATCCGCCGTGTGTGCGAGGAGTGACTTTGCCCTTACTGCATAGGAGCCAGGATCAGTGAGAATTCACTGAGGCCCCTTTGAAGAGTATCAAGTCCTCATCCGACAAATGATCGAAGAGGCCTTCACTGCTGCTGATCTTAATAAGAATAATCGTTCGTCCCAAAGAACGACACACAATAATATTTGCTACATAATGGGGTCATGTTAAATAGATTCACTCAAGAACATAGGGTAACCAAAAATATTGTTCCCGCAAACGCATCAATAAACTTGATTTTTTTAAATATGATAACACACTTTTCTTTTTTAAATCTATGTTTAATACTCTCACAGTGATGATCCATTTATCGACAGGTGTAAGCAAATAAATAAACAGTCGTTAGTTCTCCAAGTTAATGAGGAATGCTTTATTTATTTAATTAATTCAAATAGATGATATCGGTGGATTCTTAGGAATCGACAATGACGTCATTGGTTGTAGTCTCATGAAAGCTAGACAAACATTATCTTTAAGAATGGATTTCTTCTCTCTGAATTGCTGATGTTCACTCATCAACAGCTGCTAGGAGTGAAGTGATACTTTGTAACATAATGTCAACTGTTTTTTTTTCTCGATCTTTTCCTCTCCTTTTCTTTCAACCAATCACGTTGCAAAAAGTGTACCTTTTCTCTATCCCTATCATTTGTCTTTAATGTGAAAGAGTAAAAATATGGACGCAAAATATATCCTTCAAATGTGTTGTAAGCTGGTATGAACAATTGGCCCTCATAGATCAAGTCCAACATTTTTATAATGCCAAACATAATGTTTAAATACTATTGGTGGGGATTTTTTTTTGCAAGAGGTAGAATCCATTTTAGAATCAAAACATATCCTCTTTTGATACAAAGTATTAACTTATAAAGTTTAATGTCGTGAAGTTGAGATAATTATAATAAATTATTTTGCGAGCAGTTTTATTGATCGCTTTAATTTATTTCCTGAGGGACAGGAAATGAGAAGGAACTAAAACTAAAAGTGGTTGACCTCCAAATGAAGTACATATAATTTATCTTCCAACATTTATTTTGATTTATAAGAAATTACTACTTCTGACCTGAATAAAAATACATCTATTATTAATGTATGTACTATTAAGAACTCTTATCGACTATTAAGTAATATAATTCTCCTCTTTAGGCAACCGCAGGAATATTAGGCTTATATAAATGATTTTTCTGATGTGGATCGATCAAGACATCTTTTAAGAAACTCATGTGTTTTTTCCACAATTTTACCATAAATGTGGGTATAATACATATTGAATAAGGGAAATTGCAAGGACCATGTTTGGGTATAAAAAATCCAATTGCAACATGTGGGGAATATTATTTATTTCCTTAGGAACCTTGTTCTTGCACTCTCTGAGATTAAATTACTTAAATTGTCTGTTTTTCCTTCATAGGTCACTTTGAGGAGAAGGCCATGCCCTCGATGGGGCCTCAAGTCTTTGTCAAGAGCTTCTTCTGTGGGTTCAACAACACCTGCCACAGCTCCCCACCCGGGGAGGACGGACTCTCCGCTTACAACAATACCTTGTGCGTAAAATAAGAAACATACTATGCTGCTAGGTTATTCTTCATAAAATATATATTTTTATATGCATATATAAATAATAGTAATATGAATAATCTTATTTCAATTGACTAGAGATTGGAAAAATAGTATGATGCATGGTTTATCAATGGGGTTCCCCCCATGTTTTTTTTGTTTTGTTTGTAGTGTGAATCGACTTCTCTCGGACCTGGAGGAGTCCCTGTTTGCAGTTTTCAACGAAGAGCGTTCTCTCGTGTTCTCTCGGGTGCTCCAGGACCTATCCTCCGTTCGGGAGCTGTCGGATAAAGCAGAAAAGCGGTTCCGTGAAGGCCTCTCAATGCAAGGTAAGCAAACTTATAAGTTTAGAAGCAGTTTTTTTAAAAATTTGGCACTCCTCATCGAGACAGGGGAAGAAGTTAAATACTGTTACTAGCGGGGTCCATGCTGATTCAAAGGTCTCGTGGTTCTTCCTCTGAGGGTTCGGTCCCTTGATTCCGTGTGATGATGTCATTAAAGTCGACGTCATCTGGCGGTCCGTCCTGCTGCCCGGATGCTTCGGCAAGTTCTTCCTCTGCGAGGACTTTGAAGCATCCCAGATCGCAGTCAAAGACTGATACCCCGCTGGTGCTCGTGAGCCCGTTTGGTGTGGGCAGACGTCGCGGGCTGGGGAAGTTGTAGTAGAAGAGCTCAATGGGCTTTGTGGGATCTGCTACGGAGTTGGGGTAGCTGAGTGAGGATGCAGGCCGCGTGGAGGAGAGGGCCGCCTGGCTGCCGAAGTGGTAGAAAGGCTCTGAGGTCTGTGCAGCAGAGTTTGGCCGCCAGGTGGAGGGAGGAAAGAATGAAGGGGCAAAGTGCGGTGGGGGGTTGTTTATGATCACAGGGCGTGGAGGACTCTCTTCCTCCATGGTTTCATCAAAGTGTGTCTCCACCACTTGTGATTGTGACTGGCAGTGCAATGATACGTTGGCTGCACTTCCGATGGATCGGTTTTCCTCTTCGATTTCGATCCAGGAGCCTTCGTGGCTTCCATCGTGGAAATTGTAATGGCACTCTCGTGTCGACGTAGGCTGCTAGGGCTTATTTTAATCTCGTACTTTTTGGCGAGCATGGCGGTGTCGTCCTCTCCTCGCCGCTGTTTGACGGTCCAGATGGGCTTGAGAGAGGGCGTCTGGTGTAGGGAGTGATGGCTGCTGCTGGCAGTGATTTGCCCGTGTTCTCTTCGTCTCTGCCTGTTGCGCTTTCTTCGGCAAAGGAAGATGAAGAGACAGAGGATGAGTAGCAGAAGGAATATGATGAATAGGAGCACACCGGAAATGATACCGATGCGCTGATGTAGGGCAAAGTCCACGGGGAGAATTATCTTCTCCACGTTGAGCTTGATGGAGGCCGAGTTTTCATATAGCACTGTTCGACCGTCGTGGTCCAATTGCGTCGCGACGCAGGTGATGATTCGGTTGTTGTCCTCAAGCTTGGCCTTGTAAACGGAGGCGTGGTTCACTCGGGACTGTGGCTCGACTCGTCACGGGCCACGGAAGGCTCGGCACCCGTGTCCAGAACAAGAGATTCGTGAGCCTCCCAAGATATGATGGGCGTGGGGTGAGCATTGGAAGCTCGGCAGTTGATCTAGAAAAAAGAGGCGAAGTTGAATTAAATTCCTAAATTGACAAACTTATCTCAGCGAAGAGTAGCATAAGTACTGGATTTTACAACTATTACATTCAAAATGCATCTATATTGCATAACACCTCAAGCACTTTAAAAATTTAATCCATACTTCATTATATAACAAGAAAATACTCTTACCGACTGCTCCTCATTTTCCGTAATTGTGAGAACCCTTTCCTCTCCAAACTCTGGATGAAACTCCACAACCGCGGGAACGGCTATTTCCAGACTGATGTAATGTTTTGCAGACTCAAAGGTCTCTGCATCACTCACGGTGCAGAGCCATGAGCCATAGTCATCCGGTGAGGTTGTGTTTCGTAGTAGGAGCTCACAGCTCCGTGGTCCTCCCTCCAAGACGACGCGTTCGTCGGGGGAGCAGACGCTTCTTGGCGTGGACTCCTGAATGGCACACTGTTTGTTCCCGTCTGGCGAACGCCAGAGGCAGAAAAACCATTTGAGGGAGGTCTTGCATGAAAGACGGACGTCGTAGCCTTCCTTGACGATGGTGCCGTCGGGAGGGGAGCTCCCCAGAACGCGGATGGACTCTGGACGCTCCCTGCTGATGGAGGGTGAGGGGAGGAAGAAAAATAGGAGGAGGAGGATATGGGTGAGAGGAGGCAAGAGGTGCCTCATGCCGCCGAAGCTAACTGAGTCCAACTCTCGAGGAGGCACATTTCTCCCAACTCTATCTCCTACAAATTCGTCTTTACAGGGAGGAGGCCTCTTAACGAAGAACGTTGGTTAGGCCTTCTTCCTCCTTCTCCCCCACAAGTCACTTACAAATATATATGTATGTATATATCCTCACTCTTTCTCTTTTCTCTGCAAAAAATAAAGGGGGTTTCAGCACAAGAGAACTGCTTTCATCTACATATAGATGCAGTTTGCACTCCAATCAAAAAGTCCCTCTTAACATTCCATGAAGAAAAAACTAAGGTACACTAAGGTCCATATGTAGTAAACAAGGCCTTGTAAACTCTGCATGTTGAACTCTTGTTTGTTATGATTATTGCTATGGTTTTGTGACTCTCTCTCTCTCTCTGCCAACTGATCCGAGCCAGAGGATTTCCTCGAAGGGACTGACGCTTTTATAAAAAACAACAACAACTCTGCGGAACTTGGTTAAAGGAGACAAGAGAGCAACTACTTTTACAAGAGCTCTACTAATAGAGTGCGTGTAGAAGAGAGCCGCGCGCCCTCGTCCGAGGATAAGCGTGCCCGCTTGCAGAAAATAGAGGGGATACAACATTGCTGCTGCTGCTGCACCGTTCAACTGATGATGAAGCAGCAAGCGTCCCTTCCTCTTTTCTTAAGAAAAAAGGGGAGAAAACTCTTATTTTGTGACTGTCATTTATAATATTATTAATATATGTACAGTGTGAGGTACTTTTTGAAGACATTTCAAATTCTTTATTCTTATCACCTCTACACACAATATGAGGAAATATATTATATCAGATACCCACTATAAGAGGAGTTATAAAATAAAGAGATGTCGCAATTTCATAAAGCCTATTCCTACCATGCCTTCTTCTTCTTTAAAAGGACGTTCGTCCTTGAAGGTCCATTACGTAATTCATTCACACACGTTTCAGAGAGTGTTGCGCGGGATTTCCCTCTTTGTTTTTTGCACTTTCTTCTTCATATAATATATTGTAAATATTTGTATTCTAGAAGAAGATAGTTCGTGTTCTTTCGCGCTCTTTCCTGCTTTCTGTATGATGTCATAAGAAGCGTCATTTATTTGTAAAGCTCTATTTGCTTGTTTGTCAAGCTCTGCGTATTTTTTGTCCCCTCCTCCGTTCGTCCTGAAATGACCACTATCACTTCACGTCATTTCTGGACGAAAGGAGAGAACAAAACATAGGCATAGCCTACACATATATATATTTATATTACATATTTAAATATATAATAAGAATATTATACATACTTACAATTTTGTCTAAAAAAGCTGTTTTACACTTCAAAATGATGGGAAAGCAAGAAAATACTTTGCCTACACATTTCCTTGTTGCTAAGCTCAAACGTCATAGGAAACACAATTATATTTTTTAAATAGATATATATTATATTTCACCATCTTACTTGTATCGCCAACAAGTTTCCGCGTAGCTAAGTTTAAATGTCATAGAAAACAAACAATAGATAAATGTGTTTATATTTTAATATAGAGTTATTTTTTGCTCCTACTCTAAGTATGAGAGTCTTATGATCTTTAACTATTAAATTAACTGACCGCAGTAATGATATCATATTGTCACTGAATCAACACGTCATCAACTCCTTCATATTTTATGGATCAACTTTGTTCTACTTATGAGGAAACCTATACTTTAGGCTAAATTGATTTGTATGGAATGACAAGTTTTTTCAGAATTTCATAAGATTTTCGCTTTTACTATATTATAAAAGGCAACAATCAAATAGGTTATTTACCATTTTGGCTTATTTATTTCATATATAATTAAATATTAAAAAAAACTTTGTAAATAATATTTAATTTTTTAAAACAATATAGTCAAAACTACATTTAGGATTTAAACTAATTGAATGCTTATAAAAGTTTTATAAATTGTTCAGTTTAAGAAACTGACCATTCATTAAAAGAATCGTTCTTTTGGTCATCAAGTAAAAAAAACGACTAGATTGTTTATCTCCAATATATGACGTCATTGAACTTATTCGTTATTAGATAAATATATTTCTCCAGGAATGGAAACATATTAGTATTTGACAAGCTTCCTACAAAGGCAATAGTACTCTTTCTTCAGGAGGTTGAAAGAAAACATAATAAATCTAATATTATTCAAAACCTAGTAGATAAGTTTTTGGGGGAAGGGAGGATTTCATTTACTTTTTAAATACAGCATTATACAAATGATTAATGGCGTATATACATTGTTTGTATATCATAAAAGCAACAAAGTTTGTTGGTGTTGTTTTTGTACTTAAACTTTACGATAAATTAATCTTAAAGATATATATATATGTTTATATATATTATATATCCTTTGTGACGAATATATATATTTAAATGTACATATAGTATGCCAATATGGTCTCATTTTTTTAGCTCAGACATGGGCAAACTAAGGCCCTTGGGCCGTATACGGCCCGTTAGACAATTTAATCCGGTCCGCCGAGCTTGTCAAGTAAATAATATAATAATGCTTCATAAATCATTCATTACGTCTTGTCCATACAATACCGCGTTTAACCAATAGATGGCGTGCTGACATTTAGGCCCGCGAGTCAAAAAGTTTGCTCATCCCTGGTTTAGCTCCTACATTGGATTCACCTCACCGGAACTTAATCCGGTATCAGGGATAGGTAAACAATCTAGGAGCTGTCTTTATTACTACATTAATTTAATTTTTTTAAAGTTATATGTATGCGAAAAACTGAACATTATCTAGGATGTGTAGTCATGACTCTTAGAGATTTAAGGTACCCACGCTCTTAAGGATCTAAGAGTCAACCGGATCTGTCAGATCTCCGCTCCTCAGTCCTTGGAATATACTTATTTCATAATTATTAATCAAATATAACATTATTAATATAACACCTTGAAATTCGTCAATTACTGTTTAAAATAAATTAGCGCTTCAAATAAAAATAAATTAAGATTAAAGTATTATGAGATATCATATGCTCTATCATAAAGTTTCCTATTACTTCGTTTTTTTTGCACATATCATTAGGGCATAAAAAAGATTGTTTAATGGAAAGTAAAAACTTGAAATGGCATGCATATTATACTCCGATTAATCATGACTGCTAAAAAATGATAAATCAAAATATAGCCGAATCATTTATCTATGACCTCATAATAATGCCCTTCGTAATAATTTATCAACATGAAATATACAAATCTTGGATTCGGTAATAAATCCACTGCCGGGGTATGAGAGATGTACCTCATTCATCGTCGTATGTAAGCTGTATCACATCAGTAGATTTTTCATTAATCTCCCGTTTGTAGAACATTATGATAAAAAATGCACTCACTTTAAATCTAAAGCAACGGTTGATTACAAATCATGATACATTCTTTAATTTTTTTATTAGTGTAGAAATCTAGTGCCGTTGTTACCGAATATCTATAGATAATTCGAGCTCATTATATATATTCATTAATAGAGGTCATCCGTATATGGGAAATAATAAAATCATATATGTATTACGTCATATTCAGAACATATAAATACGCATTTCTGCTCCATATCTCTCAAGAACCATATCTAAAGTTTAAACATCTTTGACTGGATTTTCTTTTATGTAAACATTTGGGTTTTAAGTATTTTTTTCCCCATGACAATTATTCTATTCATGTAGTACATTAATATAAAATAAAAATAGATATAAAAAGGAGGAGAATTGGGTTTGTTAAAAGCATAAATACACATTATAGTTTAAAATCAAGTTACCCCGTAAGACCTTAAATTCTATTGACAATTAAATCGTAAAACGTAGTAAAAAATGAAGACAATACATAACTATCTTATAGTAAAACTAAGATAGTTTTTAATATGTTTGTTTGTTTTTCATTTTATGTAGTTATATTTCTGAATTGTGAATAAAGAAAAAGGTTTATATATCTTAACATGTATCTATGTGTATATAGTACATGTAAGAGTATGCAGGGAATTCATTATGGATTAAGAAACGTCATGATTACACTACGTTTTTTAATTACACGCTCTGATAGCCACATTATCGTAAGAGGAGGCCTACTATTTCTCTTCTTATATTTCACACATACTTGTCCAAGCCTGTTTGTACGTCTACCAATGGATTCTTCTTGTAACCCTCTTCCACCCCGTCTCCTCCTTCCTCTGTTCAGCTAGAGGGGGTTGAAAGTAATAAAACAACTAGAATAATAAGAAACACAACAATAACAATATTGTTGGTAGCTCAAATACGGAGATTTTTATATGTATAAAAGCTTTTCCTATTTTCCTCCCCCGAACCCATTCAATGAAGGAATATGATGAGCAGATGGTTCCCTAAAACACTGCCAGAGCTCTACCAGGATTTGTTTTTACATTGAGCCTCAGATAGATATGTGTACTAGTAGTTAGTATGTAGGATTAAAGGGAGAATGATGCCCTGATCTTAAGAGACATTTCTGGAATAGACTATATGGAATCTATTGATAAATATGAGGAATGTTCACATATTTCCATGAATAATAATAATGGTTGTAATTGCCAATTGATTTGTTAATGTTGTCATCAATATGTACAGTAGGGGGTATTATCGGAAACAAAGTTTGACATATCAAAGGTGCTCCCCCCCCCCCCGCATAATTATTTAGGAAAAATAGATTTGTGCTTGAACTTGTGTTCAAATTTTTCGTTATGTAGCAAAACTTTCCAAATTGTGTTCAAAGTCATGAAAAATTAAGTTCTTTGATCCTAATTTGCTTTAAAGGAAGAGGAGTGCTTTTCTGGAATCCATGGTTCATTATATATATATATATATATGTATATATATATATATATATATATATATATATATAAATATATATATATATATTATATATTATATATATATATATAGTTATATATATATATATATATATATATATCTATTCTTATCATACTCCTCTATATCTCTATCTTTATATCTCTCTATTCTATCTATCTCTCTCTCTATTCTCTCTCTCTATCTCTCTCTCTCTATCTCTATATCTATATATCTCTCTCTCTCTCTATATATATATATATATATATATATATATATATATATATATATATAATATATATATAATATATATATATATATATATATATATAATCATGACGTTGATTATGCCATACACTTTTGCAGATGCCTCTGTTCCTAGTTTCACAGATCTTGTCATTGTTTGTGAATGGCAAGGATAAAACTAAGATTTCAAAAATGAAGGAACGGATAAATATATATTTGTTATTTTAGTTGATAGTACATTGAAGTGGTGTCTCAAAAGATAACTCCAGTATTTATATTATTCCTGAACGACTTTCAGCATATAGGTATGTTTCCTCCCTCACACAAAGAGTTTCATATTTTATTTCATACTTTAATTTCCTATAACAATTCATAGGTAAAAACAGAAAAGTACAGTTTTGTTAGTTATTATCATTGTTTTCATGGTAGGCCTTTTTTCTTCAAATGGAACAATTAACCTATGAACCAAAAAACAAACTATGCTAGAAATACCGCTATCCGCTTTGCACTTATGCTTACATCTTGTTTTTTTAAAACATCAAACCATAAATACAGGATAAAAATTTGAGTCCTCCTTTGTAATAAAACAAGTCGAAAACAATCAAATATTATTTTGACTTATTATCTATATTATATGAAAAATAAGCGAATGGCAGTCAATTTATTGATAAATTATCATTATGCGACAATTAATATGTCTCCCAAGGGTACTATAAATATATATGCCATTTATTTGCCAATATAATAGTAAGAAGTAAATAGTTTGTTATTGGACATTTAGTTCACTTCATTTAGATAGCTTTACTTAAATATATTCTGTAATTGTATTGTATTAATACATTGAAAAGTACCTTTCTACATGCCAAATTAACCAATGTTTATTTATGAGCTAGGATCGATATTCACAACAAAGAAACATAAGCTTTATTAGCAGAATCAATATTGCCACCAGTGTGTTTTCTTTTTTACTACCAAAAATAACTGAAACAAAATGAACTCGGAATAATTGATATAACAAAAATATACAAAGTACTTTTTTATAGTCCCTTGAAACGTAATAAAACCACATAGACTAACTTTCATTTGCTTCTGTATTTATGAGTGTATTATATGTGTTCTAAACCAGAAGGATATAAATGGACATTGTCGAAATAGTTCATACAGTATATACTTTGTTATATAAACCGTATATTAACATACTTAATTGATATAAATATGGCATCATGAATTGGGTTGTCATTTTGTTATTTCTTTAATTTATAATATTTTGTTGCTCTTATTTCTATAAACTCATAGAAATATATGTAATATTAAAAATATTATATACATCTCCATATGGAGATGTATATGCATAATTTAATACTGCCAAATATTTTGTTATTTCGTATCGATATATACATATATATATATATATATATATAAATTTGAATCAATATAACAACATCTGTTTTGAAACAACAGTTATCTATCCCTTACGCATATATAAAATTGAAAGTTATTTCGCTTTTTATTTTTATTCCACAGTCCATAAAAATATACAAGCACAAAATAAGAAATTATATATAAAACGATATTCATGCGTAAAAAACATTGACAAAAACATAGTTAAACATTAAAAAACATAATTAAACATTAATTTCGCTTTCAAGTTTGTTATAATGATGATATTGTTATTTCATGTGTTTTATTCACAAGAATATCTGTAACCCAATAAATTATGTAGCTTCGATAAAAACATATACCTTCGCAATGTATTATTAAAATAATATTGTGATTACTTTACAAATTAAAAAGAAAGCAAAATTTGTATATCCAAGAGCACTTATATTATAATCCATTTGGAATAAATGTACCTTTCTAAAGCCGATCATTTTTTTCTGTTATATTATGTTCTCTAATTGATTTAGTACCCTGAATCATATTTGATGTTGCTGTCCGATAATAAATATAAGTATAGGTACATTCAATTTTCTTAAAGTTTATACAACAATTTTAAAATATCCTTAAGCCCACATACTTTTTTGAGCTGTCCAAGCAAGCAATAAGGAAAACAAAATCGCATGTTTAAAATATATAAAGTTGGTGTATGGTTCAACCATTACATGCGTCTGTCCATTGTAGACAAGGGAAAACACATAACCGTTCATGGTTTGGCATTAAATCTACATGATTAACGTCCTAAATACAATTGCAAATATGCAAATAACGCTCTCATTTAAATATATTATACAATGTGATCTTCTTGTACTCACGGCGAATACATTTAGATGTAACATATTTTTGTGTGCATGAATTTTTTATTCATAAGTTTTTATTCCTATTTTGCTATACGGATATATTCAAGTAGTAGCCAGAAAGCATAGCCTTATAAATATCTTCATGCAAAACCTTTCATTAAGCTTGTAAGACTACAATGCACCGCAGATTAAGTAATAACTGGATGTACATTAGACTGAATGAGAGGAGGGAAGATCAATGTCGGAGTTAGCAGCTGATGAAACAAAGAAGAAGAGAGTGAAGGAGTACTTTTGTTTTTCCCCAAAAATCGATGTGGTTTTTTTTTGTTTATATTATATATTCATATATATACGTTTATTTATTAATTTGTGTTTTATTATTGTTTTGTTGTATTTTATTTAAAATTATATATTATTTTAGACCAGCTACTTCGTGCTGAAATATAATGTATTACACACTTAATCCTTGAAAAGTCAAAGTATTTAGTCCAATCCCAATTAAGTAAATATCTTTTTTTGTATGAAACCTAATACGCAATGGTAATGAAATGTGTACTAAAATTATTTCTAAGGAATCTGTGACGTCACAGATATTTATTGTAGATTTCCCTTCTTCTATTCCTTAGATTTCTATGTAGATCATGTTTCATTGGCAGCCATTTTAACTACATTACTGACGTCTTATAGTTGGTTCAGTGCATCCAGTTATTATACAGGTCTGTGGTCACGCTTTACTTATTAATCAATGCTCTGTAGGCCAGTGTAAGCAATGAAACATGTAATATATCCGAGCAAAAAGCATCAAAACAAGCCCAAAAAATACAATTCATTAAACAATTAATCTAAATCAATCTTTAAGTCAAAACATTGTAATATGGAATAATATTTTTGAACATTCTATTGGAATGTTTTCCCTAACTATAAAGTAAGAATGGAATTAAATATGAGTTGCTCAATATCAAAAGGGCCATTGATTATAAATGGTTTATTAATACCATATACACTCCCATTGCTGTTATTTAAATGCCAAGTAATGAATTCCTTTTTCTCTCTCTTCCTGAAGAAAAAGGCAAATACGTGTTTCCATTCAAGTTCCTTAATGCATATAAATACGAAAAATACTTTTTTATTGGTTACATATTCAGTTGACTATTTTTGTTATTTCTTGTAATTGTATTATCCAAAGTAACACCTTTATTATGAAATGCCTCTTTTCTGATATATATATATACATATGTATAAGCATATATATATATATAAACACAGATTTAAAAGTTAATCATAAGTAGATACTGATTCTTAATAAATCTTGGTTCTCACGTTTACATTTAAACCATAAACATATGAAGTAAACGATTTAAAAGAATCAAATGATTTAAATCCCACTAATAGTTCTGTATCTATTTTTAATTATGATTATTCATGCATGATTTAAATAATAGTATTTACAACCCTGTACAACTATGTTCATCATCGTCCCTAGTAACAATTTTTATCTTCTTAGACGAAAATTAACATCATCGATTAAATATCCGTCATTACAACCGTTCATGTGTCTGTGAATAATTGGCTTCATTCATATTCAGGCGTCGCCAAAAATAGGAGGAAGGGGAAAGAATAAAAATCCTTGAAAGCAATGTTTCTCATCAGTTCATTTTTAATGCCTGGATACGTCCATTTATTCGCAAGGTCGTCATCCTCGTGTTTAGCGATATGTATTGTGTATTTAATAAAAGCAGAGCACATTCACCCCTACAATACTTTATGTCACATAAGCATGTCATCATTCGTGTGCCTGCTCTTTCGAGAAAGGCATTGCTTCTTATATATACTTGGTTCACCTGAACATACCTTTTCTTATGTCGTTTAAATATTTATATATATATATAGGCGTAGGGGAGATGCTTGGTTTGGGGAGGGGGGGGGGCAGCATTCAATTTGCCCAAATTTTAACAAGAACTGTTAAATCGGTGAAAAAATAATCGAATGAAGAAAGATATGTAGATTAATATTTTTTATAGTATTTACTGATATTCATTACATTGTATTTATTTGGTTATAATTCAAAATCCGGTTGCTTTAATAATTTCATATTTTTTCTTCAACTTAAATGCCCGAATACCTCAACCAATTTGTCCGAATTTGAGAACTCACCCGATTTTTTTTGTCTCTTACGTCTATGTATATATATATATATATATCAGACTTGTTGACGTTCGCAAAAAATAGTCGTTCGCAAAAAGTTATCGTTCGTCGTTCATCGTTAATTGTTTGTCGTTCGCCATTCTGAAAAAAATGACGTTTTTTTAGAAAGGAAATTTGTCCAATGAAAATTAAAAATCTTTGTCTTTTTTTTGGCGCCAAAAACGAACGACGAACGTTAAGGAATTTTCCTTATCTTTCGTCGTTCGTCAAAAACTTTGTCGTTCGTCAACAAATGAACGATAAATCAACAAGTCTGATATATATATATATAAATATAAAAATGTGTTTTTTAAAATACTATTGGTTCCGCCAGACGCTTGCCAGCCATATAAACCAAGATATGGGTAAAGAAAAGTAAATGGTCTTGTAATATCTAAGGATGCCAAGATTCCCTTTCTAGAATATGATCGGTGGAAAGAAAAGTAGCCTGAATAATAATAAGAATAAAACAGTTGGCATAATGAAATAAGCATAATTTCAACCATGTACATTAACTCAGAGTTCAGAGCACCAAGTGTTTCTGAGGCCTATGACATTTATGAATCCTTTGAAATAACTATTCCCAGGTATTTTCTAACACTTAGTGCAAGAATGAATGCTTGTTGCATCATGATTAAATAAATCAACACCTTCTGTCGATAGGATGTAAAGAGAAAGAAAATAATGTTACCAAGTGAAAAAGATATGCTGATTGATGGCAATGTGATAACTCCAAACATTAAAAGTATTCTGAAATATAATTTTATCCATTACTACTTCGATAAAAAATTGTAAAATATACATTAAAAAATAAAATTAGCACAATGGATAAGTTCTCTTTCATTTATTTGATAGATATTTTGACTGACTTCACATGTCAAAGTTGAATAAATCAATAAATATGAAACATTTTTTCAACCATGAAAAAAAAAAGGATTATCTTTCCATTGTTTTTCAATTTATCTTGCTTAATGTTAAATAAATGATTGACTACGCTTGATTTATGTTTTAAAGATCTCCTTTAGTATCATGGTTTCCCTTCTTTTATACAAATAATCCCTTTCATGTGTATAGAACATATATATGTAATGATCATCCATTAAAGAGATGACAGATCCTGAGTAAACAATATATTTGATTGTTTACTATGTCTTTTTAATATATATTGAAGGCCCATCAAGAATTGGACTTTCCTTTGATGAACCGTATAAAGTGACGACATCACACCCATAAGTCTTTTCGAAATATAAATAGAACTATAAAATACAGAATACTATTATGATTTTTATTACTAAAGAATGATGCCAACTTTTAGTCTCTGTCCTGCTTTTTCAATCCATCACTAAAGAACGACGGGTGTCTCAACAATAGCCAATATGATGATGATGAATAGAATGGGGACATCCTCCCAGTCACGTGAGCTATTCTGCGACTACCCACTGGATCCCACTCAATATTTTTCTCATAAAAATGCGCATTTCTTTGCTTTTTTAAATATATCAGGTCTTTTGTCTATATATATTGACGAAAAAGGGATCAAATTTTATAAAATATTTACTTCTTTCATTATAAAATATGCACATTAAAAATGCTGAACAAAACGATGAACACAAATCTGTCCGCTGATTTAAATAATACAATTATAAATTATATTTGCATAAAGGGGGGGAGGGGAGGCTCACATTCGAGTTGGGTAATAAGCAAAAAGAAACGCGAATCTAACCCCTTTATTTTCACGGCCACTACATATAAAATAACTGTGTGAAATACGACAGAATAAGAGTGAAACACCCTCCCAGTCACGTGAGCTATCCCAAACATGCTTCTTTCCATTTTATGAGGCTTCAATTGCTCACTATCCATTACTCTCTCTCTCTCTCTCTATATATATATATATATAGACTATGAATGTGTGTATGGTTTAAAAAAACATAAATTCCCAGTTATATTATAATCAGGTCATATTTCAAATAAATTGCGCACACATTTCTTGCTCCTTTTGAAGAAAAAAAAAGAATCTTATGTATATGTGTGTGTGTGTGTGTACATAAAGGGTGGAGAGAAACATTTTTCATGAAGTCAGCAGCCATGAATACATACATACATTCATTCAGAGAGTCAACCATATACATATATCAGCCCAGAATCTTGTTTTATAATAAAATAAAAGGAGGTCATTCGGATTTTGCCATATTGGTTGAATGGAATGTCAGTATTCCTGTGGATAGGAAATCGGGATAAAACTAATAAACAGAATCTAGGATGCCCTTCTCAGTGAAAATGGATTAATAGTAATTTAGCTCCATAATGTTAAATTATATTTTTTTCAAAAACACAACTGGCTAAAATATTTTTATTTTTTTCTTGCTATCTGTTGTTTTATTTTATTTGTTCCTTTTTAGATAACATAATAAAGAATTTTATAAACGAAAAAAAAAAAATGGATTCTTGCGAACCCAACAATAAACAGCATCCATTATTCTTTCTTATTTCTACGGGTTTTTGATTTTACCTTATTAGTTTGATAGAATGCCAGAATTCCTCTGGATAGGAAATCGTATTATACAACTAATTTATAGAAATAAAGGTTACTCTTCTCAATGAGAAATTGATTCTTTATGAACATTCTTGCGAACCCATCAGTAACCACCACACATTATTCATTCTTATTTCTACGGGTTTTGGATTTTGCCTTATTGGTTTGATGGAAAGTCAGAATTCCACTGGATAGGAAATCGTATTATACAACTAGTTTAAAGAATAACTCTTCTCAATTAGAAGTGATTATATATTTTTTTGCAAACCCAACAATAAACATCATAGATTATTCATTCTTATTTTTACGGCTTTCGGATTGTGCTATTAAACGGATCAATCCATCTTCAAGGAGGATAAAAACAAAATAAATATTCAAATTGTCTATGACCTTAAGGTACTGTCGTATTTAATTTTTATGAATATGTATTATTAGAATTGCCCCTTAAAAGCAAATGAAAATAACAATAATCGATGACAGGTATGGACTCATAATACCAACTGCTTTTATTATTATTATATTATTGCCGCTCCTTTAAACCAATCATGTTCGTTAAATAAGGACCATTCTTATCTGATGAACTGTACATTTCAATATTTTTGAAAATAATGTAAATACATATAAAATTCGGTAAAATTTGATAAATCTTGAATAAACGTAATTTACATATAAGGGGTGCGTTAGCCGTGCGTGTTAAGGCGTGTTCAACTCTCAATGTTGGGGGATCAGGTTCAAATACTCCCGAGAGGGGATGGTCATTTTTGGTCTACCTCATTGATAAGATCCTAGGTTCGAGTGACTAACTTTATTGCTATAATGCTTATTTATATCCAGTCGGAAGCTGCAATTCTATCGAACCATATAGGCAAAAAAAAACGTAATTTATTCCATTTTTCACCTTATGCCACTCATTGAAATCAACTTATTATGGCTATGCTTGTAATAGCTGACTGACCACAGTTGTCTCGGCATAAGAGGAATAAAGGGTTATTCATAATAATAGGAGAATGATGATGATAGGGAGCAAGTCAATAAATGCAGCAGCAGTATTCAATCGAAAATGGATAAGATTAAGAAAGAAGGAGGGAAGGAAATAGGATTTTCCTGTACTTATTATTTCTATCCTTCTTCTCTTTACTACTAACGTGATTGGTCTCCCTCCACATCAAGTATGTAGAGTACATATATAGAAAAGAAAGGGTTAAGTATATATGTAGTAGCCATAGAATATTTCATGCATGTGAGTCCTCGTTTAAAAATGTTATTCCGGTTGTCAAATTCCTACTAAATGAAATTTTCAAAATGTCTATTGAAAATAAATACAATGGATTATATTGGCTAAAAAATTATTCTAAGCAATGGCTGCAACGGCAGCCATTGCTTAGAATATCTCAACATTTGATTGCCAAGTGGGGCTAAACCATAGAGATATAATGACATAGAGGGCTTATTGGATTCTTCAAAGAAATACGTTTTTGTGCCCAATATAAACAAATCTTTCTATGATCAGCTTACGATGACGTAGATAAAATTACTTTGTTTATATTGGGCAATGGCGACAGCTGAACGAACGATGTTTCTCTGCTATTGAAGGAATAAGCTCTCTATATCTCTTTGGGCTAAATCACCACTTGAGTGCAATTGGGACACCAAGAGTTAATATACGTTTTACAACTCCATCATTATAAATACATAAATACCGAAAAAGTTTATTTTTTAAATTTAAAAATGAGTAATAATTGAAAAATAAAATGCAAAAAATGCAAATTATTTCTAAGCTCTTCAAAAATAGATATTTTATAACATATAAAGAATCAATACACAAATAAATGCCATCCAGTCTAAAATATAAGAAGACATCTGCATTTTTATCTGTGAAAAAATATAATTTCATAAAGGTTATTTTATAGATAGTAAGTAATTTTGAACTATAAGCTTTATGCTATCTCCACTATGCTATTTAGTATGTTTTTATATGATGTCATAATATGCTGCCTATATTTGATTGTACTGCGCCTTTATTATAGAAGGCAAATAAAATATTTAGTAGCCAAAAAAAATATGAGTTTTTTACAATAAAAAATATAAATAAGCGCCGATTTGGGTGTATACAGGCGACTTAGTCAGATTTTATCCGTCTTGCTTCTAGCAATATCTGAATATAAAAAAAACTCGTATAGGCGAACAAAAAGTTCAAGAAATTAAATAAATAAAATTATAATTTAACCCTTCTGCAAAAGTGATTTATCCTGGGAATGTAACAATTTTATTGTACAATATTAATTAAACTATGTTTTGCTACTTTTATTATAATTGAACTCAATTTTTTAAAAGAATAATTTCAATATTATTGTTACTGTCGTATATTTTTGTTTTGTTTTAACATTATTGAATATATTTTATATTTTCAAACTACAATGTTTATTTATACATTATATTATGTGTAATTTCTCTGAACATATAAAGTTATATTAAAAATAAAAAAATCGGGAAAAATAACTTCCTTCATTATTAAGAAACAAAATGTCTTTTGAATACACAAGTCACACATATGGACAGGCATACATACTTTTGTATGTGAGGCCTTCTTCAGGCTTAAAAAAGGAAAGGATCTGCATTACATTGCAGCCCTATATATGTATGTGCAAATATTTAGGTAGATGAAATAACAAGGATGGCACGATGTTGAAGGGGCATACGTGTATATTTATGTATATTACCTGTTTAAAACCATTCAATGTTTAAGAGAGAGAGAGAGAAATTTTTACTTGAAAAGGGAAAATACATTTTTTAAAATCCTTGATAAGATGAACTCTTTGATATATAGTCAAACATATACTAGCTTTAGTTCCTTGACTGCAAATAGCTATACGTCTATAATAATGGCTTTTATCATATGTGATTCAGATCTGGAGTTTATATTTATAACCATTTTGGGCCATATAATGTGTGAAAGAGAAAATCCATATTTTTATTGCAAAAAACAAGTACTTTTGTTATTACTGTTTATAAAATAAAGATATAACCAGACGTACAGCCCACTTTATTTTTGTGTATATATTAAATTTGAGTCGGAATTGTTAATTTATAAATTATTCGTATCAGAGTGCTTATGTCTTGCATATATGACAAGTTTAAAACATTTCATGCTTGTGAACTACACTTAATGAAGACTCTTAACGCGACTCTTTTCATCATTATACTTGTGAATGTCTCAAAATATGGAGGATTTGTTTAATAAAGCTAAAAATATTTTTCACTTTTTGATTGTAAAAAACCTAATTGATCTTTTGAAATTTTGTATTCTTCTGGTACTATTATTGGCTTATAAAATAAAGTTAAATGTCCGGCTTTAAGTAATAATAGGTGTGATGCTCCGATACTATTTGTAAAGTCAGAGAACTTGTAGCTACAGAGTATCGATGCGATTATATTTTCGCTCTGTAATCAATTTCTTTAGCACTTTTTTCTTACCATTCTTATGTGTTAATTTGGTGGAGCAGCATAACTCAGATCTGTCAAAATGGAATTGATCATATTCAATAACCTAATTCACTAAGTTTGATTAATAAGTAAAAACTGAGCCACTTGATCGTTCCATAGTAAACTGATGCATTGAGGAGACTAACTTTTCTTATAAGAGTTCATATGTATGTACATAAGTAGAGTCTACTTGACATCATGCATTGATTATGGTCTGAGTATCGGATATCCTATAATAGCATTCGTCTGAATACTTCACTATAAAATGGTATTTGCAAACATTATGTTGTATAAGTGATCCTTTTCACAATTCTTTCTTAATCCATAAAACATATTTTGGACGTGGTACGCAAAACTGTATATATATATATATATATATATATATATATATATATATATATATATATATATATATATATATATATATATATATATATATATATGTCGCAGTAGAGATGGAGATCCAGAAGAATGGTTGACTCTCCTGGTAGAGATTACGACCCTTATCTCTTCTAGGAGAGATGACGACTTAAATATGGAGGTAATATTTTACGATGTTGTAAAAACGATCCATTTCATTTGCGACTTTTATTCTATATTTTGATGGTAATTATCTCATTTTTGCGTTCAAGGAAGCAAATGTGAAGCCTTGTTTTAGTAGTAGTAAAAATCTATATCACCGATCTATATAATAATATTAATTTGATACTCATCTGAGAAGAAATCAGACACAATAAAATGGATAATACCGTCATACCATCTCCATATTTAAGTCCTCCTATAACACTCTTAATCTCCTAAACCAGATTCGTTGATTTTTCTGATATAGATCACGATCGTAGTCACTCCTAGGAGAGGATGCGATCGTGATCTTTTCCAGGAGAATAAACGATTCTACTGGATCTTCATCATATATATATATATATATATAATCCAAGTTGTTCAAAATTAGATATTAATAATACGTTTAGATAAGAAGTCATCTTAAGGGTTTTATCATAAAAACAAAGCTTTTCAAAGCTCTATTAATGATGCCAAGATGATACAACTTCAATGTTTTTTCTTTTCCACGAAGACAACCTCAGTTTTTTTTTCATTAATAATAAATAAAATGGATTTCTATCCCCCCCCCCCCCACGCCAACACCCCCCCAGAGAACAACCGGATGGCTTTTCAGGTAATAATAATACGAATAATAGCTCCCCCTCTAGTCATGCTGGCTTCATAGCCGCCTCACACCAAGCTTACCTGTTTCCTTCTTTCTCCACCTCTCTCTGTACTTCTTATTCTATCAGTGAGGGAGTAAATGCATTTTAAACCCCTTCCTATGTGTAAGGGTTGAAAACCAACAACCATGGAGTTAACCATGCTATATACATATAAAAGGTAAAAAAGAAAATGCCCCTCCATGCCATCATTGCTTGGATTTCTTATAAATATTTTTCATTTCATCGATTAGCAAACTATTTATTGAAATATTTCAAGGATCTATAAATGTGCATCACAAATTTAAAAACTACATACTTTCATATATATAATTCCGCCTGATAAGGGGATATGACTGCATTGGCACATATAATGAATTGCGTAAAAAATAAATAGTTTACATTCTATTACAACCATCCTAATTCAGTATCATTCATAGATATATAAATACCATTTAACACTAGAAAGACTGGTGAAGTCGATTTCACTGTTTTTTACTTTAAAAACTTATAACTAAATGTCATTCATCCGATATGTTTCAAATTTTATGACTTTTAATTAATTAATTATTTGATATATGATAAAAACCTTTATTTTGTGAAATAATTAAAAGTAATAAAATTTGAAGCATAATCAGATTACTGATATTTAAGCTATTAGCTTCTAAAGTCGAAAAAACAGTCAATTTGACTTTACCGTCTTTCTAGTGCAATCTATAGCGGAACTCCTAAAAAGCGACCGTTACAGACAAGTTGTCGTTATACGACTCTGGTAAATATAGAGTATTATTTTCTTATGGGGCTACATTTTGAGTGGGCGCATTTGACAGGTGGCTGCTAACACAGGTTTGACTGTATACAGAGAGTGCTTCTGTGAAGGGAAATAGTGGAGTTTAAACAGAGATTGAATTCCTCATATCGAAAAAAAGAGGATCAAAACAACATTGAATATCCTTCCCAAAGCTTAATTAATTGTCAAGGATATAGCATAAAGGCTTCATTTTCCATTTTATATACAAATGAGTCAATTATTAACTATCAAAATATTTAAATATTTTTTAAAAAGATCGAATCGTCTCGGCGCGAAATACATCTCCATCAATTCCCCTCTCCCCTTTATGGATTTTGGGAAAACTCTGTTTATTTATATATCTTTGGAATTCACTTTTATTCTTCCAGATTGTTTCTTGATTTGACATTAATAATATATTATACTTATATGTTTTTCTACAACCAAGTAAATTATTTGGAAAGTGATGAAAATCATACTTGCCCAAATGACCAACGCTACATAACGGCTATGATGAGAGGCCATATTTCATTTAATAAAAGTTTTGAGCTTAGAAAATGAAACCCATTTATTTATAATATCACTATACTATGAAAAACATAATTTAGAATTATAAATAACAGTAAAATTCTTGCAATTTATCATAGGCAACTACTATTGAAAACTATTATAACACCTTTTCTTTTGATCAATCAAGCTCAAGAAAATTATAGTCCTAGTGTTGTATCCTTATATAAAAATAAAGATGTAGTCATCTTCTTATTATCAACAATAATAGCATCCTAGAAAACAAGTCTGATTATGATCGTATCTCCTTCAAAGGCACTTTCATCTGTATTTTAGTCCGTATAATAAACCATGGACAAAACGATATAAAAGGTTTAAAATGAGACGTCAAGTTCATTCAAAGTAATTTGTATATAAATATTTTTATATATGTATATTGTATATAAAGCTATATTCGTGATGCCCATTTACGATGAAACAAGTACATTAAGACTTATAAATAGTAATAATAATTTCTTGGAACATGGCGAAAAATGCTTGCCTCATTCAGTTAACCAACCAAGGAGGAGCAGCAGCCTTCTTTGGGGGCCAAGAGCATCATTATTCATGAGAGTGATGTACGCACATTTTTTTCTTAAAAAATGATTCAAACATTCATCTTTCTCTCCTGGGACGCCTTATACAGAAACTCATATAAATGATATTATTCCCTCTCCATAAAGTCTGCTGAAAAGAGTCAAGAATTATAATGATGACGGCGGCCATGTTTTTCATTGGACACACACTCATATATGTGTACCATGTACAATCGTAATGCCATTACTACACTCTTTGCTATATTCCCCATCCAACCATTCAATTAACTCCTTTATTATTTTAAGATCCATATGGCTCTATAACAACTATATATATAGAGAGAGATAGACACATTACATTCGCATAATAATAATAACGATTATAAAGGGATAGCTTATTATCGCTCCCCCATCGAAAGGAGGTATATGCCCACGCCTTTCTGTGATCACTCAATGAGAAGCCAAATCATCCTCAATGAAAGCATAATAGTGTATATATATATATTATATATATATATGTTGATATATATATATATATATATATATATATATATATATCAGGAAACGAAGTCCGGGCCTGGACTTAATTTTTTCAAGCCGGGCCGGGACTTAATATATATTTTCGTTCCTTCGACATTCTGAAGTGACGACAGTTTTTTTAGAAAATAATTTCCGAAAAAAAAAAACAGAAAAAGTGATGCCTTTTCTTAGAAAATAATATTTTTAAAATTCCTTTCTAAAAAATAATGACAAACGAAACAAAATATTTTAGTCCCTACCCAGTGTCTAAAACACCGGGACGCTCAAAAACAGCCGGGATCCGGGCTGGGTCAGATATCCGGTCATTTCTTGATATATAAATATACTTAAAAAGTACATTTTATATATTTGTCCTACTTAAAATTAAATTTTGTTTGATTTATACATTTATGTTATATTTTATACATTTTCTTATCAATTTATTAACGTGTTTTAACATAATTTCTTTATAATTTTTTAATATATATTTACTCTAATCTAACTGTTTTTAAGTGCTCCCAAGGTTGTAAATGTATGTTACTATAAATAAATAATTGTCATACCTTTGAAAATCGTAATATGCTTTATTAGATTGAATAATCACATACTGTCAGTTAATGATATTTGTGACATAATATTCTTCATTTCATTAAAACTGATCTCTTCTAAAAGAAAAGGAATATGCAAGTCACTTGAATTCTATGAAGACCATTCATGTGGCTCCTATATTTTAATACACATTTGACATACATTTGTCAATGTTCCAATGACAGTAATAATATTGATAAAAAGAAATTACTTTTAATACAGAACTTTGAACTTCAATAAACTATTCACGACTTAATGGATGAATGATGCAAGTTTTAGACAACTATATCATCTTCTTATTTATTTATATATACACATAAACAAACCTACATTAGGCCATAACAAAAAGTATTTCCAACGTCATGAGCTTTCCAATGACTGTTCAATTAATAGATCGGCATTCATGTTCAAAGAAAGCGAAGCTTCTTGTTAAACCCTTTGCGTCATGCTCCAATGTTTAACCTAACTGTGTATATCTTGTTTTCCCAACGATCAGTTTGCTTTGTATTGTTGCAAGGTGTCCACGCTTCTTCGTCTTTTATTTCCCTTCGTCTTTCATCACAGTAAAACAATTTCGCTTTTTTTGTTATTATTTCACGGTAGGGGGAAGCGTAATCAATAGATTGTAGGCTCTGAAAATGTCCTTTTTCTTTCCATACATTCATACACACACATATATATATTATATATATATATGTAATAGTTACAACAGATAGTCAGTCAAAGAATCGATAAAATGTCTTCCCATCAAAATAAAAGGAACCAATCAGACAATGTTTACTGAAATGTATTACTCTCATTTTCTAGGGACCATTGATATTTGAAGAAGCAAGGCTGCCTCTCATTAATTAATAAAATTGGATGCTTGCATTCTACAGCAGTGTGGAAAGGAGGTTTTAATCCTTTGTGAGTCATTTAATTAATATACCACAGGACTGAATTCTATTTTGTATGCTTTTATTAAGCGTGACATCAGATGTTGCATAAGTGATTCTTGCTCTCAGTTTTTTTGCTTACATATATGGTTCGATAGAATTACATCCAACAAGATAAATAAGCATTATAACATTAAAATTTGTCACTCGAACCTAGGATCTTATCAATGAGGTAGACCAAAATGACCATCCCTCTAGGGATTCGAACCTGCGTCCCCAACATTGAGAGTTGAATACGACTTGACGCACACGGCTATCGCGCTCTCTCAGGCTAAAGTTGATTGTAATACAACTCAGACTTGTTTCTTCAAAGACAAGGTATTCTTTAATATACAAAAGGGATTTCAAAGTACTAAACTACATTTATGTAATATATTAAGATAACTATATATTATAATCCAAAGCATGAATAAACATTTTTAAAGAGACTTGATTGATATAGAGATACTACATATTAAAATATATCTAAATACATAAACATATAGTTTTACTTTCAAATTTTTTCTTTTTTACGATCGAATACTAATTCATATCAAAAATATTATGAATACAAAAACAGCAAATATAATTTAATTTCACAGACATAACACAACAGAGACAGTTTTCTTAGTCTTGAATTTCTTGTACCGTACATTCTAGTTAATTAAATATAATTCAATGCCCTTTTTAGTACTTCTAACTATATTAATAAGTATAGTCGAAATTAAATATTAACAATATGGCAGTGATATTTATGGTTTGATAAAAACCATTATTAAAATAATGTATTAATATATATTTACAACCAAAAACATATTTTTGGTTAATTTTCATTTAGTTAATTACTACCTAATTCTTGAAAATGAATAAAATATGGGTTAAATAATATGATTACCTCCATCAACATCTTGTAATCAGATGTAATATTGATATAATATTATAAAGAGCTCTTAAAAGGCTTCTTTTTATTATTAATAAAGTGTTATATTATTGTACAGTTTAAACTATAATTTGCGTAAAGAATACATAATAAAACATTTAGTCTTAAATTAAAACAATATGTTTTTTGTACATATTATTATTTTACTTATTAAGAATCAAATTAATACTGGAAAGCTTTATGTTTTAACAAGTAACATTCACAAAGTAAGCTTAAAATACTTTTTTTAATCATGATAAAAGCAATGAACATACATTTTAAAATGCATATATAGACTTTAAAAACCGGCATCTCTCCTAACAATTCAACGTACATCAATATGAAAGTCGTCCTCACTCCATATACCCAAGGGCCTTATAATCAATAAAGTCCGCTCTAATATCATTTACAGCATCATCGTCAGACGCATTTCCTAGCTAGGGATATGATGATGATTTATCTAGAGTCTTGACCCATAATTGGATGACTCCAAGATGGATGAACTCATTCATCCACCTAAAATTCAATTAGTGATCAAGAGGACTTCCCTCCTTCCTTCCCCATCCTTTGTACTCCATAAGACACTACTACTACTACCACCTCCTCCCTCCTTCTCTTCTTTGCATCCTTTAAAAGAAGGACGACGCTCTGGATGATAACCCACTGACTAAGTAGACACACAAATATGTGATGAGTCAGCAAGAACACCCTCAACTTAGTATGAAGGAAATATCATTAACATATTTACTTTACTTTCCCTTTAAATTATACATTAATATTAATTATGATCATAAAAGACAGAAAGCAATTGTTTTAAGTTCTTATCATCGTAAAATATGTTTTAGTTCATCTCCAATGCTAAAATTTTAAACACTAATGTTTATTTTTTTAATATATTTCACAGTTTATGGAATATATACAATAACCAAAGTATAAGGTATATAATAAGATGTTAATGCGTAAAAGTACATTATTAAACATTATAGTTTCATTTTAATGTATTAGCTTTGGTTTTTATGTATTATGTACATTCTGTAAAATTGAACTGTGAAATATATATAAAAAGTAAATCAGGTTACATCATGGGCAAATCAACTTTCTAAGTAATACATTATTGTCCTCCATCTTTGATAGCACTTTAGTCGCATACACTTAACTGAGGCCTTTAATGAAAATCGTTTTTCATACACAGTAGTTTTATTGTTTTGCTGTAACATTTTAAAAGATATTTGATTGTCTTTTTTATCACTATGTTTGCCAGCACAAAGCTCATCCAAGAAGTGCTCTTATGTGACTTAACCATCAAGCATGTTTCATTTTTAAATCGATCTTGGTCATTATTCTAGTTTCTTTGATCTACGCAAGCCGATCAACGTCTTCATGATTTGTAGTTCGAAAAAAAGGTAAATACCACGGTGATATATGTTGGTTGCCTGATGAAAAATAATGTTAAACCTGTTGATGTATGATAGAGTTTGATTTCTTTTTCTGTATGCAAAAAATAAGAGACACTTTGCTCCATAATTTGAGAACGAAATTCCTATTGGAAGCTTGTGATCCACTATGCCCCTACATCAAAAATACATGAAACTGTATTATTATTAATAAAAATAAATAAATTACTTAACATTATTCAGGCTAGTTTAAAAATAAATCTAACTCATTCCATAAATAAAACTTATAATTTTAATGCATTAAGCTTAATGATATCAATCGAACCATATATGCAAAAACACATAAGAATTTTTAATTTCAATTGAATTGTTTGTTCTTATTTGACACTTAAAAATAAATTAACATTTCTTATTTATATAGTTATTTGCATTAGCTGTATATATATATAAAATTTTTTTTTATTTTTTTTATGTGCATATAATAAAAAAGTATCAATGATAAACAAGTCAAAGTCAGTTAAAAACATTATATGATGAAATATATCCTTTATTTATTCTTGTGTGCACCGACGAACCTGGGATTTTGACATACGAAGCTAAATACCGAGCTAATGAAGTTAAATTATTAATTGAATGGACTAGTTTTAATGTTTTAATACTTAATCATATTTTCACGAACACTGTAACTCCCACATAGGTTAAAAAAGGCAAGCCTATAATTATTTCATTAAATAAACCATAAAGTATTTAATCAAAAATATTTAACCTAAAATCCACTTGGTTTTCTTATTTGACGTATCACACTTTTTTATTAAAAACGCAGGGCTCTCCCCTTCTTCAAAAGTTATTCGTTTGAAGGGTATTTCAAAAATATAACAAACACACACAGATACATATATGTATATATGTTCACTTTTTTAAAACACCCTTCAAGGAATTTCCCTATATATATATATGTATGTATTAGCCTAACTTCCTTCAAGATTCCTGAAGACGAATATATATGTATATTAATATTATAAATATTAGAGGGAAGCAATAAAAATAAAGTTTCAACTCAAAAAAATATTGATCATATATATATATATATATATATATATATATATATATATATATAGGAAACGACCGGCTGTTTTTTTAAACGTTCCAGCCCAGCCGGTGTCTAAAATCACCAGACTGGGACTTTAATATTTTCGTTCATTCGTCATTCTGTAAGTGATGACGTTTTTTTAGAAAATAACTTTAAAATTTGAAACAATATTCAACAATATTTTCTAAAAAAAAACGTCGTCACTTTCAGAATGACGAAGGACCGAAAATATACTGAAGTCCCGGCTTGGTTTGACCCAGCCCGGCTTGAAAAATTATGTCCCGGTTGTTTCCTGATATATATGTATATAATATATATAAAGTTTTCAAAAGTACACATATGACTTTTAGACCGACGAAATCGTATAAATTTCACTATCTTTCTTCAATATGACAATATATTAAAACTCATTTTGTTGAAAGGAAATTGTGAGAGACACAGAAGATTATCTGGCGATTTTTAAGTCGGTCATTTGTTCACCTTGAAAGAAAACTCCTTTTGTTTCAACCCCTTTACCAAGTCTCTCAGTATCTTATCGTCATATGCTCTGTTTTTTTTCGCCCTTTATCTCCGCTCAGAAATAATGACATCATGGGTCAGTGAAGGTTGAGTATACTTTTTTCACTCCATTTAAAAAATACAAAATTTGTGAACTATTCCTTGGGTTTGTAATTGCCCGGTCTACAAAAAATATATACAAAATACATGAAATGAGGATCCTTATGACCTACTGCTTCTTGCCTTTCTTTATTAGAAGTATAAACACAACAAATATACATTATCAGCATCTTGATCAGAGAGAAGTTATAATGATAAAAAGAAGAATTTTTATTATTGACTGGTATGACAGACTCATAATAAGTTGGTGTGAGGACTTCGCCTCTCGTAGCCTCTTTGACAACTGCTAGTGCTCTTCCTCTCTCAGTTGTAGGTGAAGAAAGGACTGCTTTAGCTTAATAATGCGTCCTAAAATCCTCTTGTGTTTGCATCACAACAAGTCATATTTTAATATTGTATCCTCGTTTGCGTAGCTTGTCTCCTCGACTTCTCACCATTTGTATAACACAGTGTCTAGGCTCTCTGTATTATTCTTCTTGTTTTTTTTGTAACTCTTAATTCTCCCTGGATTTTGGAATCTCTTAGAGATCCAAGTAATGAGTGATCATTACTTCCTTTAGGTATTATTAGTCGTGAACTAACAAATCTATAATAAGTGAATGCCTTGTTCTACCGGAGAGACGTTTTATCATCACTTTATGGTTGAATGTGACTTCTTTCTGGTATCTTGCTTTAGTCAACATCCTCCAAACCAAATCAGATTCCATTTATTCTTTGGTATGCTAACTTTCGCGATCCTACTCTTTAATTTACCTTAACATCATAGTGGTATGACAAGGCGAGTGAATCATACCAAAAGGTTTCTTTTTGCTTGCGTGCCCTGTTCTCAACCCTCAACCAAGATCATTATCAGCTATGATTCAGTGTTGAGGATTTGCCTACCGACGGGAAAATGTATTCTTTCAATGAAAACCTTATACAGATCTTTGGTGACTAATTATAGTGCTACTAAGGTTATACATATAACATATAGCAAGCCCAGTGAATAATTTCGACACAAAGAAAAATAGTTTTTTATTACAAAAATTACATTAAAGAGTATTGTGAGTTTCATCATTCACAACAATATATTACGTTGGCTAAATGACTTGCTGTTACCTTCATTTTCGTTGTCACAACCGGGCTTTTCTAAGACTTTCTAGGCCATTGTGAAAAGTTCAAAATTTTCTCCTATTGGAGTAGTTTAAACTCTTAATAAACACATTAATATGTAAGTCATCTAATAAAACTTCTTCTGGAGCTGGATTAGGAAGAATAAGATCCTATTTCCAAAGGTATAAGGCCAGATAAGATTTGAAATGCTGAAAACCCCCCAGATCATTAACAGTTGTGGTATCCCAAACAGTAAATATTGATAGTATCTTTGAATATAGCACCAACCAAAAAAAATGGCGGAGACATAATGTATGAATAAACGTTTAAAACACAAGAGGATTTTCAAGTCTAACGGCCTGGTGGCTTGACCATGAGTTAATGTCTTTAAGTTTTTGTAATGTTATCCTAAACCATTCCTGGCTTTTACAAAAAAACAATATACAATTATAGAGGATATGCAACTTTTATATGAATGCATCTACGTGACATCAGATGATTATATAGAACAAAGTAATTTGTACTACGTCATCGCAAGTTGATATATAGATACATATATATATATATATATATATATATATATGTGTTTATTACGTATTTATCTGAAGAATCCATAAGCTCTTTATGTATTTATTCTCTATGGGTTGAAACTGTCTTTTAAATTATTTATCCACTTTGAGACGTCAGAAAGATTTATAGTTGTCGTTTATTATCTACGATCGTCGTTTAATGTGATAAGGCGTAATAAACTATAATAATTAAGCACTCAATGCAGTAATATCTTGCATGATCGCTGGAAGTTGACTAGAGATATCCTTTTCAGTTCCGTTCAATCGAGATAACGTCATTTATATATATATATTTATATAT
Organism: Caligus rogercresseyi; assembly: GCA_013387185.1. Lineage (NCBI taxonomy): Eukaryota > Metazoa > Arthropoda > Copepoda > Siphonostomatoida > Caligidae > Caligus > Caligus rogercresseyi. The sequence continues at coordinate 12,452,426 of CP045902.1, forward strand.
ATATATCAAAGTGGATAATAATTTAAAAGACAGTTTCAACCCATAGAGATATACATACATAGAGACAGCTTATTGGATTCTTCAGAGAAATACGTCATATAAACAAATATTTATATTTCTATGATCAACTTACGATGACGTAGTACAAATTACTTTGTTTTAATGGGCAATAGCGACAGCTGAACGACGATGTTTTCTCTGCTATTAAAGGGAAAGCTCTCTATATCTTTATATCTCTATGCTTCAACTTGCACTTCCCGATACCCTCTAAAGGTACTCCTTCATCGACTTCAACCTTGTATCCTTTTTTCCTCCTTTCTTGAGTCTTTTTCCTACCTTCTTCTTCTAACACCAACGCTACCCCCCTCCCCCCCCCCAAAAAAAAAAAAAAAAAAAAAAAAAAGAACTCCCCACATTCCCTTGTTGTTGAAAGGAAAACAAAGTTTCTTTACGAAGAAACAGAAAGAATGAAAGGGGGGCTGAGAAGACATTCTTATTTTTTCTTTTCTTTATTTTTACTTACTTATTACTCTTTGAAAAAGGGTAGAAATATGCTCTACTAGAATTAAGACTCACTTAACACAGTCCTACACTCTGAGTAAGACTACCTAGCTTCTTGTACTTATCATTCTCATACAAGAGAAGTGATATTAGTGTTAAGGCACAACTGACAGTGTTAGTAGTAGCATTCATTAAAATAACTACTCACATTCTTGCTCTGCCGTAATTGCTACCTGTCCTCTTCCATGTTACTCCCTCTTATCACTTTTGTTGTAGTAGTTTAAAATGTTGATGACACCCCAATAAAAAAGTCATGTTTCTTTTACTAAGAAAAATGTATACATTTGTATAAATATATGTATATTAATGTAAGGTCGAAAGTTGTGCTTTTTTAAACGCTTTTTTTTTCTTCTTCATTCAAATAAACCACCGGGGAACAAACAGCTGAAAAAGTGAAAAACTATCTCAATAATATATTTGTTTTATGTCCTCCAAGAACAATTAAGCACATTTTTATAATGTAATTTCCTTTGGGTTTTATGTAAATGTCTCATTTTTAATTATTTACATAATAAATGAACTGGTTAATTAAAAAAGCACATTCTGTTGCTGCTATCTACTTGCACGGAAGAGTAGTGATGATACACGGTAGGCCCGAGGCCTATCATGTACACAAATTTATAATTTCTTACGGCACACCAATGCTATGCTATGGCACATTGCTTAAAAAACCCACAGTGTATACCTGCCTATACTAAAGGGAATCCGAAATATTGACCGTTAGAGACAGGTGGCCGCTAGTAACATAATATTTTAGGATTGCTTTTTCTTCTCTGGGTAAAATTATGGAGTGACCGGCCTACAGGTTTGACTTTTATTTGTATTACTTATTTCGTAAAATACACTACCTCTCATGTGTTTTTTTAAAACTCAAAAACCTATATGGGCCTAACATTGTTGGTTCCTTAAGTCTATGTAGATTTTTAGAATATTATTTTAAAATTGATGGTTCTGTCTTTCATGTTTTTTAAATAAGGGTCCTTGTTTTATAACAAAAATGCTTGATTGATTATATTGGTTTTCTTTAAACTCTCATGTTCGATTATTATGAAATAAAATAGATAAATACATAAAATCCAGAGCAATGCGTATAAAAACATAATTAAACATTTTATATTGACATTCTTTGAGTTTTATCGGGAGTTGAACCTGGGCCTTGTGAAAAACATAACACAAATCTAATTAAATTGACAACTGTATAATTATATGATTTTTTCTAGTATTATACTTATATGCATTGAATGTTCATGTAATCATTAGCTATTATAAATATAATATAGTTAAAATATGTGGTATATTGATGTAAAATTTTCCACGGAAAGTCACCTCTTTAACATGTAGCCATATTTGAATATATAGATAATACTTGTCAAAAAACCACATTTGAGATGTACAAGGAAAGGGGGGGGGGGGTAATACAATGTGTAGCATGAACGAAATAGCGTTCCCTTAGGTTTAAGGGAGAAAACTCCATTTTTCCATTTCCATTCACTCAGGAACTTGTTTACTCAATATATTATCATCTATGGTAAACAAAATGTTATTATTTCTCTTTGTTATTTTTATATATAATATATATACCTATAGCTACGCCCCCAATAAACCTTACAGCATTCATATGTTTATATAATATATACTGTCTACTATTTACCTCCATCTTTTAAATGGAGCCGAATCACAACACCTTACAAACATTTATATGGAATACACTTTTCTCATAATGATTATTATTTGTTTTGGACTTTTTATTGCTAACCAATAATGCAGATAAAATAGCGCTATATGTAAATACAACAAAAATATATTTTCCTTTTTATTAATGTTGTCAAGTTATTTTTTTCGAGACTGCTTTTGCAGGTAGTGAAACTGAAAAACGGTATTTTTTTGTATTCTTGAGGACTGATCAAACCATTAAAAATGCATAACTACGAAGATTCATACATTGTTACTTAAAACAACTAATAACCTACTAGACTAAAGCGTTATGTGAAAAATAAATACATATTCCGTCATCCTCCCTTTACGATTTATAAAAAATGGTTTATTTTATAAACCTTTTATTACCATATTTGGTCCTTGTTTTAAGGAGTCGTCATCATAAGTATATACGAAATCCTTTCTATATATACTAGCGGGTGTTACCCGGCGCTGTCTGGGATTTTTCAAACTTGTCTTTGGAATAGAAAAAAATATCCAAATAATTCTAGTGATGTTATCGCATGTGATATTTCATATTAAAAGCAGTTCCTTAAAAACACTTCATGTGGCCATTTTTGTGGCTTTTTTTTCCTTTATCTATACTTAAGGCTGAAGATATAGACATCTTGAAACAAAATATTTCTTAAGTCATTAAATGGAGTACGAATGTTACTAA
>CP045902.1:12455460-12470321 GCA_013387185.1 Caligus rogercresseyi
AGGCAAGAATGGGATGTCCCAAAGGCCAAGAAAGAGATCACTACTCATAAAAAAATATATTTTTAATTGATTTTTAGTCCGTTGACATTTAAATTAATTAATTTTTTTGAGGAGTAAATTTTGAACTATCAATTTCACTTATGTATTCGTTGTAGCTTTATTGTATTTGTTATACCCAGCTTTTGACAGTTTAAAAAAAAAAAAACTTTTATATCTGGAAAACACATTTTAAAACCATTTGGTATTACTAAATTCAACCTGGTTCTGTGAAACCTCATCACAGGTTTTTTCCTTGTTGCTTGATATCTCCTTAGCTTCAGCCCATATTTTATAATACTGTATTACCATTTTTAAACTTCATTTATGTATTCTTTGTAGTTTTAGCGTATTTTTTATTACACAGCTTTTGACAGTTTTAAAAAAATAAAAACTTTTATATCTGAAGAACAACATTTTAAAACCATTTGGTATTACTAAATTCAACCTGTTTCTGTGAAACCTCATTACTGGTTTTTTCCTGCTTGCTTGATATCTCCTTAGTTTCAAGCCCATAATTTATAGTACTCCATTACCATTTGAGTTTATGTATTATATAACGCTCTAAACATTGTATATGTATCACAATCATATTTGCTGTCAAGTTTATTAATTTTCCTGTAAAAACACACCCAAACGAGCCCATGTTAATAATTTTAATTAACGCATAAATTTAAACATTTGCCGGTTTCTACAAATTGAAAGAGGAAGAAAAAGTATTTTCTATTTTTGCCCTTGCTTGTCAAGCCTTTGATTAATTTAGAATCATGTTTCATTCACGACTTTTTGTTCATTTAATTATTCTCTTTTTATCTTCATTTTCCTTGACAGAGAGCTACAAACTGAATCTATGATGAGCAAATCCATGTAAATTACATTTTAATCAATGCGTTTCTAATTGTTGGGCCAGGGCAGATTATTTTCGATTGACTCGCATTTGTGTTTAAGTCATTATTCATATATTGATCATAAATATTTAAGTGGACAAAAGTACCCCAATAGATGGTTAGACACACAATATTATAATTTTAACATAAGGAAAACGGATCCTTATTTAATAATATTGTGTTATCCTTTTAAATAAACTTATGAGTATTTTTGTGTTTAGTCAGATATAACTACATATGTTAAAAATGCCAACCGCATTTTTTTTGCTTGAATAAAAGTTTTTAACTGATATGAAAATCAAGATTTTGTAGCTTGAAAGTGTTTAAAAACACTTTTTCACCTCATTTAAGTCTTAGATTCTAACAAACAATAATCAGCTTTTAAATCCTATAATCCACATGCAAAATAACGACCATAAATAACTAAATAGTTATTGTATATTATTTTATGAAGGCTTCAGATAGGTCTTTTTCTATTTTTTACTATCAATAATACATAATAAAAATGTACTAAAACTGATTTATTTTTTTCTGTAAAGATTTATCCCTCATACTTTCCATTTACTCATATAAAATATCATTTTTCCATAAGTATCCTAGCTTTGAATACTATGTGAACAATAAATATACATATGCACGTAATCAAGACTTTGATTTGTAAAGTAACATGACCCCGTTGGTAGGGCATAGAAGCTCCCATAAATCAAAACCTCTTCAAGAGGCATTATATTTCATGAATTAAAATGTTAATGCAATGTACATATTATATGTATATGAAATTTCAATAAACCATGCATGACATAAAAAAATCAACGAGTTTGCTTCCATGCTTGGATGGGCTTGCCTCATTTTCATAAATGAATTATAATAATAGCAGAGCTAGGTATATTTAGCAGTTCAACGAACTAAGGAGGTTTTTCGCTGTGTTCGATCATTAACACTTACATTTTCCTAATTGCGAGAGGAAGTCTAAGTGGAGACGTTATTAGCGGATTTTTTTAAGGATTCATCAGACCTTTAACATTATTAAATCTGATTATTTTCATACATTGACAAATTAAACATATATATTGTACTAACGTAGTTGCATACATTGAAAATTACGCTTTGTGTAATAAAATATGACACTAATAGGGTCGATTAGATCTATTCAAATGCCACTATTTTCTAAGAAAACATTCAAGTCAATGAGTTCTTGGTTTTTCAGTAAAATGTTATTTAATGTTTAATATTTTTTAAACATTTTATTTAATCAAAAATTAAGATTCGTAAATAATCTGCTTTATGAATGTCTGAATTAAGACTTCTTCAAAATGAATTGATTTATTTCCATCTGATGTTCTTGTTTCATACGCTATATAGTTTAGTTCGACCTCTAATATAAGATTTTAAATTTTAATATAATTCATGTAAATCCTGACACATTGAATCTTATTTTTTAATTTATTTTTTGCAATGTCCACAAAGTAAAATCAACAGCGAATAAAATAAAATATTTTGAAAATCCTTCTTTTTAATAGCTTCACTTTATGATATTTTTGAAATAGATATACTTTTAGCCGTTTATTAGCAAAATAATTGACTATACTAATTATATCCTAAATGAAATAAATATTCATTGTACTCTAAATATTAAATGTAAAATGTGTATAAAACATATATTAAAAAAACGAGGTTTATGAGTTAAATTTCACTTGACAAATAAATGGTTTCTATTGATTGTAAGAACAAAGTTCGACAATTTTTTATTTGATATATTTATAACAATGGCGTTTATCATTTATTAATTGATGTTTGACAATTTGCTTCTCATTAAAGTATTTTTATAAATTTCGCAATTACTTAGAGTCATATACCAAGAGTTCAATGAATTAGGCTAATGGATTTATCATGATCTTAAGGTTCATGAGTAAAATATTCATAATATTATTTTTAAATTACAAGCCAATATAACATTTATTATAACATTATTTTTCTTTAAAAATTAATAGTTAATAATAAATCTTGCCTTATATTTTTAACGTCTGGCAACTATTATTATTTTTATTTTCTTTTAGCTTAATATAAATATTTTAACCTTTAGAAAATATATATCTAAAAAATAAACAGGCATTTTTTTGTAATATCACATTTAAGGTATATAATTTGTCACAACAAAAACTTAAAAACAAATGATTTTGTAATGCAATAAAAAGAGTTCAAGAGGTTAATAAAATTTGGTTTCTGTGCTATTAACACTTGTGGGTCTTTATATACCATCAAATAATACGATTACATTATTATTAATATTTGCTATGAAACACTCACCTTAAAATATTCATATTTTTTTCACATATATAATTAGTCTATCACGATTCTGAATTGCTCATAATTTTTTTACAATGTTAAGAAGAAAAATATACAATATTTTAGCCTATCTTGGGTATTTTTAGCATTAGTCCATCAAATCCAAAATGTATAAATATTATGAGGGGTGATGCCGTCTCAAGACATATTTTATTCCTCTGCCTTTTCAAGAAGTTTAATATGCATATATGACGAAAGGTTGTAGGTGAATTATGAATGTTTCTGGGTTCGTTTAACTTCAATTATATTGAAGCCGGTGGAATCACTGGGTGCGGGGCAGCTGATTTCATGATATAAATAATATGCATAATTAGGCTATATAATTCCACTTAATTTGATTGCTTATATACTTGGTTCTACTTGGATTTCAATTGTTCACGCCTGATGACTGCATTCATGCAATAATCAACAGCATGCTCTGGTATTATTTATTACATAAATTACTTTCATTTATTTGTTATAATTACTATTATGAGAAAGTGCCTTGCAGCTTGCGTGAGGGAGTATTGATTTATTTGTCGGTAGTTTAATTATGTTCATTTTGGATCTCACGCAACCTTTTACTATGAACTTGTTTTATGCATAGAGATATAAAGATATAGAGAGCTTATTCCCTTCAATAGCAGAGAAAACATCGTTCAGCTGTATTTCTGTGTGTCCAATATAAACAAAGTAATTTGTACTACCTCATCGTCAGCTGATCATAGATTATAAATATTTGTCTATATTGAACTCAAAAACGTATCCCTCTAAGAATCCAATAAGCTCTTAATGTTTTTAGATTTCTATGGTACTATTCATCGTAAGTTGATCATAGAGATTGAAAGATTTGTTTATATTGGGCACAAATACGTATTTCTCTGAAGAATCCATAAGCTCTCTATGTCTTTATATCTCTATGTTTTATTTTTTTTGGTTGATTTAATAACTGGAGAAAAAAAAAGAAAAGGAACAACTTTTCTTTGAATCATGTTTGATCCTATGAAAAAATAGCAAAGCTGGATTCATTGGTGGCATGTAGCGAACTGTCTCTAATCATCCATTGGTGAATTTGATAAAGTCTACTGATTAGAAGTGTTATCTATGGATTTCAAGATTCAAGAAGGAGGCCATTCATGAATTAAGATATTGAATTGTAAGAATCATTTTTTAAAGAAAATCAACTACTTTTTCTACAATTAATTTGAAATAAAAGCAAGATTCTCCTTACCGAAAATGCAGGGTTGCTTTCAATATACTACCACAAATCAAACCATTGCTTTCGGTATTCGTTGATTTTATCATAATAATATGTACAGCATACCACCATTAGTATCGATCTATCGAATATTAATCTGTGGTCCTAGCAATGGAGAAAAATAAAGCGTCATTTTTATCTTTCAATATACATAGCTTGTTTCAACGTAGCTTTGCTCAAAACCTTCCCCACTAAAACGACATTTTTCTTTCACTTTTGTGCAAACTTATTATTATATGTAATTATACAATAAGTTTTCGATTTTTTTCTGATGGTATATATTTTTCTATATTAACTATGATTCCTATATAAATTCTCTCCGACTATGATTGGCAGAATATCTATTGAGGCATATTTTTAATCGTTTTGATCATTCTATCTTTTATCAACAAAAGTGATGAAACTGAGTATCATTACAATCAAATTCTTTCGAGTAATGAATAATTATTTCATAAATATCTAGTTCTTGACAATAAACACTTAATACGCCGGAATTTCTTCCCTTCAGAGACCTTTTTTTTTACTCTCTCTCTTCCTATGTACATATTTTCTTTGGGAAGGAGTATTCAAAACATTTTATCTACGTGCAAAGAATATCTTCATTTCTTATCAGTTAAAAAAATTAATGCATAATTAAACAATTTCAACACTCATAATGTTTTGTGAATGAATTAAAGTGAATAACTTTTTGTATATTTTCATATTTTAAACAACGTAAATTCTTCGAGCTCCCCTCCTGCTGATATTCCTCTTAAATGTCCAGAATATGATGGTATATCTAGTAAGTATGGCCTCATGATATCATTCATATTCATTATTATTTTGAAATAGGTATAGAACCATGAAGTATAGAAATGAGTATACAAACACAACTATTGCACTCTCTGGCTATCGCAAAGGGAGTGCGATAGCCGTGTGCGTTAAGGCGTCTTCAACTCTCATTGTTGGAGGCGCAGGTTCGAATACTCCCGAGAGGGGATGGTCATTTTTGTTCTACCATTGATAAGATCCTAGGTTCGAGTGACTAACTTTATTGCTATAATGCTTATTTATATCCAGTCGGAAGCTGCAATTCTATCGAACCAATTAGGCAAAAAACGATGCAATTGCTTTGACTAATTTTGCTTTACCATATTTGTCTCTCCTTCCCTTGGCTGTACTCCTCAACGACAACATAAAGTGTCGAAGTTACGACTGGTAGCGCTGGATAGCGGTGTATTTGTGGGCTCTCCATTGTTGGGGAAAAGACAGCGAGTGATAGAACTGGATAGCGGGATCGAGGCTTCATATATCATTTCTGACGCTGTCCTTTTCCCAACACAGCAGACATAACAAATACCCCCAATTTCAGCACTTCAAGTCGTGACTTCCGGACTCCATTTTATCTATGGATCTACTTTACTACCGTGATGTATGCATCTAATGACGCAGAGATAAATTAAGTTATCCTTCCGTCGATTCATCTTAAGTTTATCCAAGGAATCATTTATTTCCTTCATTAAATGTTTAATAATCAAATAAATATCTACTTTAGAGGCGCGACAGCAATAACCTAATTCATTTCTGAGGTCGCCTGTAAATAAATACATACGCTATAGTAGTAAACTCTCCTCCCTTCTTATGTACTGGATTAAGTTTTATTTTGGAGACAGTTAACATTCTACAAAAGATGATAGGATCACTCAATCATTATTTATCTCTTATGTTTTGGGTTTAATTTTAAATAATCTTATAATTACAAATTATAATGTTTTTTTTTCATTTGTACTTTTTGGGTTAAACCCCATTTTGAAAAAGAGTAAAGAGCTCTATGGAATACTTCTTTGTTATTATTTGCACACACATTTTTGTTAAGTAGTCTTTGCTGGAGAAGTCTTGCAGTATTTCGGTTTGTGTTTGTCCTTTCTTTGCTACCGAATATAACGTCATAATGCCGTATTAGTGATCATATCAGTCCGTAAGCCGATTCTTAAGGAGAAAGGAACAGTAAATTTACACTTACTATGGCGATGCATGAAATGGATATAGAGTTTCATTCAATTTAACGAACCATCTGTTGAAGGAATCTCTAATAAGCATTTATTTGTTTATTCCACTGATCAAACAATCTCATAGGCCAGATGTTTTGCGTTATGATTCTATGTAGCCACTTATGTCCCCTAATATATGACATTATCCTTTTTGTAATGGAACCTAATCCGCGTTACATATTTTTCAGGTGAGATATATATTTATTTACTCAAAAACATTTCCAAGGAACTCAACATTGATCATACTATTAAGTAGTATGATTCAAATCATCGTCTTTCATCATTCATTTATTTTAAAAAGAGACATGAAGCAATAACTATGAAATACAAATAAAGTACAAAATCATCACTACTTATAACGATTGATTTCTTTTATATCTTACAAACTAAATCATCTTAAGACCTTGAACTCTTTCTGTTATAGCCAAATAATAATAATATCAGTACAAACAATAAATGAACAAAGTGGATGGATTTATTTAAAACAAAATTGGTAAAAAAGTGTTAAGACTAATTTATATATAGAAAGCGCCTTGGAATTATATACAATTATATATATATATATTCTTGTTTTTCATGATAAGATTTTAAGTTATAGTTATTACAACACAAAAGTGCCATTTAAAATATCAGGAATTTTATAACTCACTTAACTTTTTGCTTGTGTTCTCATCAAAGAGATAAGACGCGGGGATTTTAATCTAGGATGAGAGAAGTGTTTGTAGACAGCTCAAGAGTTTTTTTTTGAGAAGCTTTCGGCGCTCAGAGTACTTACATAAAATATGAGTTATTATTATTATGATGTTGTTGTTCTTATCCCTCAACACAGTATATTTACTTATTTCTATATTATCGTTTTTGTGAAGGATTAAGTTTATTTTTACACTTCCCATATACGTATGTAGATATAATAAGTAGATGTTTACAGGATAACATCTCACTTTGCTTTGAACTTGGTTAATTCTCCTTTTTTCCTATCCCTCCCTTTTTTTGCTTTGCGTATTGATTATATTTATGTTAGATTAGTCAGTGAATATCTCAATTTTCTATAGAAAATGGCTTAATACTATCCTTATTTCGTATATTTGCCTTTGCTATCTTCTAGAATTTAAATCATGATACATTGTTTTATCTTAATATTAAAATCAACCATCATATACAAAATATTTTATATGCCTATAGATGCCTAAATCCGTTACTTGGTAGTGACGTCCCTTGATAAAACGTGTATTGACGTTCCTCGCTGCAATCCGGCTTTTTATTATCAAAAAAGTCATGAGTGAGTCCTTAAGAAGTTTTATTGTAATTCAATTTTTCAATTTTCTAGTTTATACGAGAATTGGGCCACAAAATAGAAATAGAGAATATTATTTTGAATCATTCATATAATTTGATATATTTGTTATTGTAGTTCAATTTTTAATATAATCTTTTCTAGTTTATACCAGAATTGAGCCACAAAGACACATAAAGAATATTCTTTTGATAACGTTAAATCATTCATTTCATTTTATATATTTGTTTATTGTAGTTCAATTTTTAATATAATCTTTTCTAATTATTCAAAAATTGAACCACAAAACACTAATGGAAAATATTATTTTAATATCATTAAATCATTGATATAATTTGTATGGGTTTTAATGGAGTTAATTTAATTGATTACACCTAATTATCGATTAGAAACATTGAATAACAATATGCCCATGCTATTTGTTGATATATAATTAAAAAGGCTTTACGTCTTCCTTATATACATTTTTATATTTTATCATTTTTTCTTTTTTTTCTTACCATTTTTACTAAAATCTCCTTAACCACTATATATATATATATATATATATATATATATGTTAAATAGATATATCTACGAAAGCACAGTTTACTTCGACCTCCATTAACACTAAACCCAAGGGCCATTGCTAATTAGTGTGTTACATATATATTATGTCGCCATCTTGTAATGGTTTAAGAGCAACTAATGTTTATTTTTGTGGTCTATTTATAGACTTGTGACAATATCCTCAGTTATATAAATTTCCTCAGTGTAATCATCTATCGAAGATACTTCTTAGTTCGCTAATCTACTTGAACATTCAACGGGCACTATTTATGTAAATAAAAATTAAGGCAGATCACGCCTTCTGATGTCATACTTTAATAATATATTTTTTGTTTGCTCAATATTTTTTTTTTCACATACCTCTTGAGGGCTTTTGTAAGTGTTTGAAATATACCTTTACGACAGTAAATTCTGTAGGATAATTTTTTTATAAATATTTTAGTGCATTTATAGCTATATTGAGTCATGATATTTATTTATAATATTATATTTATACCCTTCTCTCTCTCCTTAAAAATAGAATCCCGAGCTGCCATTGAATTCAACATATATTGAACTGTATGAATAAAATTATAATCTCTTTGACCATCTTTTACTTCATATATTCAATTGCTTTTTTGGGTGATACCTTTTAAAATATCCAACTAATTTCACATCAAAAGCATTCGTTTATTCATAATTTTTTTTAAAAGGATGCAAATTAATAATTAATATTTAGCCATCGTTTCGCATATCTTTAATGTTCATGAGGTCCTGTAAATCACACCAGTGCTAATGGTCATTATACTGACCGTAACTAGTCATCGTTTATTTTCATATCTTTTTACGCTCCTTCATTGAATATTTTGTTATAGAGGAAAAAGGATAATGGTACACCTTTTCATCATTGACGTCAGAGTAAATCATAAAATATATCATATGAGTAAATTCATCATCTAGGTTTAATAATAAGTTATTGTTTTTTTTACAAATAAAGGGTTTGAATGGTGATGTTAAAATTATGAATATTTTCTCCCTGCCTCAGAAGTCCCTGCTGTTTTAAACACAATAAGGAAAACTACCATAAACACCAAGAGTAGGTAATAATATATTCTTCAAAACACAAGCCAAGTTATGGACTTAAGTTTTTTTTTGTTGTTGTAGAGGCCTAATATATTTCATAACTTTTACACATTCCTGCGACTCTTTTTCCCATGCCAGTAAAGGGGACCTTCGCCACCCTCACAGCATGGAAAGATGGGCAATTGCCCCATCAAATGGAATATGAAATACGGCACCCTTGTTCCTCATGTGGGCTTGAATATTCTTTAAAAAAAGTCAAGTTAGTCATATACAGTTGATGGGTCTGTGACCCACTCATGTATTGGATTTCAAGTCATCCCACCCTGATGAAGATATATATACATTCAACGTTGACGAATGTAGTTGTACAATATCTCTACATGCTCCATACGATATGAAAAAAGTTACTTAAAAGAAGGCCTACTATGATCTTGATTACTTTGGTTGTTTTAAGGGAGTGAAGTTAATTATAGAGCTTCTTGACCTTTGAAGGCTTAAAGACCCCTCTCTCTATATAATGGCTCCTTGTAACATATATATGTATGTACTCCTTATCAAGACTTGCTCTATGCGACACGATATATATATTGATTCACATAAAGAGCTGCAGTTGAGGAATAGTAGCACAAGGTGAATAAATGCAATTTACAGCAATTCCCTCTGGATATAATATATATGTAGTTGAAATGCAACAAATTTATTCCCCTTTGAAGAATATTTTTATATACGTTTTTGTCCAATATAAACAGGGACTTTCTTATATAAACAAAAAAACAAGTTTTTAGCTTGACTCCATATTTTGGAAATTCATGGCAATAACTCCTTGTAGGTTTTACAATATATAATTTTGTTATTTGGCTCAATAGGCCTATAAATGAATCACGGTTTTGAATCACCATGTAAAGCAAAAAAAGCCCCTACAAATATTATTTATCATTGTTCTACAATTACTTTAAAAATAAATGGACGTCGAATAAACATGATAAAAAAATATATATCCATGTAGAGTTAGTTTAAAGCTAGACATATAACTATGCATTAAAAGAGGTTATAATTTAGAAGGGAAAACTATTGGTGGAAAAAATAAAAGGACTCGGACAGTAAAATTTATATCTGACTTGTCACAAAGTAAAGAAACAACATTGACTGTTTGTGTAACTGTTGTTTGATAAACTAGTATAATGCAATGCACAAAAAATGCGATTTTTAAAGTTGGTGGTGGATTCGTCTAGTCTTTACATTTTTTTTTCTTTATGCCTTGATAACTGAAAAAACTTAGTCTCATTAGATATTATGTCAATTTCATTATAAAATCCTATAAAACAAGTTCCACCTGACTGCATACAGCTTTTTCTATCAGCTCACCCTGCAAACCACCTGCGATCTCCAAGAGCTGATTTGCACAAATCACGTGCAAATCAGTGATGATTCTTTGACCATTGTCAATGATGGCCTCATGTACACATTTAGGGCTATGACATACTTAACGCCATGCCTTCCCCATAAGCATTATTTAGAAGCAGAACAAAGCGGAATACTGTTTCCTTCACGCTTTAACCCTTATAGAAAGTGCACTTTATAAAGTAAAATTCATTTTACACATACTTTATATGATTAGACGTCTGTTTACTCATGACCGCCTTTTACTGCTCATTAACCATCGTCTTAAGCTTTTTCCATACGCAATTTTTTTTATTTCTCTTTGTTTTAATCACAACAGCTGCGTTCTTTGTCTATGGTATATGCTAATGACACCCCATCACCCCCCTTTTTTTCTCTCTATCTCTGAATGAAAGGCTGTCTGCCGCCAATATTTTGCCTTCGAGCAATGTCTTATGATTTAAAAAAATAATACTTCCATCCCCCATAGATAAAGTTTTACAACCGTTTTTATTTAAAAGATAAACTAACAAAGTTATTATCGATCAAACAAGCTCGGGGGATATCTGTGCTAGTCTCTATGCCTTGCAGCAAAGAAATAAAATAACTATTTATATGTATTTGTGAAAGATTGCTTGAATAAAATGTTTTCAGAATGCCTAGGGGATGATTACATATTACTGTAGTGTTACTAGGAAATCGTTTCTAAATTTCTTGGGTGAAGATTTGATTATAAGAGGTTTTTTTTAAATAGCCTCCGTACTCAAAACATTTGCTAGTTTTTTCAGAAGTTCTTTATAATCATATATATATATATATATATATATATATATAATATATATATATATATATAATATATATATATAGATATATACAGGGCTGTGCAGGTAAATTTGGAATAAGTTCACAGCCATCCAGATTAATAAGGAGGAGATCTGCATGGGTGAAATTAGCTGTGAGAGGTTGTGTGAATACTTGTTGTGAAATTTAAGATCGAAAACAAAAACAATTGTTTGCCATCACGATGGAGCAGGAGAAGAGGTCTGCCGTTATTGAGCTGCACCGCGCAGGCCGCTCGGCCCAGGAGATTATCAGCCTCCTGAAGTACCCCTCTAGCACTGTTTATACCATCACCAACAGGTACAAGGCCACGGGGATGTCCAGCAGGTCCAAACACAGCCCCAGAAGTGACAGGAAGAGGAACCCCAGGTTCTTGGCTGGCCTGAGGAAGTCCATCAATGCCTTCCCAACCAAGTCCATGTCTGCCCTGGCCAAGGACCGCTCTGTGCATCGCAGCACCATATTCAGGCCATAAAACATGACCTGGGATATAAGAGCTCCGTCATGAAGGTCAGGCACCTGCTGACAGACAAGATGAAGGCCACCAGGGAGGCCAGGTGCAGGAAAATTCTGAGCTCTCTGAAGAACACTGGTGGGCACCTGAGGTTCTTCTGTGATGAGAAGATTTTCACTTTGGACAAAAAGAGGAACAGGCAGAATGACAGGTGGATCTGTAGGGAGGCTTCTGAGGTCCCCATGGTCTTCAGGACAAAGAACCCGGCTGCAGTGATGGTCCTGGTTGTCATCAGCAGTGAGGGCCACGTCATGCCGCCACACTTCTTTGAGCCCAAGCAAAAGGTCAACCAGGAGGTGTACTTGGAGGTCCTCAGTAACGTGGTCAAGCCTTGGATAGACACTGTGGCCTCTGGGAGGAAGTACACCTTTCAGCAGGACTCTGCCCCCGCCCACAAGGCAAGACTGTGCAGGCATGGCTCAAGGAAAACGTGCCTCACTTCTGGGATCCTCAGACCTGGCCCTCCAACTCCCCAGATCTCAACCCTTGTGACTACTACCTGTAGGGGAAGTTGGAGGGGGAGGCCTGTGCGACCCACCACAACTCTGTGGAGGCCCTTAAGTCGTCCATCACGTCTGTGGCCATGTCCTTGGAGGCTGCGGAGGTGTCCAGGTCAGTGAGGGCATTCAGGTCCCGTGTGGAGACTGTGGTGGAAGCTGGAGGAGGACACATTGAATAAAAGTTGACCATAATTGTCTAATGTGTATTTTTTGTTTAATAAATATTTCTCTAGAACCTCTCCTTATTGATCCTGGAGGCCATAAACTTGTTCCAAATTTACCTGCACGGGGCTGTATATATATATATCTATACTAATAAAAAATAATTCCGTTCGTTCGTTTGTTCGTTCGTTCGTTCGTTTCCCTGTATCTCCCGAACGGGTCATTAGATCTTGACGAAATTTTTAGTGAATAGTTTTGAGAGCTCAGGAGTGTTTTAGTGGGTTGTCAACTCCCGGAAAATTCGTCATCGACATGCTTATTTTATTCGCCAAAACGTTTTTTTGGTGATTTTTTAAAATTACAAGTTAGATTTTGCCCAAATTTTCTGTGATAAGACTGAGGTACTAAGACGTGTTTTTGTTTTATTGAGTGTTTCCCGGAAAATTCGTTTTCTACATGATTACTTAAAATATTTTTCTTTCTGTCCCTGTATGTCCCCCCAAATTTAAGTTTTTGGAAAATAACAACACTTTTTTTTTATATTGCAACATCGTGCTAATCAAAATTCAATAATGCCTAGAGATGGAGAGGGATGTCAATACCAGCCTTAAGGAATACAAAACGGAAAAAATGGCAATGACGATGAAATGACGACTTTTTAAGGAACTACTCTCTTAAGAAATAACATAGGCACTCTATGAAACGACTTAAAAATAACTTCTTTTTACCATGTTTAAATTCCAGCCTTAAGGAACAAAAAAACGGAAAAATGCAATCAAGACCCAAGGACAACTTTTAAGGAACTGATTTGAATATGAAAATCACATGTGCTGACATCACTAAAATTTTAATCTTCTTTTTACGATGGTTAAATACCCAGTCTTAAGGAATACAAAACGGAAAAAATGGCAATGAAGAGCTATGCCAACTTTTTTAAGGAACTGGTTTGAATATGAAAAGTCACATGCGATGATTTCACTGAAATTATTCGTGTGATTCCTTCTTGTGTGATATTTAAATACCCAACCGTAAGGAATACAAAACGAAAAAAATGGCAAGGAAGACCCAATGACAACTGTTGAAGGAACTGATTTTAATATGAAAAGAAAAGCGATGACATCACTGAAATTATCGTGTGATTTCTTCATTTTACGATGTTTAAAACCCAGCCTTAAGGAATACAAAACGGAAAAAATGGCAAGGAAAACCAATGACCACTGTTGAAGGAACTTATTTTAATATAAAAAGTCACATGCGATGACATCACTGAAATTATTCGTGTGATTTCTTCTTTTTACGATGTTGAAATACCCAGCTAAGGAATACAAAATGGAAAAAATGGCAATGAAAACCCAATGATAACTTTTAAGAAACTGATTTTAAAATGAAAAGTCACTCCGATGACATCACTGAAATTATTCGTGTGATTTCTATTTTTTACAATGGTTAAATACTTAGCCGTAAGGATATAAAAAACGGAAAAATGGCAATGAATACCCAACGTCAACCTTTTTAAGGAACTGATTTCAATATGAAAAGTCACATGTGATGATTTCACTGAAATTATTAGTGTGATTTCTTCTTTGCGCGATGTTAAGTACAGCCGTATGGAAACTTAACGGAAAAAAATGGCAATGAAGACCCAATGACAACTTTTGAAGGAACTGATTTTAATATGAAATGTCACATGCGATGACATCACTGAAATTATTCGTGTGATTTCTTCATTTTACGATGTTTAAATACCCAGCCTTAAGAAATACAAACGGAAAAAATGGCAAGGAAGACCCAATGACACTGTTAAGGAACTTATTTAAATATAAAAAGTCACATTCGATGACATCACTGAAATTATTCGTGTGATTTCTTCTTTGTACTATTTGAAATACCAGCCTTAAGGAATACACAAATGGAAAAAAGCATGAAAACCCAATGATAACTTTTTAAGAAAGACTGATTTAAAATAAAAGTCACTTCCGATGACATTACTGAAATTATTCGTGTGATTTCTTTAATTTTCGATG
>CP045902.1:12470421-12492677 GCA_013387185.1 Caligus rogercresseyi
GGGGCACAGATTCGATCCCGAGATTTGTCAATTTTAGTCACCTCATTGATAAGATCCTTGGTTCGATAAACTAATTTACACGCTATAATGTTTATTAGGTATATCCAGTCGGATGCAATTCTATGGAACCAAATAAGCGATAAGGCGTAAATAAAGCATAACTGAATAAATGGGTTCAAATGAAGTTTTGGGCTCCACACTTAATTTTATTAATTTCTTTATCTATTTTTAGTGTAAACCTATTTTTTTGTTATGAAATATATTTGGAAGTAAAAAAGTAGAAATCACGCTTCAATGACAATTGTTTTGTATATAACAATGATTTATTTAAGATTATAACAAATATAAATGTTTCTTTACACAATTTAAAACCATTTTTTATTTTCCTTATATGTAACTTGACACAGAACTTTTCATATATGCATTTATATACATATAACCTACTGTATGCATTTTCAACGGACTTACGATAGAGGATTCAGTTACGAACTTTATTGTAGAAAAAGGATTCCAATTTTATGGCTAACGGGATCATGAGCTTGTATTTTAGTACTTTTTTAAATAGTTAGCATAGTCATGGGTCTTCATGAATTGATTTCATTATCATATTTTTAACATTTCCAAATAAGTTTTTGAATATTATTATAATAACTGGGTGTTTATTCTTACATAAATAAGTTAAGTTTTAATTTTATAAATAATGATCAGCTCGTATAAGCCGTTTAATTAAATAATTTTAATCAATAGTAAATAATATTAAAATATAAACATGTATTAAAACCATCATATATAAATAGGATTTTTAATGTCTGAAATCTCCTACAATTTTTGAAACTTCTTTCTCTTTCATAATTTTAAGAAATTTTAAGCAAATACAACATAAATTTCAAAGATTTATTTTTTATTTTTAAAGAGTATGTTTTCTACCAATCTTTTTTGGTAGATCTCCTAGAACTCTTGAGTTGTTTGTACTCCCTTCGGACACATTTATTATTGCTCCTTTCATACGTAACCACGCAATAGCACCTTTTTATACATTCTCCTTGCTGAATGTATAATTATGCGAACTCTATTTATAAACCATGGATTCCTTCAATATAATGTATGGATAACACAACAATAATCCTGGTGATAGAGAGACAGACCCTTTCTCTGACCCTTAGCCTTGAAATAGCACGCAAACACACACGCCTTTGTTAATTGTGCGTGTGTGAATTATTAATAATCCATTTTATATGGCTTCTTTTTTATATGTCTACGCGTTGCCCTCTTCTAGCTTTAAAAAAATGCATCAATATAACAGTTTAATATAGTGGACATTTTATTGTAGGTATCTTAAATAGCTAATAGTTGCTCTCTATACATTCTATATACTAAAGCAGTGATTAAACACTCAACATTCTCTTTTATTACATTTTTTTGTAATATCAACTACAATTTTGTCTCCATTTTTTTTTGGAAAATCAGTAAATCTGTAATTTGATAAATATAATATGTCCATTAAAGAAAAATGGGAGTGGGTACGGTGTTACGGATCGTTCCGATTCACTCTTGTCCCTGATTATCATTCATTAATAATAATTTGAAGTACTAATGTTACTAATGATGATGCATCTCTACGAATGCAACTGAATTGACTCACTAAAAATGGCAAAAATCGGCTGTGGAAAGCAAACAATGATTGATGAAGCAAATGATTACTTTTTTCCTTATTGATGAAGTGGCTAAGATGATGTATATTATATGTAAACTTTATTGTAGATAGGAGCTTCATTTAATTGTGTATAGTATCACAGATACCCCATTGGGTGTCACTTATGTGTATACATTTTGTATATTTATATCTATTGTGGTCAGTAATAAATATATTATTTAATAATAAACCTGTTTCTTTACTATTATACATTGTATTCAGCTCAAATTTCCCGCCACAAACTAAAGTATCCCTTTGTTTATTATTTTTTCTTCTCTTGTCCATAGGTCAACGTCTCAAGTCTCAGCAATTTATTATCGGATGAAGAAGACTTTATCCTTGAGCTGGGCTCCTGGCTGGATGAGAAGGGGACCCCCGTTAGAGGCCTGTTTTGGAGGCCCTCTTCATGCCTCCCTGGACGTGAGTCGACTGGACAGAGTATCGGCCCTCTCCATACTGGGAAATCCCTTGGCCGTCCTCTGCAAACCATCTGTGAGCTCAAAGCTGTTTTACTTCCATGAGAGGCTCAATGGATCCCTAGAGGTAAGGAGTGATTTTACATTGTTGCATTGACATATTTGTAATAAAAGGAAATACCAAAACAGATATTATTATTATATTCGTATAGATTACTTAGATTAGACTGAGTTTTGGAGTGTTCGGATAAGAAGTATAATTGTTGGGGCATATTTGACTCAATGTAATTGCAAACATTTAGGATGCAGTGAGCCTGCCTAAGCCTAAAGCTTTAAAGTAAAGTAGCGCATGAATAACATAAAATTCTTCCTTTTTTCCCAAAAGGAATTGGCCAAAATTTTAGTTCTTCTTTAGTCCGTAAGGGGCGCTCTGATGCTAGAGCTCTTAAAAATAATAACAAAGTAACAATAGAAGTAAGGAATGGAATCTCGCACAATGTTGTTGTGATTTGATATATTTCAAATCATCATACTTAATCCCTTTAAACCGGTTTTAAATAGGATTTTGACGTATTTTCATGGACAAGCGACATATAACGTTAAAAAAATAACCAAAATTTTGGCCTATTTTTTTGTTTACTTTTTCCTTGCATGCGCTACTTTACTTTAACGCTTTACCTAAGCCTTTTGAAGCACCGTAATTGTGAGCTCATAGATGTCATATCTGACCTTAGGCCTTGCTACAAAAACAAAATTATTTACTGTTAAAAAACCTTGACGCTTCATGAGAAAACTCACGTTAAAGAATTGATAACGTCAATATACCAGAACGAAGTATATTGATGACTATACATATATTCACCTTCAAGATTCATCATTTAAGAAAATACTGTCGTTTGATCCAAGTGTCATTCTATATCACAATTGTGAAAATAGCCCTATATAGGAGGATCGTTCCTCTATCATTCAAAGATTGGATATGTTCACGTGAAGTCGAGTTTCTTAGAATATGAGAAGTAATAGTTTCTTCATGTTAGTATACAGCAATGTAATATTAATAATAATTCAATTATTGCTGGCTGATACAGGATGGAGATATGGTGGGGTTTACCTAGGAGTGTAACAAATAATAACAATTCATCTTATTTAATTATTTATTTATTAAAGATACATATTTATTGGTACATAACACATTGAGTTATGTGTTGTACATTAATAAATGAATATTCATAGTTATACTAAATACAATACTAAATAAATAAAAATCGTAATACAAGGAACAATTCTATCATCTTGAAGGATGTTTTGTTACTAATAAAACACTTTGTATTTCGTTATCAGTAATGCAGTTCTCAAGCTACATATTGTCTCTCCAAATTGAATGCTGATTTCATATGTTGTCATATGATTACTGTCATTGTAAGCACCCGCGTTACATGCGCCCGAAATATGTTGTTGCTTTGTGTTGTTTGTGTGAGCACTTAATATGCGTCTATGTAAATAAAAATAAAATAAAAATCTTAATACGGACTTAATGATGACAAAGAAAAAAAAAAACCTCGGCTCTGACAAAGAGAGTCATTTGTGTCAGCATGAAATTACAAACAGGGGAGACATTTTTATTATAGCTTGTACTTGCTTAACCCCACTCTCTCTCTCTCTCTCTTTACACGGCACCCCTTCCGTCTGAAGGCAACAATTGGTTGCTATGAATAAGCGTTGATTTTCTTTTGTGAACATATATGTAAGGATGCAAATATGTGACTTTTCTCCCTTTGTAAATGATTGGTTGAAAGAATATGATCGGCAATATAATTGGCTGTTGATATGTCAACTCAGAGATCTGAAGGTTTTCCATAAGAACATTGACTGTTTTTTATGTGCGCCGCCGATTCATAACATTTATTAATCCTTTAAATAGATAATTCCGTTTTGCCTTACATTGTATTAATGTGTCTCAGTCAATGCCTACTGAGATTGTTTTGAGATTTAACTTCACCAAATATAGACTTCAAAACAACTTTTGAAAGATTTTTTTCCCAAAATTATGATTGTGTCATACGTAACTACAACTTTTTCATTGGGGATTGTGATGGTGGAATTGAAGCTCTTCCTTTGGGTCTTGGCTCTTATAATCGAAAGTAAGTTAATTTATAAACTTACAAATAAAAGGAATGACATATTAATGAGTTAATATACAATATGATTACTCAATATCTTAGATTTCTCAATTGATAGCTTAACTTTCAATATATATATATATATATATATATATATATATATATATATAGCGTCCTTCGTAATCCACAACAAATATCAAACATCTTAGGCATGTATCAAAGAACGGCTCAAGTCCCTCGTGCCAACGTTTCCCCTTCTATCTCACTATGCTCAATCAATCAACTTCATTAAAATAATAACACTTGTCTAAAATAAAAATATGAATAACCAAGGAAGAATTTCTCCAGCCACATAATTTATCATGCATATCATATGAAATTTTTGAATGTGTTTATAATTAAATATATATTTAGATCTTTGCGAATAAAACACAAAGACTAATCAGACTTTAGAACAAATAAGCCTTCGTTATTATCACTAAAAACGGAATACAACCGGAGACCATTCGATTACGGGAGTGCAACACGAGTTGTAGTCAATTTAAGCATGTACCAGGGTTTGATTATAAGCATTATGTTATGATGGTTACAATAAATCTATCTTTTTCTCTTTTGCTTTTTTTGGAGATAGCGCGGTGATTCAGATTTCATCATAGTTTAGGTGTATATATATATATATATATATATATAATAGTAGTTCCTAGACAGTTCACGACCGCCTGATACTGGATTAAGTTCTGGTGTGGTTAGGCCGATCTACTAACTAAAAAACAAACAAATATATATATATATATATATATCCATCCCATACATGTTTAACATACAATTGTATAAGACAATAACTTTAACTCCGAGCTTTAATTGCATTGTCATGCCCAAATTTATTATCATTTATCAAAAGACGAGTTGAATAATTGAAATAAATGAAAGTGACATGATTGATTGCCAATAAAATGTGCAATTTAAGTGGAGGCAACAATAGGACCTCGTAATAGTTTTTGTTACACATAAGACCTATACAATCATGCCGTATCTGACAAGGACTTTTGAAAAGTATAGATTGAGAATTGATGCATCTTGACTCTATTGATGGCGTCATCCTAATTAATATTAGCTCTTGATTAGTATTATAAATATCAATAGTTATTGAGGGTAATAAAGCCAAAATGCATCATATAATAAATATGTATATAATACTATGTATTCCATAAATTGATTTTGATACTGGTTATTTTGTAATATTTTCGCTAGCTCTTGATTAGTATTATAAATATCAATAGTTATTTAGTGTAATAAAGGTACATTGCATCATATAATAAATATAAAACTAAGTATTCGATAAATTGATATTGATTATTTCGTTATAGCTTTCAATCTGATTCGATTTTTATTGTGGCGTTTTCTTTTTTAAATCAATTGTGTTTTATTAAAAGCTTTTTACTAGTTCTAAAACACATCCCATTAAAACTATTTGCTATAAAATTGATGTTAACACATTAAAAGTATAAAAATAAACATTATACTATCTATCTGCCTATAACATTTCAATGATGTTACACCAGTTCAATAATGTATCGGTAGTGTAACTGAGAATAACGATGATATATATTTTGCGAATGTAATTAGGGAATATAATTTTAATGAAATATTACTGTTTGATTATCCATGGTTGGTGTATGATTTAGGTGATCGTTGTGTTAAAACTGTCAGAAAATGAATATGTTTGTGAAGCAAGAGAACCACCACAAGAATTATTCTTCAAAGGTCCCAATACTGGTTAAAATGATGGATCTTCTTAAATTAATCTATTATCCGAAATTTGGTTTAAATGTACAAACAAAATATTTTATTTATTCTTGTTTTGGTTCACATCAAGAAGATATACAATTTTGAACAACAACTCAATTTTGCAATACCAAATTTAGATCAAATAAATTACAAAATTTGTTGAAAATAGTTTAAGAAGTGTTCATTTTAGACAATATGAAAGATACACCATTTAATAACTATGTTATATAACTTGAAATAATTGATGTACAAAAAAATATAATGATGCATAAAAGTACAATTAATCCACACAAATAATAACAATTGCACATTTTTAAAAATTTCAGGACAACTTTTCTGAAGCCTGTGAAGATCTGGGTGTTCCAGAGCTTCGAGACCTCACGATTCTCCTCAAAAATCATCTCAACACCGAGGGTCTTCAACGTGAGGTAAGAAAAATAATAATAAGAGTTCATTATGAAGTCCTTTAACTGAGATTTTCCCTCTTCTTCATCTATATACTACTCGATCTTCAGCAGGCATATTTATATGAAGTTCAATCTTATTATTAATAATCATAACAAATTGCCTCGATGAGGAATTCCTACATTGTATAAAATTATGTGTAAATAGAATGAGATGAATTTATCCAATAGATCAAATTACGCTTTTCCCAACTCCCCTGGCCTCTATGCATTGGACGTACATAGATGTTTAACTCCTCTTCTCGAATTCTGTATGCGTGCGAATCATAGAGGGAATGAACAAAGCTTACTAATTGTTTTTGTTCCTAACTATGCCCTACGTATGTTTAAAACACGGTCAAGTCTTAAGGATATAACCCCCAGTATATCCTTAAAACCCCTTAATAATGTATAGTGTAGTAAAGTTATTGAAGTTGACTTATGGTAATCTAAACATAAGAACCAAATTTTGAACTCTAGATCAATACGGTAATTATTTTATCATCCGGAATGTTTATCCTCAGTTCACTGTTTTACAAATCATTCAGAAAGTTATAAATGGATATGTAGCTTATGAAGGATACGAGTATATTTGTAATACCAGGAAAAGGAGCCATATTTAAGTTACATTTCTGTGAAGATGCTAATTTTCTAACTTTATTGTGCGACATTATATCGCAGACAAAGAACCTCTTTTCCTTTCGAATCCCTCTAACGAATATATTAGACTAAAGATCCTTGAAGGCGGCAGCAAATCCTCCGTGAGGTTCAAATTACCTATTTATGTTTATAGGTGGATATAGATTTCATATATTATATGGCGTCTAATACATATACTATATTGCGCCTTATGCTCGACCCTCAAATGATTAATGGCTTGTGCAAACTGGATACTCACCATAATGTGACGAATGTCTATATTTTAATTGATCAATATAAATAAGTAATAATAATAATAATTTCAAAAACGACTTGAGGACTAAGATATATCTTCTTCACTTTTCCATATACTGAACGTAGATCATAATTTAGTTTTACTCACGGGTGGGGGTGTTATTTTGTGCATCATTAAGAAGTATCATATAACTCATATTCATTTAATACATTTAATATTCATCAAACGTATGCATTAGACAATTAGTGATGCATAATCAACATTCCTGGAGCAAAACAATTCACCCATAGCTTTGATCCTGAATCCAAAGCTAACCCTCAATTACCTATGGATATGTTGACCATATATATATATATATATATATATCGTATATTACCCTCCCACTTGGCACATTTTTAAGTAAAAAAGACCGGATTTTCACCTTGTTTTTCTCTCACTCCGATAAAAGCACCCCTCATGACACTTAATAATATGTATCTAGACTATTCAAGAATCAAGGAAGCATCAATCATGGGGCTATTCTTAATTATAAACATGGCTCTAATGAGAAAGTTCGTCTCAATAATATGTAAATAATTATCTTGTGCCGGTTAAAACAAGTAGGTCTTCTAATAGCGAGATTCCTTAGTCTTCTTGTGGATTCGATGTGGTTTCATGTATATCTTCTAATATATTATTATAGCATAATTAATTAAATATTGGGCATGTTCAACTCTCAATGTTGGGGGTACAGTTTCAAATTCCGAGAGGAGAAGGTCAGTTTTGGTCCACCTCATTGAGAAGATCCTAGGTTCGATGAACTAGTTTTAACGCTATAATGCTTATTTATATCTGCATGGAAGCTGCAATTATATCGAACCAAATAGGGAAAAAATTATTGAGTTATAGGTTTAGACATAAACCATCAGGTAAAATATAGCAAATTAAAATATCTATTAATCGATGAGATTCTATCATTGGGCTGACTAATCGAAATTTGTCAAAATGATGTCAAATAAAATTGGTGCCACTCAAACGATGATGATAAATAAGTGATAATCTATTATTGGTTTGATTTATCGACTTCTATCAATGTGTTACCGAATATAATCCAGCATCATTTTATATGATATCGATAGATAGATAGGAGACTAGTTTTGGCCAAGATGACCTCAATTATAATCGTTACCCCTTTAGAATATGCTGATTAATTGGTTAGAGGATATAACTGCCCCGATTTATCGATAGCGTATAAAATGTGATCCATTAAATTTGGCATCATTTTAAAAAGATGTCGATTTATCGATGGGTTAATGTTATTGATGTATTTTTTGACGATGATAATTTATTATAGGCGAGATCAATCAACTTCAGCCAAAAATAATATATTGAAATCGAAGTAATTTTATACAGTGTCAATAAGTTAATGAGAGACTATTATCAGTCCAATAAATCGGCCGAAACGTAACAGATTATAAGTGTTGAAGTTTAAAATCATGTCGATTCATCAGTCCGGAAGTTTTTATCTGTCAGAACTATGGACATCGACGAAATAAAATTCATTAAAATCGGATATACTTCAAACGATGCCAATTAATTGCTCCGACTTGTATAACTTTCGACGATATCTATATATCGGCGTGAGGCTATATTAACTTTCCGTGTAAGGGAGATTCACCAAA
Organism: Caligus rogercresseyi; assembly: GCA_013387185.1. Lineage (NCBI taxonomy): Eukaryota > Metazoa > Arthropoda > Copepoda > Siphonostomatoida > Caligidae > Caligus > Caligus rogercresseyi. Next base: position 12,479,438 of record CP045902.1, read on the forward strand.
AAGTAACCGTTTAAAATTTATGCTATGTCCCTTAATCGCTGAGAGATTATTATCTTCCAGATCCATCCATCTGACTTTGGTTCACAGGGATTCTGTTCTCTTTTCATGTGACGCGAAGTCTACACGTTTTATGCACGAGCTATTAGTTTTTACTCTCAACCCGCCTTCTTTCCTCTTCCTCCAATTATTAATAATGCTTCTATAATTAGAGGGTATGCAATCGTTTCATGCAGAGTAGTAGATCCTCGGCAACACTGATTTCCTTTTTCAAGGCTTCTTTTTATTGAATGTGTGTATGCATGCTGAATAGAAACCTATTGATTATGATCATAATGCAAGGAATCAATAGGGACTACATGCTCATTAAAGGATTAATAATAGTTAAAAAAAATTAAATAAGCCAGTCATTTATTGGATTTCCTTTTACAAATGAACGGGATTATGACATTGAAAGAAATATAATATTTTTATATATTTTATTTTGATTTAAAAAATTGTATATTTTTATCATATTTTTTGAAAAATTTATTGGGTTGAATGACGTCACATATAAATTTGGTTTTTATTACACAGTTCAACACTTTAAAAGTGACCCTTATTGTTTAAATGATATATAATATATATATATATATATATATCAGGAAACGACCGGGACACCTTTTTTCACCGGGACCCGGGCCGGGACTTATATTTTCAAGCCGGGCCGTGCCAAAACTGGGCCGAAACTTAATATATATTTTCGTTCCTTCGACATTCTTTTGTGGCGACGTTTTTACAATTTCTTCAAAAATAAGTGACAACTGTTTTTTTAAGAAAAGAATTACCCCGAAAAAAGTGATCACGTTTTTGGAAAGGAATCTCCAAAACAAAGTGACGACATTTTTTTAGAAAAGAGTCCTAAAAAAATAGTGACGACGTTTTTATTTTTTGAAAATAATCCCCAAAAAAAGTGACGGCATTTTTTTAGAAAATAATATTTCGAAAAATTACTTTCTAAAAAAAAAAAATATGACCAACGAAATATTGAAAAAAAAATGATGTCCCGGCCCGGTGTATAAATAACCGGGACACCGGGCCGGGACGCTCAAAAACAGCCGGACCTGGGCCGGGTAGCCCGTCGTTTCCTGATATCTATATATATATATATATATATATATATAATATACATTATTATTTATGATACAAATAAATTCAAAAGGAATAACTATACTTTTGATTTTCAGCAACCAAATTGTTTCTTCCAGAACTCTTTTTAAATACAGTCCATATTCCCTTTTTGTTTGTTTACTTGTTCATTTATTAATAGTATACTTCACTCGTAACGCGGAATGGGATTCAAATCATAAACCATTTTATGTTAAAACCTCTGACCCCGCAAATAAATTATCAAAAATTGATTGACCAAGTCATTTTTATCGAATGAAATGCTTCGTTCATGAAATAATCCCCATTTTTCGAAATTGGATTGAACCCCCTGTATACACATTGAAAGAAATGCTTCTTCGTTATAATGATGAGTCATTTTATATTGAACCAAATGATGCATTAATACCCACAAATCTTTTTAATGAACGGGAGTCCACGAATCAAATTAGGCAATGGCTTTGTACCTTACTACAACTTACCCATCTTTATATCGATTTCCTTGATTTAACTTTTTAGTTTTACAATTAAATTGCTGTTTTGTAAGACATTAAATACACCTAGACTTATTAGAAGTTAATTAGTTGTAGCCTTTTTTAGAAAGGCCTCTTCCTCCATTTGTTATTGATCAAACAAGAAACATAATCAATTTTCATATAAGCTTTATGAGTTTGAAGGGAGTAATTAAGGGTAAACTGTGGTTTGATTATTGTTCAAACAAGCACACAGGGTGTGACGAAACATTATTAATGTCTTAAGCATAAATAAAGTCCGTAAATGGGCATCATAATACATGTTAGAGACGCCCACACTCCCTTGATTTTGAATGGCCATCAGGTGGCTCAAATAAAGATTCACAAATCTAACATATATAGTTCATATATTCATCTGGCCATCAATGATTTAAGGACCTGGAACAGGAGCGTTGCTGAGAAGTGTAACTTGAAAATAGAGCAGTATTACCCTGAACCAAAGTAAAAATTATATGCTTCATCCATCCTCATTTAAAAATCACATAAAAGAATCCAAGTAAAAATAATAACAAAATTGTAAAAATTTGCTATGAAACTTAACTATAGGTAAAATCGTTGAGATGTCAGAGTAATCCGACAATCTCTTCGCGTATATGATTTGTTGTACTTTTGTGATGATGATGGCATTGACTTTTGATTCCTGTTCCTCGCAGTAGAAGGTTAAAAAATCTTCCCTTCTGATCTCCTTGAGAGTTTCTGAGACAATGTTAAATATGTCCCGAAGCGAATGCAGCTCCAGAAGATGTGATCCGTTGTTTCGGTACATTCGTTGCAGAAGGGACAACTACTCTTCTGCCCTTGGAAGAACCCGTCTCGTACCTCCAGAGTTCCCGAGAGGAGACGGCATTTCAACTATTTTTCTTATGCGAAAGATACTTGTTTTAATCGCTTTGATGCTACCTTGGGCTTCTCTTTGGATTCTTCTTCTATTTAAAAGTTTTGAATTTGGCTCATGCAATCTGTTTTAAAGCTTTACTCTTTTGTCCACCGTAGAAACGACTGATGCTTTCATTTTAAATGGTATTAAGGATCTCTGGATATCTCTATACTTGCCGAGGATTGTTTTAAATCTGTTCTCCGCCATCTTGTCGATAAGTTAGGACGATCAATACAAATTAGCTGCTATGTCACCAGATACATCATTTACATTTATTGCAAGTAATTTTATCGTTATCCGAATTTGGTATTAATTGTTTTCACTTGCTCATTATTTGGATTATAGACCGATCCATATCACATAGTTGGTATCGGTATTTAATTGTTGTTTCAATAAAAAAAGGTTATTATTTGTCGATTCGCCTAATTGAAAATTATAGTTAAAGTATTTCAGTACTTTTTGTATCGTGTTAATTAATCAAGATATAGATCGATTAATTGGATATTGGTTTTTGTTCCATAATAGGGGATTTCGAATTATTGACCAGGCTATATTTAACACATATTTTTTATTATATGTCTATAGAGACCAACAATTTTAAGTAGTAAAATAATTAATAACAAATGTAGATACTTCTATAACAACAACAAGACTTCTAAAGATAACTGAAAGCGTTTGAAGATCAGGTGACAAATATATATACTTTTTCTTTCATGGCCTTTGCTTTGCTATTTGTAATGTAAGTAAGAATTGTAACATGATAAGAAGCTATTAAAAATCGCCATTATCCCCCCTACATACATAGTATATGTATATTCCCTACCTATGCACTTTTGAATACAATGGAATACTTGACTCTTAAAGATATTTGAATTATGTTAAGTATTGTTTGGAACGATTTATGGGCTCCTAATATTCATTTGCATGTAAAAATTTGTCCAGGTTGAATTCATGCCATGTGGGATGTGTCACGTCAATTAAATTTCGTACATATATTGGTGTGCTATTGTCTTTCTTAACGTCGTTTTCAATAATGGAGTGAAAAGAGTTATTCTTCGAATTAATGCTAACACATTTTTGTGTGCATCACCATTTAACATTTTTTTATAAATATAATATATCAGGAAACGACCGGGACACCTTTTTTTGCCGGGACCCGGGCCGGGACTCAAATTTTCCAAGTCCGGCGGGGCCAAAACCGGGCCGGGACATAATATATATTTTCGTTCCTTCGACATACTAAAGTGAAAAATTTCCAAAAAAAAGTGACGGTGTTTTTTTTAAAGAAAAGAATCTCCAAAAAAGCGACGACGAATTTTTTTTAGAAAAGAGTCCCCAAAAAAAAGTGACGGCGTTTTTTTTAAAGTATCCCCAAAAAATTGACGACGTTTTTTTTAAAGAAAAAAGTACCCAAAAAAGTGGCGACGTTTTTTATTTATTTAGAAGAGAATCACCAAAAAAAGTGATGACTATTTTTTTAGAAAGAATCTCCAAAAAAAGTGACGAAAAATTACTCTTTTGTAGTAATTATTTTCTTAATAAAATGTATGAATGCCAAACGAAAGAAAATATTGATGTTCCGGCCGGGGCCTTAAAAAACCGGGACACCGGGCCAGACCGGGTACCCGGTCGTTTCCTGATATATATATATAATAGTAATAATAAAGTACTAAAAATTAGCATGATAAATATATTCATCATACTTGTGTAATATATACTTGAAAAAAAATAAATATAATTATCAATTTAAAAACACTTTATGAGACCAATAAGATTATTCTTTAAAGAGTACATCTCCTATAGAAGTGACAAATAACTAACATTCTTAAGACATTCTAGGTCAACTCACCTCAGAAAAACAATACTCAACAACACTAATAAGGATTATATTTTGTTTCTCAAAAATGGTATTAAGTGTTTTTTAAGCATGAATAGAAAAGGAAAAAAAGAATAATAAGATTACCTCATTCCCAACAAACACACACATTAGTTATTCAAAGCCATCTTTTTTTCTAACCTCCTTTTGCTTACACCTTATAGGTAGATGCAGTCTCTTTCCCAGAGTTTGTTGGCTGTAATCCAAGTAAATCCTTTTAAAACATATAAATAATGAAACACAGAGGGGGTATTCATTATAGGTAAAGGGGGCTACAAACCATTCATTTTTGTAAACAGCATTGTATAGCATCCTCTCCTAACCTTACCACAGTACATACGAAGGAGGAGAATTCTTTAATCCGTATCTTCCCTAAATTTCACTCAAGGGACAATATATACAATATACATATGTTCATGTCCTGAGGTAGATATTTCTTATCCTTTATCCTAAGATTACTATGAGAAACTACTAGTAATCTACTAGTTACTTGGGGATACCAAATTTGTTTGTAGAACATGATATGTTAAAAGAAAATGAGATCGAATAATACAAATGCATTACGTTGACATTATCAAAAAATGTATCACTTCATCTTTGAACGTTGCAGAGCTAAGCGAGGGTTAAAATTGTTCAAACTTCATGCCAATATTTTGCATTCTTTATGTCCTGAACCGCATATAATTTCTAACCTTACAAACATGTCGTAATTAGCTGGTTGAACTTTATATCATCTTTATGCAGAAACATGTTTTACAAGTAAATTTCAATTTTAATGTTCATTTATGTTATTTACGCAACTTTTAAAAATATTTTTTTGTTATTTAGTGTATTTTTTTTACACTGCATTGATGTGGCAAATATGAAATAAAAAACTTTGTCCGATAAAAAAATCTTGAAAACACAACGTTGCACTGATCTTATTTTTTTGCCATTACAGTGTTCCGGATTGTTTCGGCTTACTTTCACCCTTAATGTTATCATCATATTATAGAAACTTGAAAAAATGCGTGAAATTTATTTCACTACTTATTGTAAATATGATATCCAGCCAATAGTGTCATATCTATTACTTAAGAGCAATATGGCGATTGAAAATAAAGAAAATCGTCATTCTAAATATTAAAAATAGAGTTGTTGCCACACCCTGTCTAATATTAAATATGTAATTCTTAATCACATTTGCTGAGTTGGGAGATATTTATCTCAAACTATTGTTTGTTGACAAAATAAATGAAGACTGTCCATTTTAATAATTAATGCCTTCCCAATCATTTTTTTAAATTGTTGACAGTTTATTTACAACCGCTTGAGATGTATTTTAGGGGCTGTATTGTAAATATTGACCTCCTTTTTATGAGTGCAAATAAAAATTAATTAATTCATCTTTTAATGAATTATTACTTTTTACAATGTAAACACGTGATAAAAGTACATAGAACCAAATTATATTTTTCCATAGCCTATTAAGTCTTCAAATATTTTAATATTTTTATGTATAGATAGTAATTACATAGGATTCTTATATATATATATATATATACTATATAAAATGTTGTGTAAAAAATACGTTGAAAATTGTCTTCTCAATTTCAATGGAAATACGCCTAAAAGTATATGCCAAATGCAAAAAGATATTATGAGCACATAATATATTATATGTTGTATGTTAATTTTAAATGTTGGGACTCTTTGTCCAATTATCTCCCATTGAAGAAAAAAATGCTTTTATTCTTATACGTGATAATTTTCCTCCTAAGAAAATGTTCCCATCAAATTATTGATAATAATTATATATATTACTACATTTTTTACAAGGATTTATTTCGCTTTGGGTTTGAAAACGTCTCTTTAAAATGGAGGTTTTTATTTGTCTTGTCTTACATTTTGTGAACATTTAGAAGTCAGCTTCTTGAAGTAAATACTCCTCTTGAATTTTATTGTCAATCCGCTAAGACACAATTAATCATGTCTAGGAATAAAGGGTGTCTGAGAGGATTTGTTGAGGATGTGTGTGTGCACAATACAATTATTTACACGCATCTTTATTACCGTTTTCATTAAGGAGAAAGATAAAAAATAAGACGTTTTTTGATCCTCCCCCTTTGAGCCATGAGTTTTCTAGACTCTATAAGTATTTTCTTGTGACCTGATATTATGGGCACACTTTGTCTGAATATGAATCTATTAAAGTGATGTCATAATGCAACAAATGTGTTGCTTGTCTTTTCTCTTTTAGTGAATGTTTATTTTGACAAAAGTATATTATTGCATGACGTCATCGTGTCCCTTCTGAATATGGATCAAGAATGAGCATAATCGTTCGCTGTGTTAACAAGGAGTGCTCGATAGTCCCAAGTTTGACTACTCCGATGCATTGTCTTATATATCTAAAGTAACGTCAGAATGTTATCGTTAAATTTCTTCCTAAGGGAATTTATATTATATAATTTATATTCAATGAAAGCACTCTTTGTTTAGCCTTCATATGAAGTCTTGGCCAATGATGATCCTTGATTCTCTTCTGAGTGGTCTCGGTGACTGCTCAAGGATGGACAATGACTCCCTTCTATAGAGAAGCAAGGAGCTCCGAGGAGTCATTCAGATCCATTTGAAGAATGGGCATTTGTGATTTGGCATGTGAACGAAGAGTTTTAGACAGTCACATTGTAGACTTATCCAAGGTATATAGAAATCCAAGAACCTTATTTCATAATTTCATGGAGGATGAAACGTCAGATATCTTACTACTATTATCTGTGACGTCATTAAATATAGCAATATATTTTGATGACGACAGTGGGAAGAATAACAAAGCAAAATAATATTGTTTCTTCTTGCCGGTGCGACATCGTTAAAAATCACCGACAATATAGAAGTTAGCTTTCTTGACAATATGGACGTACTTTGTGTTTCAATATACCTTAGGCTTCCCTTTGTCCTTAATTGAATCTTTTTAACATGACGTTATAATGTTGTAAACATTATTGTTTTAAACACATTCAAGCTCATCCTTTTACATTGTAAATCATGCAGAAAGTAAAAAGTTATAGCCGATTCTTACTAGACAGTTATCATTAGCTAATAAAAGGTTTTGTAAATTCATCGTTTGTTTTTTATACTTATTGAATTATTCCCAGCTCATGACTTCTGCCTGATCCTTTGAGGTAAATTTAAATAAGCTATTTGCCAACATCACAATCAATAGATTCAATCAATGAAAGGGATAAACATGAATCTTAACCAATTCAGCATCATACTTTAAATATCAGATTATATTTTTTATGGTAGTTAGACGAAATTACGCTTCCTGTGTAATGAAGTGTGAAAAACGCACCTTTATCCATAGAATTTGAATCAAGTACGCCATTGTATATTTAAGGGCTTGATTACATTTATCCTAAACTACTAGAAATATGAGAAGCCCACACAAGAGCAAACTTTACACAATTTATTTGCGCAGAAAAGTACACACGAGCAAAAAAATAAAATTCCAATGGAATGTTATCAAATAAAGTAAGAAATCCTTGAACAATAAACAAAAGATTTTCTTTCATTTTCAACAATCTAACATGGGCAAAAAAGGAAGAGAAATGAAAGTATATTTATACTTCATCGTTAAAAGTTTTAACTTTTTTTTCGGATATATAACTTTTGGATAAAGCTTTAAATTACGTATTTCAATTATTATAAGAAGAAAAAAAATCTAGAAAGATGGCTTTATGGAGCACTCTTTGCATTTTTAAACTTATTTGTTTCTTCTTGAAAATGCCACATTTGAATACCGGAATGATTGAGTCATTATCGACCATAGTTTACGCAAAGAACTTGTGCTCAAGTTATCTCGAGGGGGGAATAAATTATTGTGTAAATATATATAAGCAACTCAATAAATGGAAATTGAACAACTTTTTTTCGTTCATATTACCAAGAGGCCGGATGTCTTTTTACCCCTAAAAAGTGTCAACTGTGGATTTCAACCACATGAAACCATGAGTCCACGAGATAAGGGTGTACAAAGTAAAAAGAAATAAACAGTGAGGAAAGTGCCTCACGAGAAAAAAGCTTCGCGACAAAATACCCACGAGAAAAAGAAGAACGAAGAAATTGACTGACTATAAAAGAGCAAGTGAGGTAAATACCCACAATAAAAGCAGTCTATAAAAGTGTCCGGGAGGAATTTACGCCCGATGAAATTACTGGACACCAGAAAATGCACAGAATGTATGAGCCAATAGTCAAATCGACCTTAATTCATGCAAAGAACTTGCTCGAGTTATCTCGAGGAGGTTAATAAATATGTACATTGTGTAAGACATGTATGTATGTATATAGAAAAACAAGGTACGTCCATATTACCAAGAGAGCCAAATATGCCGGCGGGGTTTAATGACGTCACACCGGCAAGCGGGAAGAATAACATTAGTAAATGTTATTTTCCCCGCTTACGTCACCAAAATATAATGCTACAATATACTTTTTGATGATCTAATAATAAATAATAATTTTATTGACGTTTTACTATTACCAAAATCATGATATAAACGTATCTAATAGTCTATATACCTGACTTTACGCTTGCCGGTGGTTTTTAATAAAAACAAACAAACGGGAATAATTACAATTTATAATGTTATCTTTGCCGCCAAAATCTATTACTGCAATAAACTTTTGACGACGTAATAATAATAAAATTATTGATGATTCACTATTAATGAAGACATGAAATATCTAATATTTTATATACCTTCGAAAAAAAAATCTTATTTCTTCTTAAAGGCTTATAAAATATATTTGTGAGAAAGCAAATATTCCCTTTCAATTTTCTTATTAGCAAATATTGTCATGTTTTATATTCATTTAGAGGAAAATAAAATATAAACGCGTGCTTGAGTATTATATACATTTATATAATCGTAAATAGTGCCAACGCCTACCATATGAATTTTAATCAGATAAAGAAGAGTCAAAGAAAGCTTTAAAAAGTATTGTCACTATTGCAAAATGTCTTGCGAAATCCCCCTCTGCACATGCCAATAGAAATATACTTTTTTTTGAAAAAAGGGCATTGGGTGGTCTTTCGGTTTTGACTCGAATGCCAGTATTTGTTTCATGGATTGAGTGATGGGTATAAATTATTTGTGTGTTTTTCAGGGGAGAAAAATGTTTTCTTTTTCTTTTGTTCTTCTTTTTGTTGTTGTGATTGAAATTCTTAGTTCTTATTCGTGTTTACAAAAATGTGTGGAAATTTGATGATCAAGATCTACATCATGTTTTTTTATGACAGCCTTGACTCGGATTCGAGAATATATTGATCTGTATATTTCACAATTTCAAAACCTACAAACATCTACTTTATTAAATGTATCCAAAGCATGGTTTCTACCAATAAAATAATCATGTTTTTTTGCACTTTCCAACATATACCAAGGAATGTTCCGTACAAAAATTAATAATAAACGCTGTTATTTAATATTTAATCTTATAAATATGTGCTTTTAAAGAGCATGTTAATAATATATATGAAAATTAAAACACTACATCTAAGTAAGGGAGATTTAAGTAAACAATTGTACAATTTTTTATCATAATTACATATTTCAATAAATAATCCAATACAAATAAAAAGGTCTCATTTATTCTTCTTTCAAAATTAAGATATTTATTACATAAATCCACCCTATATTTGTTTTTGACTTAATTGGATTGAGACGATTTCATTTCGTCGACGTAGACCCATATATTTTGTAAGCTACATTGATTAGCCCTTGCTTCTGCACAAATCTGCTATGTAAGATAAATATATACCATCGTCTAGATTTAAATCGTGCCTAACATATTAAATAATTTGTTCATTTCCTTCTCTCCTCTTCGATGAATAACTCAATAGTCCTTTACAAAAACTTAAATAAGAATATATGTATGATATATATTTAAAAGGAATTAACAATATACTTACAAATGAGAGGTAACCGTTTTATCTTCCAAGGGCGTCGTCCCACCTCTACGAATCCCCCAGCCCCCTAAAAATGTATGGTTGTTTCACATAATAATAATATAAAATATGTATATCATAAATTCCCCCACTTTATACACAGGTGTATGATAGTGTTTATATGGAAAACTTGATTGTGAATGATTATTTTTCATAGTTATTGGTTTCAAACTTTATTGGATGCATCTGCATGAACACAAATTATTCTATAATTCATAAAGAAGCACAGCCCTATGACCATTACCACATGCAATCAATGTATGCGCACGCTTCCAAAAGCCAATGTTATATATGATTAGACATCAATAAAATGAAATGAGATACATTAGACAATATAACAATATGATCATATTTGTAGCCCTGGGGTCAATTGGTGGTGGCTTTAGAGTGCTTTAGAGAGAGAGAAAGAGAGCTTAAAGGATGATCACGATGATCCTTAGGGAATGTTTAAAATGGAGGAAAATGATGAAGGAAAAGAAGGAGGGGGAAGGATTTGAATATATTTAGACAGGGAATACTATAGTACCTGGAATAGGAACCTTTTCCTTTTTACGAAGGTAGTTAAACTTCGACATAAAAAGGAGGATGTTACTATCCAGGTTAGTGTATTACATGGATAAGGATACCAAAGGGGGACTTTTTTTCTTATGTCAAAGTTTAACTACTTTTGTAAAAAAGAAAAGGGAAAAGCAGGAAGTTTCTATTAGGAACCTTTTTTTACGAAGGTAGTTAAACTTTGACATAAAAGGAAGGAGTTCCATTTCCAGACACTATAGTATTCCCTTATTTTGGAATACAGAAACAACAAGTTACTCGGGTTTATGCGTAAGTGGGCCTACTAGCTTTTGGCTTGAAAGACTAAATATGCCATAAGTTGTGTGGCTTTTTGGAACCCAATGATCGAGTGAACCCTTTTTTAAAGCTCCAATGTATCACTTATGTTTCATTCGGAGCATTCTTGACACACCAAACTATTATAATTGTGGTATGTATAGCCCTTGGACCTAAAAAGATTAGGTTTAAAACTCACATATTTTACGTATCGGTTTAAAAAAATCCTGAGGGCTCATTGGTGGTTGTATATAAATCATGTATTATACTTAACACTCGTGATTATGTAGGGAATACTTGCTTTGAAGTTCCAATGTGACATATTTATGAGTCCTGACATCCTGATATGCCGTTGCTGGCGGGTTCTAGCACCCCTCAAGCTGCCATAATTATGACAAGAAGGACCCTAGAGCCCAGGAACGCATGGTTTAAAACCCTAAACCACCGTAACTGTGGCATGTAGAATCCGAGCGCCCCAAGAATATTTGGTTAAAAACCCCAATATTCCTCAATCCGTACATCTGATGATCCATCGCAGGCAGATTTAACATCCTAACCGGCATAATTCTGACATGTACACATTGCTTAAACCCCTAAATTGACAAATGCACTTTTGGTAAAACCTTAGGGGCTCAAGGACATCGAGGTTGAAGGATCAAGAAACTATAATCCGAGTTAATAATTATGTCCTGGTTATGATTTCTTACATAAACATTGTATATGCAAGTATGCATTCCTCCTAGAATCCTTCTAAGTACATTCCTGACGTCACTCAAATAGATACTTATCACGCTACTCTATCCGTATTTTGTGTGTGCGCTCTACATATATGCAAGCCTGATAATTTCAATGTCTCATCAAATGCACTTTTTTATAAGTCATTAATCTTTATATATTTTCAAGGAGAGGGACTCACAGACTTTGAAGTGTCAAAGTGAAGTCTAAATAATTTAGTGGCAGCTAAAGTAGAATATGCCTTTGCACTAAAAAGCAAACATGCAATATTGTTCATTCTGAAATATAATACATTTGAAATTGTCAATATATGTAATTTATATGAATCGGTTCATATGATATACATGGATATATACAAATACTAATATATATATATATTTCTATCATTGACGGGTTGTCAAATGTTCAATTTTACATTTTTAATAGCTAAACGAAGTGACATCTATTTATTTTAACTTATAAATAATTGAAATATGATAGATAGATATAGCTAAGAAGTTCTGATTTTTGTACCTACATGAAAAGTGCATATATAAAAAGTACGACAAGTTAAATTTATAACCGTAGTATTTCATTTTATATATATATTTATTGCAAAGTTGGTTTAGATGTTAGATTATTATGAAAAGATAATATATAATGAACTTTATAGTTTTTGTAGATTAATCGTGCACTTTAAACAAGATGTAAATAACGCTGTAACTACCATTCGAAAATGCTTTGAAACCCTGCTTTGTTAACATTCTTTGATTTGGTACAATGTGTCATTTTCCCACATTTCAAACGTTTAAAGATGTTTCTAAATATATTTGTAACATTTAAAAATGTTCATTGATGATAAGAATGATTAGCATCAATAAAAAATGTATATGGAGAATTACATTTTCTCCATAAATATATTTGCAATACTAAGCCTGATATGATCCATTTATGGGGAATCCTTAAAGTGACGTCCATTTGTAGGCATACTATAAAATAACCTCTCATAGAACAAGAAAACTATTATTGGTTCTAAGGGTCTTAGAATTTCCTCATAGCAAAAATATACCCTTCAAACGAAACCATTGTAAAGGGTAATCACTTGAGTGGGTGGACTCTTCATTAAAGATTCGTGATCCGCTTGGCCTTTATATTTTAAAATATAAGAGACCTTGTGTCCATTCATCATCAATGAATAAAAGGATGAAGCGCTCTTAACACAATGGATACTTCTTATCACATTTTACGTATATGTATGTATGTATATGCAT
>CP045902.1:12492777-12540571 GCA_013387185.1 Caligus rogercresseyi
TTTTTCCTAAGAAGTTTTTTCAATGATACCCCTAATGGTTGTTCCTGTAGTTCCACGTATTAATAACTCTCCATTTCTATTAGAATCTATGAACTCTACTGAAGGATGATTACTCGAATGGAACCTACTCTCTCTTTCCTCTCTCTTTTATATAGTATTATCTCTTATATTTAGAACTCAAATCTTATTACAATTAATGAATGAGTAGTAGCTAGGAGTAGTCGGGGAGCAGAGCTTTTTGCTTTTCATGATATATGAACATGAACAAAAAAACTTAGGAGTTTCAAACTCCCCGTATATCCTTGAGGCTTTTAGACTTAAACTCCATTTATTTGTTTTATTGAGTCAAGTCGTGGTATTGGTATGGATCAACGCTCTATGTCATTGGCTCTAAGAAAAAATAAATGATTTGAAAAGGGAAAAATAGTTAGTACTAGTTGTTTTCAAATCTTGCGACCAATGATATAGGTAGATTATCATGAAAAAACGACCGGGGCCACTTTTTTCCGCTTTAGATTTAAAATTATTTTTTGAAAAAAAACACGTCCCACTTTCAGAATGACGAACGAACGAAATATATTAAAGTCCCGGCCAGGTGATTTTTAGACACCGGCCGGGACGTCCAAAACACAGCGGAACTGGGCTGGGATAGGTACTCGGTCATTTCCTGATATATTATATAACGAAAACAATAACGATTGTTGTGCATGGTACACCAAATTGTCAATGAAGTAGTAGTGTAATAATCAATAGAATACATTACAAAAGAACCGTGCAGTTTGATCTCTAGAATGTGAAATTTCAATGAAATCATTGATTTGTTCAATATGTTATAAGCTTATTAAAACATTACATTTTTTAAAGGATTTACATACCATTTTGTAATAGTTTTTAAAACTATATTTGAATTTTTTGCGTCTTTGGTTAGGTGGAATTACATTATTCGACTGGATATAAATTATGGCATTATAGATTTAAAACTTGTCCACCTAAACATAGGATTTTTTATTACTCTGTTTATAATAAAGTTTTACCTCTAAAAACGAGTTTAGTTTTATACTAAATCATGTTTACGTGTTTTTTTAAATCAAATCCATACAATCCACTTTGTATTGATTATGTCCTATTAATAGTATGATTTTTAATAAATATAAAGACATTGGATATGGAAAATTAATATACCACACTGTATATATCAAATAGATCTATTAGCAGCCCCAATATATATTTTACAAAATCTTGTTTAACCATATTTACATTCAGATTAGAGTAAAATATGTCTCTCTCTCATTTCAGTTGGACGAGCTCACAAGCCTGAATGGTCAAAATCCAAACCTTTAGCATCGCGGACTGGAGCAGTTTCCTCGCCACAATGACGGACCTTCAGAGCCATCTTATAAGTCTAGTCAATCAAATCCGTGATGGGGTAATTATGCTTGCACACATAATAAGTACATATCTTGATGAAACACATGATAAGAACACACATCATGCATACAGATTCCATCTCCTCCCCTCGCTAATGATGATATGGGTCATTAAAACAGAGAGAGAGAGGGACAACGAGCTGCATTCTGATTACTAATTATGAAGTACTGAATGATAGGAATGTTAGAAGTCTATAAATGCAACCTTGGAAGGCTGCACATGTTTCAATGCACTTTCAACAAATGGAAGCTTACATATCAGTGAAATAAAAAAGGATAGGCTTATATGTTCGTGATACATTTTAATTTTTCAATATTATATTACTTTTTATTTTTGTTCTTTTTGGTTTGGTCGACAGAATAGCATCGAGTGGATATACATAAGCAATATAGCATTCAAATTAGTCACTCGAACTAGGATCTATCAATGAGTTTGACTAAAATTGACCATCCCCTCTCGGGAGTGTTCGAACCTGCGCCCCCAACATTGAGAGTTGAACACGCCTTAAGGCACACGGCTATATATAATCACCCTTTCTTTTCGTTAAAAAGGTTGTATTCGGTAATATGCGCAGATATTATACAGTGTAAAAATTAAATACACTTAAACCATATATATATATAGGAAACCGAGTAAAAACTATTTAGGGTAGTTACGAAGATACGTATATGCATTTTAGTTTTCAAGCAAAAGTATATGTTATCGGGAAATTCTTTGGGTTACTGAAGCGGAAAGATAATCTAACAACCGCTACAAATTAAAAAAACATAACTTCAGGATTTGTCAAACCCGAAAAGATGTACGATTCAGTTCACTTTAAAAAGAAAAATAATTAACTCCAAAACGAGTTAATATATCAGTTACGTATTAAAAGAAAAAGTATTCAGTTTTATATATGCTAGTTCATATTTCAACGAAATATTTTTTATACTTTTATAAACTCTTTTAAATGCTTGAAACTCGACATGAATAACGAATTACCACAATTTCCCTACCAATTATTATTTAAAAACCCGTACAAATCGAATGAATAAAATAAAATTTTGTGGTTTTTATTAAAACTTGATGATGAGAGATCAAAACTTGACCCCAATTTGATGGCGCTGATGCAGATGTATATCCTCTAACATAAATATGGCTTGCTTTTTCCATGGCTCTCACATTGTGTGCCACAAACTTCTTGACTATTGACATGTGTATAACAAAAAACGAGTAATTTTTTTTGTAAATTTTTTTCAGTTATAAATATGATTTGATAAATTAATACAGTTAGCAGATAACTGCAAAATATATTTATTTAAGAATATACGTTCGTTCGACTGTATGTCTGTGTGAAAAGCGAACATAGTATGATTGATAGACAAATCTATTTCCATTATTATTTAGATAGGACTATATTCATACATATTAAAATATCAAGAATGTAAAGATAAGTACATCCTGTCATATATAAATATATTATGTCAAATGCTTTCTTAGACGACCCTCGTAAAAGCTACTTTGGCTTGGTTGGTTGGTCCCATTCTTACCCGATTTTTAAAACGTTCTTTATAATTCATGTTTTTAGGTGAGTAAATTAATTTCGAAACTTCCACAAAAAACACTCCTTCAAGCTAGGCTCATTTTGAAACTGAGACGTTATTCAATTATAATTGACGTCAATTATGGTTCTGCAATCATATAAAGTCGACATATCTTTTATATTGAGATATGCGTCTTAGAGTCATGGTATTTGTTATTTAAACCTATGGCAGCTCTTAATATAAGATGAAGGAAATAATTGAAGTCCTATCATAACGTATGATTCATTAAAGCTACTACCATATAAGATTACCTTCTTTTAAAATATCTGAAAAATGAAAGAACATCAAACAAGGACACAAAACCTCTTTAAATTTCACTCTTACAAAAACCATTCAAATCTATAAAGTTATGGTTTTTAAAGCTTAAAAATTCCAAATGATTTTAATTGTACCCAACTTGCTTAATATTTATTTTCCAAATCTCATATTGACTTAATGTTAAGATAAATCTCAATTTATGCTAGAGCCACCCGAAACGGCAGGCATTCCAGAGCCTCATATTAAAATATTTTTCCTTCGCTATGTTTTAAGCCTCGGAGAACCATAAAGGGATCTGTTTGAATGTTTTCCTTAAGAAAAGAACACACAATAAGAAGAGGTCTTTAGGACAAATACTATAATACACAGGGCCGTCCAGGTCGCCATCAATGACGTAGCAAGGAGCATCGCCGGTTGCAGGAGACGGGACACATTCGGATCGAGGATCTCCTTAGGAGTGCAAAAATTTCCTCCCTCAACGAGATAACCGTCATGGCTGTGGGCAGTAGAGACCTGGAAGTGCTTCCACTCCAACGATGGGGGATGTGGTGCCAGAAACCCCATTGGCGATCTCGTCTTCCCAACCCCAAAGAGACCGACGAGGTCTACGACTTCGGTGGCGTGTCCATTAAGGGGCGACACAGACACATTTGCGTCCCACGCAGTGTCTGTGTGGAACAATTTTGAGTCCCTGAGGTCGGCCAGGACACTAGCTGCTGCATGGGACGTAGCCAGGACCATTGGCCGCAGTACCCCAATTTAGGGGGATTTATTTATTTATTTTAGTATTTTAATTTTATACGTGTTTTAATGTTTATATATATATGTGTATGTGTTTATACACAGGAAATTTTTTTTATTTATTTATTTATATTTATATTATTATAGCTAAAACGGACCAGCAAATAGCTGATTATTTAAATCAAATAAAGGATTACACACACATATTTATAGGGATTAAGAACCATAAAAATATAATGCTTTGAATGATTCTTTATCTAAGAATAACACTTTTCTATCCATGTGCTTATTTCATTGCTTCTATTACAGGGATGCATCCAACATGTTGCAAGAATACAGCAAGTCCGCCAACGAAGTCATTTTCCGTCAAAAGCAAGGTGCCAAAGATGCACTTTCAATGCAATTGGAAGCTATCTTTGCACTTCTACACAAGTACCTCTGCCAAGGCAGCAAGTCCTCTTTTGAAGAACTATTCTCCAAGGAAGGACAAGCTTCATAGTAAGTGCTTTTATATTTAGTTTAATAAAACCCGCCTGAAACCAAAAATGATATCTACTTGCAGTTTGGAAGAATTTCGTGCTAGTATCAAGGCTGAGAAGAAGGATACCATCGAGTATCAGTACGACGATACGACAAGCAAAGAGTGTAATGACCTCATGCAGATGCTGGAGAGTGATCCTATTTTCGCTATGATTTGGAAGCAGCTCAAGCCCCTGATTCGTGGGAAGATTGTGTACACACCCGACACCCCGGCCAAAGAGGATTATAGCCGAGATTCAAAAGGCATTTGACCCCATCATCAGCACCATCAAGGGCCTAAGGGTCTGGACAAACAGCTACTCATCACAAATTCGATCACTCCTCCTCAACAAAGACAACATTGCTTATTCTCTGTGAGAACATTATAAAAAATAAATTACGTCACCAAGTAATCCCGCCTCTTTTCAGGAACTCTTTATTGACGAATCAGAAGGAAACTTCCTGGACCTATTTTCCGCCGAGAGTTTGTGGATGTGCTCAATGCTCAAGGTGACTACTATGCCATCAATGCCAGCGACATCCGCGAAGGGGTAAACATGTATTTCTCCCAGGACGTTGCTTCTCTCTGGTCCAAAAACCTAGATTCCCTCGACGACCTCATCGAAGTCCTCACAAACTACCTCAGTTGCTTTGAGACAGACAAATTCATCAGTGTGGATTCCGAGTTTAAGCTGGAGAAAACAGGCTTTGAGCTCATCGAGAACAACAAGCTCTGGGCAGGGCTGGTCTTCAAGGACATGTCTCCAATCAAGAGGATGACTCCCTTCCCCCCTTCATCACATATAAGATCCGCATGAACTCTGAGAGTGTGGACAATACTCGGCAGATCCAAGATCAAACCGTCAGACTGGGTGCTCGGCGTGACCCTAAGTTTGACCTGAAGTACTTAATTTCTGGCTTTGCCTTTCTCCAAGACATGACGGAGCACGCCATCATTTCCATTCATAGCGGAAAGAACTCCTCTCAGCTTCCAGGAATTTCTTTACAGCAGATGCCCTATCCCTGTTACAAGGAGAACGGAGTCATTGGGATGTTTGGAGGGATCACGGCAACGCTCATGTTTCTCTCTTGGATGCAGCCCGTCTCGGGGATCGTTAAAAATATCGTGTATGAGAAAGAGGAACGTCTCAAGGAGATGATGAAGGCCATGGGGCTAAGTAGTTCCTCATATTGGACGGCTATCCTTATCGACAGCATCTTTATCACTCTACCCACGGCTGTCTTTGTTTCCTTTCTCACGACGGTAAGGCACAACAACATAACATGAAAGGCTAAAAGCGAAAGTGAAAAATGCAATCAGTGCCTTAGAATAGGAAAATCTTAAAAATCAGCTGTTTATAACAAAGGATGGACGAAACCCAAGGCTGTCAAAGACGAAAGCACATTTCACTAAACCTTCCATTTATTGGACAGCCAATTTCTTCAAATAAATATACTTTTTATCGGCTCATGAAGCCGCCTAACAATAGCTGAGACAAATAAGAAGAAAGTAAATTGAGTTTAATGTTGATTTGATGAGAAATAACATCTGTATAGTATCACTAACAGGTGACAATAAGCTTTTAAATATCAAATCTTTCATGATATATTTAGATCCTCACTCTGCCAATAAGAACAGCAATAAGAGTTGGTAATTGATTTTTTTGTTTATTGATGGACTTACAAGAACTACTTTAAACATCCTTATAGATCAGGTAGCAACGAAAAAAGGGGACGGGACAGGGATAATAAATATGGATCAATTAAAAAACTCTAAGTCAGCCGAAACCTTTCATTTGTTGAGGGTTAATTTCAATAAAAATTGTTTTTTATTGTGGCTCAAAACATTTTGCATCACATCATTACATATGCATATATGTATAAAACGTAGAAGAAGAGAGGAACTAGTACGTACTTTGACATCATTAAACATTTTAGTTTAAAATTATTCCTCGCCTGATAAGCCTTCCAGCACATATTAAAATTAATAACAACGGGTACATAACATCTAAAAAAAGCAAATGAGGGATATCACGACATAAACATAGTACAAAAATGTAAAAGTTCTATCAAAAAGTTATTTATTGTTATTGTTTTAACTAGCAAAAATCAGTTCTCTTATCGATCAATGGTTACTATATCGCCACTTTTTTTTTCAACGTGATTTACAACAGAAGTTGTCCAATTTAATAATAAAAAGATATTTAATCGGCCTAAAAAAAATACTTTTAAAGCCGAATATACATATTTGTGTTATAATCAGTGTTGTTCCTAACGCGCGTGCAAGAATATATATACTTAGTATATTACTACGACTAACTAGAGAGAAAAACAATTAGATATTACTTTCAAGTAATAACTAATATTTAATATCCTAGTTACATATTACGTTCGTGAAAAAAAATATTCGACAGGCATTTTGATGAAAATTAATGAACTGTGAATGTATGTGACGTCACCCAGTGTACATAAAAATGCAAACTAGGTTTGGTGAATTTTTTACTAATTCTTTTGAATTGCCTTTACTTATTGTTTCGGAATGCTCAAAAAAGTAATATCTAATATAAAGTAGTATATTACTTTTGAGAAGTAATAACTAATATTTAAAAGATATTACTACGCAGTAAAAAGTAGTATTACATACTACTTTCAAAGTAATATTCGACCAACAATGGTTATAAATTTGTCATTCTCTATCATAAATCTTTGTAGAAGTACAAAGCTAATGATAAGGATCTATTTTTTTTAATTGAAACGTGATGAAAGGTTTTGTGACTTTACGTTTTTGTCACATTAACTCCGGATCTTTTTTTATGCCAATAATAATTATTGTCATTATTGTCCACTCTTTTCCTTTGAGGAAAAGGAGTTTCCATTCATAACCATATGTATTTCCTTCCTCCTCCGTTTAATTGCCCTCATTTCTCTTCAGAGCGGAGGGATTTACATAGCTGCAGATGTGACCGTTGTCCTCTTTGTCTTCATTTCCTATGCCATTTCCACCATTTGCCTCTGCTTCCTCTTATCCACTTTCTTTACCAAGTCCAACTCTGCGGGATTTGCGGCTGGATTCATTTTCTCTTTCATCACTTCCATTACCCTCATCAAAAGAATCAATGTCTCCTTCCATATCAAAGTCATTGCTGTAAGTAATGCTGTGGGACAAAAGCATGTTTGTGACTGTTAAAAACCAGAGCTGGGATTCGGTTGAAAAATCTACCGCCGGTTCGGTATTCGGTATATACCTGTACCGATTGATATCGGTAGAAGGTAAATTTTATTATTATATCTACAGTATCGATCGATATTCGGTACGGTAGATTAGAAAAAAGAGATACATTTATTTATATATCTGCTCTGTGACTTCTTCATATGCATTTAATATCGGACAATTTATAACAAAGGACAATTAAGTACATAATTTGTTATAATTATTAGAGATTATTTGAAATTCAATACATATTAATCTTATATTATTTTATATATGTATATACTTGGATTTTGTAAGAATGGAAGGCTTAAGATTATTTTTTTAGTATTTACTGTCTCGTATTGTTCGACATTAATGCACTTTCAGATACTCTAGTATTCAATACATAGCATGTGCTTACATTGAATATATTTATGTATCTGCTCTGTAATACTATAACTTGTAGTTGCTTATGTATTTTGCAAAGTACAAGTTCTTCACAAAAGGGAACGCTTCCACTTTTACCTTGGTACTTAGATAAACAAAACGTTAATTTCATTCAAATATTGGTTCATTTTTATGAAGCAATATATAACCTACTTCTATCAAAATATCAACTTACGATGACGCAGTACAAAATACTTTGTTTATTTTGGGCACAAGCGACAGTTAAAAGAGGTTTCTCTGCTATTGAAGGGAATAAGCTTTCTATATCTTTATGTCTCTATTTGAATGTCACAGAAGTCATACTTTAAAATATACGTACTGATTGTCAATCGGTACGGTCTTTGGTAGTTCCTACCGAATATCGTATAATCGGTTCGGTATTTGAAATCTACCGTCGGTAGTATCGAATACCAATTTACATTCGGTAGCCGCAGCTCTGGTTAAAAAATATTTATAAAAAGTTTTCAGGCGTTCAAATTAAATATATATTATATTTGTTAATTATTTTCTAAGTATGTAATAAGACATTTGAACTCTGACAAAAAATTTCAAGGCATAGAACTAAGACACCGTTACATATTGAAAAATAATTGAATCCCTACATTTTTCTCCAGTGTCTTCTGTCCAATGTCGCCTTTGGAAATGGGCTGAATTACATCATTGCCTACGAAAAGGCCGGTGAGGGGATCAATTGGTCAAACTTTATGGAGTCACCATTTAACAGAGACGACTTCTCCCTCGGGATCAGCGTTGGCTTCCTTTGGTTTGATGCGTTTCTATACTCAGTCCTGGCATGGTACATTGGAAACGTCTTCCCTGGAGAATTCGGCATACCCAAACCATTGTAAGGATATTTATAGTTTGCTAGAACTTTTTGAACTATAAAATTATGAATTATTGATTGTATCGATTGTTTAACTTAATAAAGTACGACTGCAATTTATGTCCAATAAACGATAAAATGGTAGATATCTGTTTGAAAAACGTTTTCACATATTCGTAGTATATTTGAAATAACAAGTTAATTTGAAAAAAATAGTGACCTTCCAAACAAAATGTTACAATCACATTTTTTTGTCAAGAGTAATAAAAGACTTAAAAAACAAAAACATGGGAGTTTCAAATAATAAATATTTCTAGCAAACACAATCAAAATTTTACTTCAAACAAATTTCACCTTGTTTATAACGTTGCAAAATTGATTTTACTAGGCATTGTTTGAAGTTTTGACGTTGTTAATTTTACTAGCTTGATGTCCATACCAGGTTACATAGAAACCTTACGTAAACGGTAGCAATATACAATTTTTAAACACTAAAAGTACCATAATATTTTTTCATAAAACTAGTATGTTTTATTTTGCTTATTATTAATAGCATTATGATTTCATTTAAATATAATTGAAATCTTTAATGTGTTTGTTTTTAATAGGTACTTCCCATTCTCATTGTCTTACTGGCGAGGGACGAAGCCAGCATTACTTGCAGGTGCAAGCAGGGAAAACATTCGTCAGGAAAAGTTCTCTGAAGACTCTGAAAAGGAACCTAGTCATTGCCTCTGGGGATCTCAGTTCAAAATCTTCATAAGGTCTATCCGAATGGAAAGGTGGCTGTTGAGGACTTATCCTTAAATTTCTACGAGGGACAAATTACGTCATTCCTTGGACATAATGGCGCTGGAAGACAACCACCATGTAAGAGTCATGCAGTTGAATTTGTGCCGTTTCTTAATTGCATATATGGGATATGCATCTATTTACTCTGATGCGAAAGATTAGCTTAATTATCCCATACCATCATTGAATACATACACGATTCCAAAAAGTAATACATGTATTCAGATGCAATGATAAAACAAAAGTATTCTATGTCCAGGTCTCAATCATAAAGAAATGATATTATGAAAGAATGGCAGAGGAAGAAATGTCCCAGGAGGAAATAATTGAAGAGAAAAAAAAATGATGACTCATGAAACTAATTATCCAAAAAAATATTTGCCGCGTCTAATAAAAACGAGCAAGGAAATCATTATATATAATTACAAAAAAATATAAAATTTAATTTCCTACTTAAAACCTTAAAAATTGAAAATAAATTAAACTATAATTCTTAATAATGTATTTTTTACGCATTAGCATCTAATTATATGTTCCATAAACTGTGAAATAATAATAAAACCTTATTCTCCATGTATTTGGACCATTTTTCTTCTATGCGTCATCATCTTTTCTGTCTTGGGTCATTTCTTCTGGACACCTAAATAAATATATACCTTCGGCCTGTAAATATGTATGCTTGTTATTGAATATACACAAAGCCCTTGAGGTCACTGCCTCCAACTAAGGGCATGCCTCTTAATTTATGCCCTCACTACTTTGTTCTTATGATGGGAATGGGGTTTGTAATTGAAAGGTATTAATATTTGTATTATTTTGATCTTTTTTGTAAAGTCGTGATGAGCTGCTTTGAGTCCTCCTTCTCATGACTTTTAATTAAGTCGTTAGACTAATCATCTCTAGTAATTTATCACCCACAATTTTAGGAACAAGGACCGACGTTATAAGACCCAAGTCTTAAATCTTTTTGCATAATTAGGGTTACTCATAATTTGTCTTAACCCTTCTTAAGCGCTGCTTCATTTAGAGGAAATGTCACATCTAAAGCGTTTAAGTCACATCTACTCCTCATATAATAAAAGGCAAAAAGTTTTGGAAGAGGTTGAGTGATGTGTATGAAGTAATGTTGCGACGCCTGGAGGCTTATTACATGCATATATTTTTAATTAAAGATTGTCAAATATTTATAAGGAAAGAGAAATGTATTTTTATATAATTACGATTATTTTACTAATATCAAAATCATATCATAATTATTGTAAAGTTATCAAAGTGAAACTAAAAGGAGATTTTTTCAAATCTTTCTTATGCCTAAGGTAAATAAATCAATAAATATATATATATATATATACATACATATATAAAACATGCCTTATAAAAAAATACATGAATATACATAATAGTTTAAAATTTTAGCTCCGAGGAAGAAATTTATATAAACAAAATCAAATAATGATTTTAAAGGTTAATAATGAGAAACAATTAAAATAATCTATTTACTAAACAATGATAAAATTACTTCAAAATTTGTTAAAATACTTTTATTCTGGGTTAAAAATGTCGTGGATGAGAGTAGAAGCGTATTATTTCTCCTATTGAAGCGTCAAGACTTGCCATCGGTCCTGAATTAATAACCTAAAACACTCACATTTTGATTATATTTTTAATTTTTAACGTATTCTTAAAATTTAAAAACTTTTTTGTTGCTAGTACCAACATAAACATTACATTCGACAATATAAAATATATCTTATAATAAATATTGCAGATATTTTTTTCTCGTCCGACTAAAGAACCTCAATTTATATTAGCCTAACAATGTAAATTGCAAGGTTGGACCTTATTTTAAAAAAAAATGAACCGTTACCTAAATGAAACTTACAATATAATATTATTGTTTTGTTTTCAACAGAATAAATATTCACGTTGTGTTTCCTTCAAACTTATAAGATTTTCAAGGGAGTGCGATAGTAGTTTAATACGTTAAGACATGTTCAACTCTCCACGTTGAGGGCACAGATTCGAATCCCGTGAGGGAAAAGGTCAGTTTTGATTACCCTCGTTGATAAGATCTTAGATTCGATAGACTAATTTCAACGTTATACTGTTTATTTATATCCAGTCGAATGCAATTCTATCACACCATATGGGCAAAAAAAAGAGTTTGGTCAATGATAGATTTAAATTTAAGCTAAGAAGATATGAAAAATATTATAGATGGCTCATCTTTAAACTACAATTGTATAAAATCCTATTTGACATAAAGAAAACTTCATTCCTCATTGTTTTATTTTAAAAATATATTAATTTTTTAAAGGAAAAAATATAAAGTTCGACGGCAAAGGGCTCATATGCATTTATATATTATTCAACTAATTTGATAGAACTTTTTATTATTTTTAAAACGACCCTATCTGATTTCCACTTTAAATAAATTAAAATAATGCTTTAAATGTTTTAAAATGCATAATGTAGCATTGACTGAAATTAAGGTTTCTCATTTGTTCATTCACTATATAATATAATATATTTCAGTGTAATTGAATAGCTGAGAAGTGGAAAAATCAAATTTTAAGGTGCAATGGAATTGATTTCGAGGATAATAACTTATTTAAAATAACATTGAATTTAAAAATCTGTCTAGTGATCTTTTAAAATAATATTATACAAAAGCTGATATCAAGGAATGATGTGGTGTTTTATTGTAAATTTTCTATCACAAATTATTGTGGAAAGTACTTTTGCGTTCGGTATTTATTGTTAAACAACTGTTCGGGCCCTTGTCAGTCTTTAGGTTGAGGGCTTTCAATTTGGCTTCATATCCACGACCGGATATAAAAATGGCGACGATAGTTGCTAGATACATTGATACAAATGAGACTTCTTTTATTTTTCATTATCTGATTTTATATTTAAATGAATTTGATTTAAAACGTCAAAAGTGTTATTCTACATGTTATAATGTTTTTTATATATGTGATATATTACAACTTTTATTTTCCTTTAATATAATCACACATAACAAAAAAAGCCATTGAAATGGATTTTAACATGTTATGCACCTAATTCCCGTACTTTTACTAAAAGCTGGGAGATGAGAGTTGATAAGAAAAATAATAATACTTTTATGAGTTGTCATTTAACATCCCCAGTAATTATATGAATCAATTATCCCTTCTTCTATATTATAATAACTAATATAAATTCCGTTTATTCTCAATGTAGCAACATCATCACCGGACTCTACCCTCCAACTGCCGGCACCGTCAAAGTGTATGGACTTGACATTCGAAAGGAAATCGATACCATTCGCCAGTCCTTGGCATATGTCCACAATATAACGTACTCTTCCCTTAGTAAGTACTTTTTATATTTACCTAAGTTCTTAAAATTCAAAGTAATTGCGTTAAAAAATATAAATAGACATTGTAGTCTAAAATTAATACTTTGGGGAAGAACGCCAACAATTAAAACATAGAATTAAAATTAATCAAACATAAAATGGCACAATACATACTTTAAAAAACGCTTCTCCAATATTTTAAATAATAAATCACTTTGAATATTTCAAAACACGACATGAATCTTTAAATGAGACAGGGAACTTGATGGGAAGTATCGAACCTCCTCTGAAGTAAAGGTCCACGAATCGTTTCGAAGAGAAGGAATATACTTACCTATATTTTAAGTGTTCCCTTTATTTTGATGAATGCCTTTCTTCCTTTAATATATATATATATATATATATATATATATATATATCAAGGAGATATATTATTTATTTGTTCAATGATTGATGAAGATGTAAATATTGAAGGGAAATGGATTATCCACAGAAGCAAGGATTCATCAATCAACCAGCCTTGGTCAGATTGATTGATATAAAACATGCTTGTTATACCTCTGGGAATGCCCTTTAAAATTGGGTATTGATCATTATTGACAATGGATATTCAAAAAATGCAAAAGTTGAACTAATTTTTTTGTGACAACCTAAATGGCTTAAATATAAGCATTAAGTATAAAGGTTTTTAGGAAACACTTTTGGGTTTGAATTGAAGAATTTTAAGTAACGTATATTATGAAAACGATAAATAAATTTTCAAAAAGGGTAAAAGTTTTTCTAAAAGCTATAAGCCCTTGTAGGTTGACAGAGAAAAAAATATTTTCTTTACATAAAAATGTTAAAAAATAGGCTAAATTGTTTTTAAGTAATACAATAATATTGCTGGCTCACATGTTATATTATTTCATACGTCAGCAGAAATGATAATATTATGTTAAACTGATCAGTAGGTTGGTTGATATCAAAATATTTTGGAATAATGAATAATTGAACAAATATTCATCTTAAAAATTTATCTTTCTATTTTCTTTATAACATTATTTTTAAAATCTCCATTAGTTTAACCGTAAAGGAGCATTGTCAGTTTTTCTCCCTCCTGAAGAACCCCCAGAACAGCATCAACGATCCCGAGATCGATTCCATTATTAACGAAATCGGGCTGAGTCATAAGGAGCAAGAGTTCGCTCCCAAGCTGAGCGGCGGTATGAAGCGTAAGCTTTCCATCGGACTCGCTCTCGTCGGAGGATCCAAGGTCATCATACTGGATGAACCCACGGCAGGGGTCGATCCCTACTCCGACGATCAATTTGGGACATCCTCATTCGCTACAAGGCTGGAAGGACCATCATCCTCACGACGCACTTCATGGACGAGGCCGACCTTCTAGGAGACAGGATCGCCATCATCAGCGAAGGAAACCTCATGACCTGTGGGAGCTCCTTGTTCCTCCGAAATCGCTTCGGGAATGGTTACTACCTAACCATTGATCGCTATGCTTTAGAAGACGATGCAACTTCTTCCCTCAGTGATGACAGCGAGGAGAAAACGACTACCCAAACAATGAAAAAGAAGATTCTTTTTCCAAGGGAAGCCTGGAGAAGGACTCCTCCTCGGAGAGCAATCCCCTCGAAGGATCCATTCTCATCGATGACGAAGGGATCTCGGATATATCTAAGGTGGACGGTGTGGGTCATCAATCCCTCGTCCTCTAATGTTCGGGCCAAGACCATTGTGCTTACCAAGTTCATTCAGAAGCATATACCAGATGCAAGACTCCTGGAGCAGCTGGGATCAGAAACATTGTACCTTTTGCCCACAGAAGACTATGACAATAGCATCAAAAAGTAAGACTTTTTTATACTTCAGCCTAAGTTGTAATTATGAACCAAAGACGATAGAGAGTGACGCAAGAAACATGTTTATTATTGACTAACTTGTCACAAAGAGTAGTATAGTAGTTGGTGGGAGGTCCCTGCCTCTTTTTGTAGATATAGAATGGAAGAGAAATACTTGAATGTTTTAATAAGCCAATTTATAAGATATCTTCTTATCACCAATGTTATTAAAATGTACCAACACAACATTTACTCCCAACCTCTCTCACAATTGCATTACATAGCGTCATTTTGACCCATTGCAGGATTTTCTTATCCTTAGGAACTCTCTATTCTCCTTCATACAAAACACTCAAAAACATCCGTTAAACCTAAAAATGTTCCAGCGGTTTGATTGACATATAAAATACATAACAAAAAGAACTAACTAAAATAATGATGTAATTAATTGGAGATTTAAACTAAATCAGTGAGTGAGTCTATACTGTGATTTCCTAAATAACAAATTCTAAATATCTATTTTCTGTCCATAAGAATCTTTGTGCAGAGTTAACAAAAAAATAAGGATCATTAAGCAAGTACAGTTAAGAGTCGTCACTCTAGTACCTAGTTGATATGATCAGTGTTATGAGTATGTAGAGTGGGCTAATTGATAAAAAAGGTTGAGTTATGTCTTAAAAGTATTTTGTGAATCTACGTAATATAAAGTTGTTATGTATGAATAACGGAGGCCGTACCTGAACACAGAAAGGGAATAGTTAGTATCCCGACTCGTCGCCAACCAAGGATAAGGAACAATGCATAGAGATAAATATGGAGGACTATATATTCATAGGAAGGGGTCCAGAAGCACACTGAACACTTAAGCATAAAATAGAATAAAGGAGAATAATAAAAATATCCGTACAGGCATGTGAACGGAACGCAAAAATTGAACGGCGTTCAGCTGAATGCACGTTCAATGAACGGAACGCTGAACGCAAAAACATTGAACGGAACGCTATTTTTTTAACGCTGAACGGAACGCTGAACGCAAAAAAAAGCTGAACGTTCACAAGCCTGATTTTCACAATAACCATCCTATATGTTCAAAACTCTTTAGTTTTATACAGTGTTGGTCGAATATTACTTTGAAAGTAGTATGTAATATACTACTTTTTACTGCATAGTAATATTTTTTTAATATTAGTTATTACTTCTCAAAATTAATATACTACTTTGAGTAATATATACTTTTTGAGCATTCCGAAACAATAAGTAAAGGCAATTCAAACAGGATTCGTAAAAATCCTCACCAAACCTAGTTTGCCTTTTTATAATAATCCTATATATGTTATTGCAATATTATAAAGTGAGCACATTGCTCAAACATGATAAAGTCGGTGAATTCAAAGACTAATAAGTGACTTCTGACATTATGAGAGACATAGGTTTAATTATCCAACCCAAGCCCTCGGGCCTCGCATGTCGATTGAGGCTTTTAGGGTTGAAACCCACTGCAACCCAATTAGTCCTTACTTTCAATATCATATACCTCAAGCCCTCGGGTCCCGCTTGCTGATATAGTTTCAACCCTAAATAAAAGCCCATAACGGGAGGCGGGACCCGAGGGCTTGGGGTGTATGAGATTGAAAGTAAGGACTCCTTTTATACCTAGCCAGAGTTGGCGGTGGGTTTCAACCCTAAATAATAGCCCATAATGGCAGGCAGGACACGAGGGCTTGGGGGTATAGTATTGTAAATAGGGTTCCTCTCATTCCTAATTAGGGTTGGCGGTGGGATTCAATATAAAATATATATATAAAAATATTTATATTATTAAAAAAAAATATATATATATATATATATATATACAGTGTTTTCCCTAACGCCGTGCGAGTAATATATTACTTAGTGATATTACTGCGCAATAACTAGAGAGAACAAACATATTAGATATTAATTTCAAGTAATAAAAAAAATTAGCGTTCCGTTCAGCGTTCCGTTCCGTTCAATGTTTTTGCGTTCAGCGTTCCCTTAGCGTTCAGCGTTCAAATTTTAAAAAGAATTTCCCAAAAAGTACTGCGTAGTGATGACTTTTTTTTTAGAAAAGAATTTCCAAAAAAAGTACTGCGTAGTGATGACTTTTTTTTTTTTTTGAAAATAATTTCCCAAAAAAGTACTGCGTAGTGATGACGTTTTTTTTAGAAAAGAATTTCCAAAAAAAGTACTGCGTAGTGATGACGTTTTTTTTTTTTTGAAAATAATTTCCCAAAAAAAGTACTGCGTAGTGATGACTTTTTTTTTTAAAGAATTTCCAAAAAAGTCAAAGAAAAGTTGGGAAAAATTGAACGCTGAACGCAAAACTCTTTTTTTGCGTTCAACGTTCAGCGTTCAAAAAAAAGTTGCGTTCCGTTCATTGAACGTGCGTTCAGCTGAACGCCGTTCAATTTTGCGTTCCGTTCACAAGCCTGGTAATAACTAATATGTAATATCCTAGTTACATATTACTTTCGAGAAAAAAAATATTCGGCAGGCATTTTTTGATGAAAATTAATTAACTGTGAATGAATGTATCCTGCTTATTAATAAAATTAAAAATGCACGTTAATATTGATATCTAAGACAGGGGATTCAATTAGACCCAAACACACAGAACATCCTTTTCGTTATTTATGGAGGATTTTATCATAAAGAAAATGTTGATTGAGGCTTTAAGATTGAAACCCACCGCCAACCCTAATTAGGAATGAGAGGAACCCTAATAATATACACCCCAAGCCCTCAGGTCCCACCTGCTGACATAGGCTTTTATTAGGGTTGAAACCCACTGCCAATTCTGGCTAGGTATAATAGGAGTCCTTACTTTCAATATCATACACCCCAAGCCCTCAAGTCCCGCCTGCCGTTATGGGCAATTATTAAGAGTTGAAACCCACTGCCAACTCTAGCTAGGTATAATAGGATTCGTTACCTTCAATCTCATACACCCCAAGCCCTCGGGTCCGCCTGCCGTTATGGGCAATTATTTAGGGTTGAAACCCACCGCCAACTCTGGTTTGGTATGAAAGGAGTCCCTACTTTCAATATCATACACCCCAATATCATACAACCCTGCTTATATCAGCAGGCGATACCCGAAGGCTTGGGTGTATGAGATTGAAAGTAAGGACTCCTTCCATACCTAGCCAGAGTTGGCGGTGGGTTTTCAACACTAAATAATAGCCTAAATCGTCAGGCGGAACCCGAGGCTTGGAGTGTATAATATTGTAAATTAGGGTTCCTCTCATTTGTAATTAGGGTGGCGGTGGGTTTCAACCCTAAATAAAAGCCTATATCAGCAGGCGGGACCCGAGGGCTTGGGGTTTATAATATTGTAAATTAGGGTTTCTCTCATTTGTAATTAGGGCTGGCGGTGGGTTTCAACCCTAAATAAAAGCTTATATCAGCAGGCGGGACCCGAGGGCTTGGGGTGTATGAGATTGAAATAAGGACTCCTTTATACCTAGCCAGAGTTGGCGGTGGGTTTCAACCCTAAATAAAAGCCTATATCAGTAGGCGGGACCCCAGGGCTTGGGTACATAATATTGTAAATTAGGGTTCCTCTCATTCTTAATTAGGGTGCGGTGGGTTTCAACCCTAAATAAAAGCCTCTATCAGCAGGCGGGACCAGAGGGCTTTGGGTATATAATATTGTAAATTAGGGTTTCTCTCATTCTTAATTAGGGCTGGCGGTGGGTTTCAACCTTAAATAAAAGCCTATATCAGCAGGCGGGACCCGAGGGCTTGGGGTGTACATATAATATTGTAAATTAGGGTTCCTCTCATTCTTAATTAGGGTTGGCGGTAGGTTTCAACCCTGAAAGTCTCAATCGACATGTGGGGCCCGTGGGCTTGGGTTGGATAATTAAACCTATGCCTCTCATAATGTAAAAAGTCATTTATTTAGTCTTTTAATTCACCGACTTTATCATGTTTGAGCCATGTCCTCACTTTATAATATCGCAATAACATATATAGGATTGTTATAAAATTGCAAACTAGGTTTGGTGAGGATTTTTACAAATCCTGTTTGAATTGCCTTTACTTATTGTTTTGGGATGCTCAAAAAAGTAGTATATTACTCAAAGTAGTATATTACTTAAAGTAGTATATTACTTTTGTGAAGTAATATCTAATATTTAAAAAAAATATTACTACGCAGTAAAAAGTAGTATATTACTTACTACTTTCAAAGTAATATTCGAACAACACTGTATATATATATATATATATATATATATATATATATATATATATCAGTAGTCGCCATCGTATGTTTAGTTTTATCATAGGATGCCACCATAGAATATCAATTGGAGTTCTTCCAATAACTAGTACCTCATTTCTGATTAAAGGCAATCATTAAATTTTGAACTTGAATATTGCTTACATTAACGAATAATGAGTTGCATTCACCCTTAATTCTCTAGATAAGAGTTGGAACCCATTTACTTACTTGCTATGAAGCGATAGCTTGGTCAATGCATCAGTTTTTATCGTTTGATATGGAACAACATTTAGTATTTACTCTGAAGACAACGCTATTTTCCCGGATTATAATAAAAACGATCTGTGAAGGCAACGAGTGAGAAGATAGAATAAGAGGGATATGACATTTGAAAAAGTTTACTTACTTACCGGTGTAACTTATAATTTCTAATAAACGATGTCTAGCGAAAATATACTTAAAAATCAATATATTTTCTCATCAATCAAATAAAAATCGTCCAAGCACTTAATTTTTTTATTGCAATAATCAATTTGATCTTCAAATATATCTTAAAATATTATTTAAAGCTGTAATATCATTTTTAAACTATTTATAATAGTCCTCAATTGCACGTCTCTCAGAGATCAACAATTATACATTGAATTTATCAAGTAAATGATAATACTACTCCTAGAAATCCGGAATTACTTAAAAATGGTGAGGTGTATTTTTAGTAGTTCTTAATGCAACACAGCTGCTTTCCAATAATGTTTGTATTCAAGCTAAATAACCGAATAGGGGGGAAATAATGCAATTCTAATTGAGATTATAAAGCATTGGTTGGTTCATTTACATCAAAAGAAAACAAACATACAAATAAATGCGATAAGAAAAACCAAAAAGGCATTATAAATGCTATAAGAATGGATACCTCATCGCAAGTTATGAATTGTTTTGACGTGACGTCAGATGAATACTACTATTGTTTGCTTCTTTTTCCTGAAGGTTAATTTGTATATAACATTCTCACTCAAAGGATGATGACTTGGCCTAGCCTTGTTGTTTCTTAGGAAGCAGTGGGCCTCCTCAGCAATCCTTCTCAGAAACACAACTTTCGCTAGCAACAGCCTTTGACACTTATGATGTCACGTTAAATAAGTTCATACATTGGGATGGGGTTCAAATAAAGTATTGAAAGTGAGCAAATGGCTTCTTAATTGACGGTTTAACGATGTATGAAATGTAATCATTTTTTATAGTTTTGCTTTATCTTACGTTCATAGGTTTGAAGGTCTATTTCTGGACATAGAGGAAAATCTTCGGAGCTTTCAAATTAGAAGCTTCGGATTGTCTAATACAACTATGGAAGAAGTAAGCTGAGCGTTTCTTTTTATTACGCTATATACATCGCCGTTATAAAACATGTTCATTTATTATAGATATTCCTGACGGTGGTAAATAATTCAAAGGTAATGGAAATCCAAAGGCAGTCCGTATATGACGAAAAGAGATCCAGTCGCCATCGCCTCACTTCCTCGAGTTCTCTAGCGACGCGAAACTCTGCCAAGGACTCCAAGCAAGCAACAAATAATGCAACGAAAGGTATCCTTTCTATGCCATAAAGTATATTCGATTTTCATTAATCATTTTTAAATAAATGCAGATTCGGAGTTTAAGAATTTCGTAGATTCTTCTGAGAAGGATACAGACGTCTATACCAAAGAAAATAATGAGAGAAAGAAACTTCAATTGCCACGAATCAAGAAGCGGACAGTTATTAGACAGCTGATTGCCTTACTCATCAAACGCTTTCATCAACATCGGCGAGATAAAAAGGTTCTTTTGGCAGAGGTAAGTAATATTATCTTGTAATAGATAATCATGGTAAAAATAATTGGCAAATAAATGAAACATTTAATTCTAGTTTAACAATAATTCACATCTTTAAATTAGATCCATAAATAAAGATTGATAACATTTTTATACAAATGAAAGAAATAATGAAATAAGAAAATCTATTATGGAGCATTGGACGTATTTGTTTGAAATATCTTTAATAAAAAATGTAAGATAAAAACCCAATATAAAATGGCATAAACTCACAGAAAAACATATAAAATTACTCAGCTAATTTCGTTAATACACATTTCAGAAAGAATTATAACTATAACGACATACTTTCATAACAATATAAGAGATAAATTTATTCATAATCATAATAGATTATCATCTGTTTTCCCTGTTAATCTAAAATACTATTTTGTAACTCCCAATAATTTTGAAGCTTTAAAATATTATCCATTTCCCGTCTTTTCCACTAGATCCTTTTCCCGTTTATATTTATTGCATTGAGCTCCCTATGCCTGTCTCAATATACCATGGAAAGCAATGAGCCTGAACTGCCCCTAAATCCCTGGATTTACCCTCTGGACGCCCGAGATGAGCTGTATTCCTTCTACGCTAATTCAAATAAAGATGCGGACTGGCCCAAGCGCTATGAGGAACAACTCCTGTCCAAAGTCGGAATGGGGGATAAATGCGTCAAAAGAAAAGAGTAAGTCAAGGCAGATTCTTGAAAAGAACTGCATTCGCCCGTTTTCAGAGAGTGGTGTCTCCATGAACGGCCGCTCAACGACAAATTTGAGTGATTGCAGTGCCAATCTGTGATGATTTAGCACTTTATAAATGGAAATAAAATCCTATTATATCAATATATTTAACGTAAAGCTAGGTGAAGTTAAGTTTATGGTTGGGGTTTACTCTTTGGTGAGAAGGACTGAGTAAGTCTCCATTCATTCGTGGGATGACCCAACCGATCCTTGATCCTCTTCATAAGGGAACTTAGAGACTTCTCATCCCCATCATGGATCAATTTCCTCTTAAGTGGAGTAAGGATTAGCCGAGTCTTTATCCGTTGAGGGATTGAAAATCATTCAGCCATATGAAAATAAACATTGACCTTCGAAAAACGACAAATCTATTTACTATACCTGTGACGTCACATTAAACCAATTTAAACATAGATTAAGATTGGGCCCATTATACACAAGCTACGGCTATTAGCCTATAGTTCTACATAGGAACCTTTAGTAATTATTTGAAAAATATAATTCAATTTATATATATATATATAACTATTATTTAATATTATAGAAAAGTATTTATATGATTATCTTTAATCATATATATTATATATAATAAATCTATCATAGAAACACCAACAACTGTACTGGCCTCCCTCCGGACTTGAGTAATTTCGATCCTGACGAAAGCATAGAGTACCAAGAAATTTCGCCAAGCTGCCACTGTGACACGGAAGTTCACTCCTGCGATGTGCCTTCAAAGGAATACTATCCTCCAGAGACAAGGGTACGATTGACTTTCTTCCAATTTATTTGAAGTCCTCTAACTGTAAAACTCATTACTTTTTTCATGTCTTTAAAGATGCCATCTGGTGAACTCCTTCTGAATCTGAATAGCCGTAACATTTCGGACTTTCTCATGAAGACACAGCATGAGTATATAGGGAAACGCTTCGGTGGAATTGAGTTTGGAGTCCTGAATCCACTTGCAAATGTTAATTTTGATCGCCTAGAAATATTTTCAATCGTCTCTCAAAGGTAGATGAATTCATATATCCTCATATCCAATCACAGCATTACGTATATAATTAAACAAATGGTCCTACGATTTGCAACAATAAAATAGTCCCGATAGAAAAAAGTAATTTGAATTTTTGTTAATAGAGTTATTCGCTATGTTAACAATGATTTTTTTACTGATTTCAAGTAATCTACTTACTGTAATCTGTTTGAATTTGTTAATCACAGAACATAGATAGAAGTGAGAGTCTTGTAAAGCGACATAAAATAAGTGGAAAATGATAAAGTAAACCAATCTCACAGATTAGGTATTTTATTTTGCAACTGTACATATTTTTATTAATTAGAAAACGAAAAACAAGTAGACATAGCAACAAACTACAATGAATGTAGTACGATATTTATTTCTTGCTCATCTCAAAAACCTATAATAGATACTATATAAACTTATCTTACCTCTTAAATATTTTATTAGCACTTGCAACACTAAATCCAAAGCTTTAAAACTGTCCAATTTCCTAGGATTATTCCTTTTTTGCCATATTACCCAGATAACAATGTATTCGTGTAAAAGGGATGGTTAGAGGGACCAAATGTACAGATGTATATGGCTACGCTGCATACTAAAAGGACACCTTACACTTGGCCTACGTCTACTATTTTACATGATCGCGATCCTATCTCTTTGTGATCGTATGAAGTCGGGTTTTTTACCCATTTGGTTTGATGACAAATAATAAAACCTCCACTAAAATAAATCCATGTAATCTTAGATCTGATGTTGTTTAATTTGTTATCAACCTTATAATTCTGTATTCCGAACAATTGTTTTACTTCTTTGGTTCAATAGAATTGCGGATTTGAAGAAGAATTATAGCCTGCAGTCAAGTCCATCGAACTTAGGATCTTTTAAATGATAAAAATGTAGCTTTCCCTTTTGGGTGGAGGCGAATCTGCTTCTTCAACATTGAGAGTCAAAAATGTTTTATTCGCATTTCCTTTTACTCTTTCTCCAGGCAACAAACATGAACCGCTCTCGGGTGGATTCCTTTACGTCCAATTTTGTGAAGGAAGTCCTGGAGGACACAACCTATTCTTCCTCCATCTTTGACTACATCCGTGTTTGGTTCAACAATAAGGGATGGGCCTCCTCCGTAGCATACATGAATGCTGTCAACAACATCGTCCTA
Organism: Caligus rogercresseyi; assembly: GCA_013387185.1. Taxonomy (NCBI): domain Eukaryota; kingdom Metazoa; phylum Arthropoda; class Copepoda; order Siphonostomatoida; family Caligidae; genus Caligus; species Caligus rogercresseyi. Next base: position 12,516,763 of record CP045902.1, read on the forward strand.
AGAGCCGCCGTAGAGGAAAAGTCTATGCATACCTTCGATATAGTGGATTCCTCAAAGTACGGCATTGCTGCCATCAATCATCCAATGAACTACACATCAGAGCAGCTATCCCGACAGCAGATGTAAGCCGACTTTATGCATATATAATAAGCAGAGTCCAGGGACGAGGTAATGACGTCATCACTCAAATGAACAGGATATGGATGAAGCACCCTATCTGTAGGGTTTGTAAAGTTGAGGGATGACGTCATTACTTAACCTCCCCGTCCGTGCCTGTGAGAAACCGATAGGTTTTATATGGTTCGATGTTGATTATGAGGGAAGAGGACTAGTTTAGCTCGTGTATCTTGTATCGGTTATGTATTAAATCTATATAATTAAGATAATTAATTATATAGTTGTCGAGGAAAGAAATCGAACTTTCTACATAACTCTATAAAGAAAACATATCTAAGGATATTAACATATAGGGTCCACTTGCTGTAAATTTTAATTCCAAATATTCCATAGTTGCGACAAGTTGAGCTGTGGACCAATATACGCTTATTTTGAAAAATGACATAATATTGATGCACTGAACCGAATCTTCCATTAGAGGTATATATTTGACACCGTAAGCTGACATAATTGTGACATATAAGAATTTGAGAGTTCTAAACCTCTAATGTATCATATCAATTTTCAAATGATAAAGCACACTCATTGGTTATGCATTCTTAATCTAAGTTATGCAATTAGATAAAACAGAATATATAAACTACCACAAAACAATGGTTAATTAAGCAGCGAGTGCAAATATGTAAAAACAAGCTTTTTTACAAAACAGTGAAGGAAATATCCACCTATACAGTTTTCAAGATTTTAAATCAACGTATCGAATAAGAGCGTCAACAAATTGGGGCAGTTAAATATCTTAGTAACAAATGCATCCTCTAACTGCAAATCGAAGAAGGACCTTCGTCAGACTTCTTCTCCTTTCATAGTTGAAAACGATTTTCCATTTCCGTATTATAGGATATCAAATATTATTATTATCAACAATTTCTTTTTCTCTTAGGTACGGTCTCCTGGCCTCAGTCTCCTACAGTGTCAACATTCTGATCGTTTTGAGTATTTTGCCGGCCTCCTTTGTCATGAGCTATGTCCTGGAAAACAATCTGAAAATCAAGCATTTGCACTTTGTCTACGGGGTTCGCATTGCCACCTACTGGATAGCCGGATATATCTTCGACATAATCATGTTCTGCATGAACTTGATCGTCATTACCTTTGCACTCATTGTAGTGGATGCCTCCAGTCTGGTATCCGATGAAAACTTTCCGGGATTCGCCATGCTTGTTGTTCTATACAGGTATATAACTGTTCTATAGCTGATTCATCATAAGGGGTAGGGACTACCCCCTTATGATGAATCAGTTAAAGAGACAAATAGAAAGAGGGAGAAAAATTAAAAACATCATTAGACCGCTTTTTTATTCATATTTTATTTTGGTATTATGAGACATAACACACAGTTGATAGGCTTGGAATTATATATAATTATATAGATAAATAGCTTACTACAAAATCATTCTTAAATCGCGTAAAAATATTGGATTCACAAATATAAGGCATTTTAGTTAAGCTACTTGTATCTTGAATTTATTTATTAAAGCTGCTATTTTTTATTTAAAAAAGCTGTGAGAGTAAAAAACAACTATAAAGAAAGAAATACTTTTAAGTAAATTGTTATAAATTTCAGGAGCAAGTATTAATAATCAACTTCGTTCTTAGTTTTGTGATGATATGCGTATATATATATATATATATATAGTTATTTTATCTCAAATCATACAAAGAAAATATGTGGATGAATGACATCACTTTCTCTGCTCATGGCATAAGGACAGTGAAGTAGTCTTTTCAGACGTTATTTTTTTTCCTTTGTTTTGATTTTTTTACCCTTCGATAAGGTCTTCATTTATCTTGAATGTTTACATAAAAACCAAATATAAAAGGGCAAAAATGGGTTCAATAACAGAACATGTATAAACATTTGAGTTTAAAACTATTTTCCTACACAAAGACCTGAATATCTATAAGCTAATAATACAATTAGAATTATAAAAAAAACACTAATAACAATATTATACTATAAATCTAAATTATTTAAACTTGTAAATTAATAGAAAAAGATTGTTTTGCTTGATTTTACAAGAACAAAATCCATGTAAAAGTGTTTTATATGAGCATTATAAAGTCCATAGCTTATTTTATCAATGTTTTTTTTTGCATAAAAATACCAATCAAAAGAAAGGATTAACTTAAGCCAATAAGTCTCTTAAGTTAAAAGATATAAATAGGAGGTATTGATGAATGTAGGACCGTCATTGCGAGATGCGTGTTTTGAGTACATGCCTCTTGAACCTTATTTGATGATTCCTTCTTGTTCCCAATTTCTAGTCTGGCCGTCATGCCCTTGATGTACCTCCTGAGTTTTTTCTTCAAGAACCACAGCACGGCCCTCGTCATCCTTCTGAACCTGAACCTCCTCCTGGGAGTCCTGCCCTTCATGACCATCATCACGGTCCGCTACATCAACAACGACAAGCCCCTTTCGGACATCCTGGAGACCCTCTTTCTCCTCTCACCCCAGTTCTGCCTCATCAACGGCCTCTTTCAAATGATGTACAAGAACATGGTGGCGAGTCACTTTGAGAGCATTGGCTTTATGTCTACGAGCATGCCTTTGAGTGGGACTACTTGGGGCGGAGCTACATCTTCCTCTGCTTCCAGGGGGTATTCTTCCTTACGCTCACCATTCTGGTGGACATGAAGTTCTTTGATACATGGCATGCAAGGTTTTTAAGGGAAAGGTCTCCAGCGAGCTCAAGGAGATTGATGAGGATATCATGGATGAGGATGTCTATGACGAATATCAGAGGGTGATGAACGCATATGAGGTATTTGGAAATTTATATAGCTGTATGCACATCATTTTATATGTTGAAAAACCTCAAATTAAAGTGGAATAATAAACGATATTTTCTTTTATATTCCAACGATTTATTTTCCAACCTATTACTCTTGAATTATGAATGGTGTCCATGTAAAAGAGCCATTTCGAAGATAAAAAGAGTCACTTGTTAAACATTATTGATCAAAGAAATGAATAGACTAGCAAGGCTTTGAACAAGATGTGAATAAGAAGTACATGTACTTTACAAGGGTGGCCCTTTTGATGGTTGCTTCACGAGATAAAATTATTATCTCTGAAATGATGTTCACCACGAGTGAAGCCATGCATTTTTTCATACTAGCCATCCTACTTTTTATTCTTCTTCTCGCTTCTTCTTTATAATTGATAAAGGATATAGTTTTATTTGCGAGTCAATGTGACTCTAGTCTTCTTGGCTACTATTACATGCATATAAGTATATAACATGAAATTAATAACAAGAGAAAACAATTAATATTACAGTATATGTCTAACATAAAATTATATTTGATAATTTAATAAACACGTCAAGAAATGTCCATGTATAGTATCCTTACTAAGGATCTTTTCGAAGTTTTTTTTTCTCTTCTGAATATAAATCATTGCCCTTATTTATCACCCTACCCTTATGAAAGCATCACATTTTCTCTTTTATTTTTATTTCCAGGATCCCAATAACGACGAGAACGCTCTTTTGGTCAAGGAGCTCTCCAAGCGATACTGGCGCAAGAAGAAGCGTGCCGTGGACAACTTATCCTTTGGTGTGCGTCGCGGGGAATGCTTCGGCCTCTTGGGCGTCAACGGGGCTGGTAAGACGACCACCTTTAAAATGCTCACGGGAGACATCAAGCCCAACGCAGGGGATGCCTTCATCAACGGATACAGCATTTCCACTGAGATTAGTCGATGTCGTCAGAGCCTGGGCTACTGTCCCCAGGAGGACGCCCTGCATCCACTTCTCACGGGACGAGAGCACTTGGAGCTCTACGCACGGCTTCGAGGGGTCAACAAAATGTCCGAGACGAAACTCGTAAATCATTTCCTCAAGGAACTTGGGCTCCTGGCATACTGTGATCAATTAACGCATACATACTCCGGAGGGAACAAGAGGAAGCTGTGCACGGCCATTTCTCTTATTGGGACGCCCTCAACCATTTTCTTGGTAATGACTTTAAAATAAATATATTTGAACCAGGTGTTCCATAACTTTAATACTACCATTACTAAATCAAAGAACACACTTCTTCCACAATCAAACACCTTGAAGCAAGGGATATAATTTACTTGTAAATACATTTAAATTACCCGATGATCCGTGATCAATAAAAGAGGTTATACAGAGTGAAGGTTTAATCGGAATTATGTAGTCTTGACAAATATATAGATGCAAAGAATCAGAATGAAGTTCAGCATGTCAAAACATTCAGATTAAATCTTAGGAAAGGGTTTCTTTGGCATATGGTATCCCGTTTAACCACCTGAGATAGAAAGAGAAATTACAGCTGTCGATTGGAGATTGGCAATCGACATACAGGAATTAATATTATTTCAAAAAAAGACTTAAGCATTATCGGTAACAGGAGAGCTATTGAACTACTTACTTAAGGATCAAGGCTAAGAGAGTCGACAGAATTCTCTATCCCTGTGAAATATGTAACTTCTGAAAAGGAAAAGGGTAACTCCGTATCGTCGTTCTTTTTCCAAAAGGAGAAATTGATCTGATAATCTCTAAAACGTTACTCTTTATTTAACTATTAGAACTTTATAAGTTAATATAAAATATTAATGTGTCATTCGTTCCTCCTCTTCCTTCTTTGACCAGGATGAGCCAACATCTGGTATGGATCCAGGATCCCGTCGATTCCTCTGGAACTGCGTACTGGACGTTATCCGAGGGGGTCAGTCCGTGGTTCTCACATCTCACTCCATGGAGGAATGCGAGGCGCTCTGCAATCGCCTTGGAATCATGGTGAACGGGAAGTTCAAGTGTCTTGGGACGGCGCAGCATCTCAAGAGCCGCTTTGGCTCCGGCTATTCCCTCACTCTCCGAAGTGGAACCAGCGACGGGAACTTGGACTCCCTTAAAGACTTTGTGCTCTCCTCCTTTCCTTCTCGGATCTCAAGGAGGAACACTACAATCAGCTCACTTATCAAATACCTCAAAAAAACACTAAACTATCCGCCATATTCCACCAAATGGAAAAGGCACGCTCCCTCAGTCATCTTCAGCTGGAAGACTATTCCGTCACACAAACAACCCTCGACGAGGTACGGTTTACACCCATATAGAAAGAAAAAGCTTAGAGAGGCTCTATAGGAAGGGGATTTGATTCACATTGTGTACCACAGAGTAGTGAGGACGAAGCTTGGATGGTAGTTATCGAAAAAGAAAAAAACTCACCAAAAAACAACTCAATTTTCCTTCTACGTTATTTAATCAGATTAAGGATCTATCGTCAACTATGATAAAACTACACATGTATTAACTCTAATTCTAAGTTTGAGGAGTTGCTTTATTTAAGAATTTTAAAAATAAGTGATATTGTCAGAGTTCATTCTAAGGATTCTTAAATGGTCCATGAAAACTTCGTTCTTTATGGGTTATATTTTTATTGCCATGTTAATTATTGTATCTCAGCAGCCGTGAGTGATGCTCAATTGCATAATGCCAACTGCTTTTATTATTATTCACGCTCCTTTCAATCCATCACGTTGCAACCTTTTTGATTAGACACATTTGTCAAAATATATCTTATTTTTAGTACGTTGTGCTTATATTTCTCAATTGATGGAATTAGTATAAAAGTAGTAAAAAAATATGACAAATTTGATAAACACATTCGTGATGATTGTTTTATTTTACTTCCTAGGTATTTATACGCTTTGCAAGTGAGCAAACCCTGGGCTCAGAAAACGATTCGGAGAGCAACGGTGAGGGCCAAGAAAATGTGGAGACGACTGCACTGTAAGAGAAGGAACTCTCTGTAGGCTTACACACCCTCCCTCCCTCCCATCATACTCACATGCACAAAAAGATACAATCAAATGTGATACTATTGTCAAATCTAGCGCTTAGAATTTAGTTCTGGCCGGGTTCAATTGGGAAGATTCCTTTCTTTTTATAAACAAATCACTGTTGGAACTACTGATCTAGGAAATATGTTTAATGTTTTTCTTTCTTCTTTGTCATAGTAATATAATCATACTAAAAAGGTCATAAAACCAGCAGAAACATAGCCCTTATTTGTAAATTAAGAAAGGACGATCACTTCAAACATCATATTTATTTACAATTTACTTGGGGATGTTTCCCAGTACACGTAAAAATAAACTTCTCCTTTGGCTTGCCCGAGTCGTACATTGATAAATTTATGACCTGTTAAGTCATCATTTCCTTATAGTTATATATAAATTTTATATTCTTGCTTTGAATTCTCTTAACCTAAAAGTTTCTAAGGGAAAATGTTGGCCATACCTTCTTTCCATGCAATATGATGTGCTTAAAATTTGACGGCTCGATATGGGTCCATGGGCCCCAAATGGGAACTTACCCCATAGGTATTGTGGCTTTTAATGGACTAAGACAGATATTTATAATACATTTTAATCCATGATTCAGGAAGAATGATCTTCAAGTAAGATGAAATCCAATCCATTTATAATTTTATCGTTCCACGTTAAGTTCGGCCCCTTTTTTGTCATTCTTATGTCCAATGCTTTCCCTTTGAACCTAATTTAAACCAACATATCATTTTTACAAGTCAATGTATCAAGACTCTGGGAATGCCCCTAATTTATCATTCATTTAATGTACTTTTTATTGCACATTATACATAGTTAATTAACATAAAGGGGCAAGAATTCCTTGTCATAGCTCTTAGGGTAGCTCTCAAAGAACCATCATCGGCGGCTAAATTATCCTAATCACTCTGATGCCCTCCATTTTTGATTTTTTTAAATATACATTTATTAGATCACTCCTTGTTTATTTTATAGTTTATAGTTGATAATATTGTTATCACTACAAGATAAAAGCATTTAAACCATATATGATGACACTTGTATGTTTAAAAATCTATTTTATTTTTATTATATTGATGTATGTGTTATATGCCATTGAACGGTAGTTGTCTCTTTTTTTATTGAAGTGGAGACACCAAGATTATATATAAATAAATGTTTAGTTGCATTTAGCATATTTTTTATAGTATTTTTCATATCATGCATGAACCTGTGGTTGTTGGGATCGTTTTTAATTGTGATGCTTTGGGTGTTAATTGAAGGAAATGGTCAATCCAAGGAATGGCATATTGGTTTGAAATCATGGTTGCTTTATGAATTAAAACACTTTTTACCTTAAGCAGTATAGTTCTGTCGGAGCTTAAGGTTTGATGACATATTATATTTTTTAAATTAATACATTTGTTTTATTAGGACTTTGTATGTGAAAAATGTAATATAAACTCCAATGAAGACAAAATAATTTGTAACGTAAAAAGTTATACCAATGTATTTTAATGTAGGTTAAGAAGGGAATGTGTAAACTCTTTGTTACCGTTGTAACCATGAATGATGATGGGACAGATTCCATTCCTATCAAAAGGTAAAGGGTATCCTTGACAAGTATAGTGGAAAAGCTAATTTTATATTAAGATGATTATATCAAGTAACAGACACACATATTTAGTGTGATTATTACTTATTTCTATGTACAAATATGAACTCACTCACATTTAAAAAAATCACCAAAATGGCTTCCATTTATTTTCGTCCTTCTGTTATTCATAATTTCATTCATATTACCATCGTAATGATGGGTAACTATAATATTATTGACTTTTTCGGCTATTCTTTATACTACTAGGTATTCTTTTATTGTGCCTTCGACATTTTTATGACGTTACTGATTAGAGGCAATATCTATCTTAGCCTCCTTTCTACTTTATTTATTACATCAGCATTCCTCTTTAGGAAAAAGGACGTTCAATATATATATATATATATATAAAATAATAGGTGTAGTAAAAAAAGTATGCCCTATTGCCAAGAACCCGCTTTTTCGCTTGCCGGCGATTTTAATGACATCTCACCGGCAAGCGAAAAAATACATTTTTTAACTCCTTGGTATCGGTGGCAGTGTGGGGACGTGCATTGCCCCACATGAGGAGACGATCTTTCAGCCGGATTTGTCCTTTTTAAGGCTTAGAAAGCGCTTCCAAGTCGTCCTCAGGTACTCTATCATGATATTCCGGTCGGCTGTTGTCCCGGCAGGTAGTGCAGTGATCGATACCCGCCTCGACTTGCAGGTGAACCCCATCAGAATCATCGTCTTCCTCGCTGTCTGTTTCACAAGGGGAGTAGAGAACTGGGCCCCTGTGGGCTCCGCCCAGACTATCCTCCGCTCAGCTGAATCCCAGTAGAACCAGGACTCATCCTGGACTAAAAGTCCTTCCCATGGTCCTGGAACAGCTTCAGGAGGTCCTGACAGCACTTCACTCGCTGCGTCTTGTTGGCTTCAGAGATCTGGTGAGAAAGGAGCACGCTGAGGAGGTTTCGGAGTCCTAGATCCTCCGTCAGAAGCCTGAAAACATTGTAGATGGTAGGGACACCTCTGCAGCAACTTGTCAAGTGGTCATCCGGGGGTTATCCTCGACCAGGCGCTTCACACGGGCCACATTCCTCTGACCTCGTCTCCCGGGTACGTCCAGGACGGGTCTTCTTCTCTAGGGCAAAAACCCCCTTATCGAACTCAGTGTGCCATCTCTGGAGGGTGGAGAGGCCAGGGCAGGAGTCAGGAAAGGTAGAGAGCAGGTCCCCGTGGATCTTGTTGACTGTCCTGGCGAGCTTGATCCGGATCAAGAAGTAGGAGCAAAAGTCGGTGTCTCCATTTTCAGCGGCGAGTAGAATTAATGATAGAAATGACGCGATTACTCACCTTATATACTAACCTGAGTGGCGTCATACAGTCTGTTCCCATGCAAAAATATGCGATAAGAACGCTCCCGTTGATATTTTTGAGATAGCTAACTTACTTCATTATTTATGGAACAACCTAATAATTATAATAATTAGGTTGCTGACGTTTCGCTATCCCTGGAATCATCAAATAATCGTAACCGAATATTTTATTAATCATGACTGTAAGGACCGTCAAAACAACTACCAACATATACCAACATCTACATATTTAGTACTACACTTTCATAAGTAGTGATTCTATTTGAAGGACCCTTTAAGCCTTTTCCCCTGGATCCTGCAATTCTAAAAAATGATAATATTAACCTCATCTGATATAACGCAATGAGTGCGGACTAAAAATGATGTTTTACTCAACGTAATAATATAAACATTCAATAAATTTTAGGAACCTTAAAAATACAAACGAATTCAAATGGACCCGCGGATTTTCTCTGAGTACAAACTATTTAGAATCATACAATTTATCTACACATATATGAACTAAAGCCATTGTTATTTGACTACAGTTCGTTCTTCACTGTCGATTTTTAAAATTTGACTGGATCTTGAGTAAATTGATACATACGGTTTCGATAGAATGCTTTACAAGCTATCAAATTGGCAGTAGTTCATATTCACTTATTAATTAAGGTATTTATTACGCTAAATAATAATGATCCGATATCCAGATAACCCTAATTGTTTGCATATAAATTATTTGGACAATATTTAGGTCTAACCCCCTAAACTAGTTGCCTAGCCATGTATTTTAACCTTTTTTGTATGACATTATTTACATACTCCATATTTTTCTAGGGCTGTTTTCTTTATACCATTTCTTCCGGACACAGAAAATAATATTAATTGATGGATAGATATCATTATATTACTATTTTTAAAGTAATAATAATAATAAGTACTATGTAGGTCTACTTTAAATATTGAGCTAGCCATGAATTCAAAATACAAAAAATTACATACCCCCCCCCCCCCCCACCCACCCCAAAAAAGGGATCATTCTTTTGTCAATCTTTTCCAAGTTTCTGTATAATTTATTTGTTAAATAGAGACCCTTTTTATGAAAGGTATGGACAAGAATGGTAATGTTATCCAATGAGCCTTTGTCCATGGCGTCATTGGTTAAGAACTTGAGTCCTGCTCGTATTCCCCGGCTTTGTTGTAGTCTACGAGGATTTTAACAACTTCTTCATTGGAGTGAGTGTCCCAGAGGCCATCCGAGGCCAGGAGCATAAACTGGGGCTTGTGTTCCTCCAGGGAGAAGCTCAATATATCTGGATCACAAATAATAAGGTTCTTGTCCTAAGGGGAAAGTCTCCCAGGCGCGAGAGGTAGCTAGGATCCCCTGGACACGCCAGACTCCCTTCATTGACACGAAGCCCCCGATTCCTCAATTCGCTTCTTCTCTTTGAGCTATACAAAAAATGGAAAGAAAAAATGTTAAATTATTTAAAAGTATTTTGAACATAACTTTTTCCGTGAAAGAAAAAAACAATCTTCTATTGTGACCAAAATCCCATTTGTGGTGGGCTTGAAACCCTAATAAATACTAAAAATAAGGCTTTGCAGAGTTTGAGGATATTCGAAAATTGGTTTTTAACCGCAATATATCATAAATATACCCATATAAACTTTACATATTCTTTATTTAATGCTTTTTAATAAAAAAACAGTATACAATTAAATATTCAATCAAAAAAATGAGATTACAGCTCCTCGTTCAGACTAGGCCAAACCAGTAACTACTCTACCTCTGGCTTCAGAAAAAAAGCATACACCATTTATAGATCTAATATTTTAATGTAACTAAAGAAATCACTAAACTTTAAATACAAAAAATATTTATGATTTAAGTGTTATATTTAAAGATAAGAATTAAATTTTAAGCAAACATTTGCCTAATATAATACATGAGTAATTAGTAACGCAATTATACAACCTGTTAAGCATGTCGCAAAGCAAAAATTACAGCTACATGGCCAAAAAATGCGTAAATTCAATTTTCTAAGTCTTTATTCAAGCAACAAAGAGAGTTTACCTCCTAATACTTATTTTGTTGCTTTGTTCCATGCAAGAAAAAAAAGAGTTATTCAAGAAGAAGTTCATTTTAGAGTGAAGAAGTCCATTTCAAATGGGCCCCACCCAAACTGTTTCTTTGTACACATATTGTTCCCTCTCTCTACGTGCTTTGTGCTTATTTTGCATGCAATTCATCGAACTCAGTCATATTACTTACACCGCAGGGCTGCCCTGATAAACAAACCATTTGGGCTAGGAGTAAGTCAGGCGAGCAAGCAAGGAGATTGCTCCCAAATTTACTCAATAACTGAATCAGCTTTGTCCCCTCTGTATTTATAATAATAAAACATGTCTGAATCAAAGAGTAATAATATACAGAGTGTTTATCAAATACTTTAAGAGGATAGAGATATATAGATATAGAGAGCTGATTCCCTTCCAATTAGCAGAGAAACATCGTTCAGCTGTATTCTATGTGTCCAATATAAACAAAGTAATTTGTACTACGTTATTGTAAGCTGATCATAGAGATAGATTATATCTCTACGCTCAGCTTACGATGACGTAGTCCAAATTACTTTGTTTATATTGGACACACAGATAGAGCTGAAAGTAATATGCTCTCTATATCTTTTTATCTCTCTGCCTGAAGGTGATTTTTTCATGACGTAAGAATCAAAACATAAGATTTTCTATATATAATATTAATTTTCCGCAAAAAACCTAGACCTTAATTACGCTCTGGTAATGCTCTCTATTGTTCTGGTCCTCTCATGTCAGCTGTTGAAGATTCTCTGTATTTTCTTTCTTATGAGCAATCATAGACTTATATTTCTATGAGCCGAATCATGAAAGGGAGTAAAAAGACACGTTCTTTATATGTATGCCTTTTAAGAAGGAGGTTTGTCTTTATATATATATATCGCCTCCTATTACGGTTGACGTCACTGACTACACTTTATGTTTTTGCTCAATGACATGGTCGGATATTAGTTTATTTTAGGTTGCAATAAAAAAGTTTTATGGAACTATCCAAGATTACCCTTGATTAAAATCAGATGGACTTTGTAACTGTGTCAAATTTTTATTCTTTTTATAATTTAATGAACTGATATTTCTATGGTGCAAAATTTCAAATTTTAAGTCCCATATTAATTAAAAAAATTATAAAAAAATTGGAGCATTCCGAAGAAGAAGGAAGATCTCAAAAGGCTGTTGAATTTGCACAGCTCAACATGAAATCATTAATGCGAAGAAACAATAACTCTATATGCGAATCGAAGACCCTAGAGCAATATGATTGGGGCAGCAGCTCGTTATTCAGTCCTCTCAATAAAAATTCCCATTCATCTGCGACGTCATGGACATGGGCCGGAGATTTGATAAAGTTTATTCCTTCAAATTCTCTCGAATACCTCAAACTCATTAAATCGACAATAAGACGACATCAACTTTTTATATTGAATAAGAAATACTTTTTAATAAGTCATTTTATTTTATGGTTTTATCTTTAGACAATAAATTTTGAATTTAATGTTTCGTTAATGTTTTATTTTTAACGTATTTGTCTTAAGATAGTGTTTTTTATCTCCTACTTTCTAGTGTATTCTTATATTTTTACACTGTATGGATTTAGCTAAAAAATAAATATCTTACCCAATAAAAAATTTAAAATTAATGGGGTATACAAGCAATCATGCTTTGAATATATGATGTTATGTACTCATTTCAGTTTTATAAAATGTTCAAAAGCATGGTTCATATCATTTAACTAGCAATTATATATACAGGGTTGTAAGCAAATGTGGACTGATAATTAGAGTACTGATTCTCATTTATGTTGAGATATTCTTTAAACTTTTTAGGCCAAACTGGTTTGTCTCATTAATGTACATATTTTTTTCAACAATAAACATTTCTATCAAACATAACCATGACAGATCTTCTTGATGCTGGAATCAAGGTAGCAGGATTATTTTCACTGTTGATCAAGTCAACAACTGTAAGAACGATCGCTGGCTTGGAGAAACAAGAGAATAAGTTAAAGGGTGTACGGCACAAAAATACTGGCCAGATCATGGTCCTCAGCGTCGTGGCCCTTGATGGCAAGAAGATGCCTCCATTCTTGTTCAAGGCCTGGATAAAATCGACCAGAATACAAGTGATCAGGTACACCACCTTGCCATGGCTGAAGGCTAATTATCCAGAGGGCGACTACGTGTGGACCAGGATGGTGCACCTCCATCATACAGCTTCAAAGTGTCAAGAGTTCTGCGCCATCAACATGGCCACTTTCTGTTCAAAGGAGAGGTGGCCTTCTTCCTCCCCAGATTTTAACCCTCTGAACAAACGCTGTTTGGGGCACTTTAGCGAAGGAGGCGAACAAAACCTCTCTCACAAATGTGGACTCACTGAAGGCTGCCATCGTGGCTGAGTGGGACAAATTGTCAGTGGAGTTCATCATCAACTCCTGCAAGGCCTTTCGACGTCGTGTCCTGGCTGTAATGAATCTACTTGTGGAAATATTGAGTGAAAAAGTTTGCATAGGCAATGTTAAAAAAAAATTAGTTAAGTTTATTTTTTTCATTTTTTAAAACTTTAGTTTATTGTATTTTTCTAAACCTGCTGCTTCAATCCACGTTTTGCTTACAAACCCTCTCTCTCTCTATATATATATAGGGTTCGTAAGCATATATATATATATATGTAGTAACGATACTAATTGCTTGTTATATAATGTGAACCATCTAATTTGCACATTTTTATAAATAAAAAAATGTTAAAGCATATCTTAATATTTTGTTCATATATGAAAAAAGATACTCGAAGAATCTTAAAAACAAAAAAATTCTAATTGTTCAAACATGTATGTTTAATTAAAAATCCTCTGTATCAGGTACATATTTTGCAAATGGCAAAGTTTAAACTTTAAAATATATCTTCGACCTCTTTGCTCAGCTACAAAAACTAAAATTTCTTTAAAGGCAGTGACTTGAAATATGAAGATCTATGAGTCCACAAATATGAAATTTAAAAAGACTTGTGCACATTAATCAGTATCCTGATTAATTGACCTATGTTTATTTTATATCAACAACATTACAAGTGCAATACAATAACTGAACTAAAGACAAGCGTAGTGAGACAAAATATAAATATTAAGCCGATAGTAGCACAATCAACCATTAAATCAAAAAACATTAGGTAAGACTATTTTTGATTGGGACATTAAAAATACTATATTTATAGAAAATATTTAAAAATATTGATGCATATTTTGAGCTGCTTATTATAAAAATCAGGATTATATAAAATAAGTAAATTGACTATTTTTTTAGAAATAAAATTGATTTAAATGTGAATCAATTTTTGTCCAGGTTTATTTGTAGGCATTCTTAACATTTAATATTTTGAATATATTAAAATTAATGAGCTCGTACAAAAGTCCTGATAAAGTATTTTGTTCAATTCACTGTTCATAAAAGTTTCTCTATAAGCCTTAACTCAACAATAGTTGAACTTTATATACATACTATCCTTGACAAAAGAAAAGTACTTTAATTAAATGGGTTGCATTGTCAAAAGTATTCATAAGATGAACTTGGGCACCCATTATGAAAAGGTGTGTCAATGTTAGATAAAGACCCATTTTAAATACGACCTTCATACGAAGAGCAAAAAAATTATAAGAATCAAAACCTGCCACTCCTCTCAGAGGCGTTGGAATCAATTTTAGGAGGTCCTTTGATATAGAACAATAAATTAAATTTAGTAATGCCGTTTTAATTTAAAGTTATTGGGTAGTTTGGGAAAATATATTTATGAAATCAGGAAGTAAATGCAGTTGAGGAATAATGACTTCATCAGTTTATGTGCAATAGTTGTCGCCATTTATCTGATGTCACATCAAATGGTATGAAATATGAAGTTTTGTATTGTCAATTAAAATAAATTATAATAACTAAATAAAGTACTTTCTGTTTTGGTTTGCCTTTTCAAATCTCTTTGTAATATATAGTAATATTATCTACACCCTGTTTATATATATATATATATATAATATATATATATATATATATATATATCATATATAGATATATATATATATATGGGCTGTTCATCTTTTTCAAATGTTTGAAATGTTAGTAACATTGTGGATTTTCTATTTCTTGGTGATAAAAGAAGACGACATACAAAGTTTGAACAAAATCGGTCAACATTACGAGGTCGCGCAACGAGGTCAAAGTTTTAAAAAATTAGTAAAAATATAGTTTTTCCGCAAATTTCTTCAAAATGGTGGACGTTACAGACTTCAATAATAATTATTAATTTAAAGGAAATCTAATTACTACTAGACGTATGTTTGATGTTTTTTAATAAAACAAAGTTTTGGTAAAAACAAAGAAAAAATGGAGTGTGTAATGTTAGCATATTTCATAGCTTTTTTGTATCAATTAACTTCACTCGCCTGTAGAAGATGACTTGTTCGCTTCAGAGTAAAATAGTATTTTTAAGTTTAGTAAGCACTGTTACCTGATAAATCCGAAAGAAAAAGAGAAGCGAGAGAAGTTAGGCCAAATGACTCTATGCTATTCTTTTTATTTCTCTTTCTATCCATAACAGTGCAAACCATCGGTATTGTAATATCCTCATATCAAAAGATCAATTTCTGGGACAGTACGTTGCAAAAATGTATTTGCTTATTTCTCATTAAGTACAAAACCAAACCTATTCAAATGAATGCTTTTAACCAGTTTTATAGTTGGTATACCAAATCTTTCATTTGATAATTTGGAGAGTTCTATGTACCTTAAAAAAACATATCTTTTTGCACGTATAAATGACGCATTAATTGATTTAATGCGTCAGAGACAAAGTAAAATTTTGAGAGATGACCTTGACCAAATCTAAGAAACACATTATATTTGTGTTCATCTCCGCTTTCTTATAGGTCATACAGGCTCTGAATCCTATGAGTAACTCAGATTGTACTGAATTCTGAATTGATAAAATGCAACCACGGTCATGTTGGCTTGATCCCTGAAAGGTTTACTAGTGTAAAAGTACTGTATTTATACTCTGAGCGGTCATCTTCTTACAAGGCAAATTCACAATGTTGCTAACATTTCAAACATTTGAAAAATAAAACAATCCAATAGATATATTTATATGTATATATATATATATATATATGTTAATATTGTATATATATATAACATAAGCTCAGAAACATAGAAAACCCTATTCATTTTTAATTTCAGAAAATATTTCTTGGTTTTGTAAGCCCCAATTATGCTATTTATTTTTGATGTAAAGTATGTTCTTAAAT
The DNA here is from genome assembly GCA_013387185.1 of Caligus rogercresseyi. Classification (NCBI taxonomy): domain Eukaryota; kingdom Metazoa; phylum Arthropoda; class Copepoda; order Siphonostomatoida; family Caligidae; genus Caligus; species Caligus rogercresseyi. Next base: position 12,533,064 of record CP045902.1, read on the forward strand.
GGAATGATTCTAATAACGATGACGCATCCAAACCAATTGTATTGAGTTGGGGGTGGGGGGGGGGGGACGTAAAGATATGAGCGGGCATTTGAAAAACATGATCCTAAATAGTGTAATTGTAAATTCAAAAAAGCTAGTTCAAAATTAAATATTCGTATATATTATTGTCCTACAGTTTACAAAAATTTGTACAACGACTAGTTTATTGCATAAATAAGGTAAAAAGAAATGCTTAAAGCTTACGTTGGTGCTTTGTTGTTAATATGAATGGAAATATTTTGTTAGACTTTAAGTATTCACAGTCGATAAGTCATATTTTCTATTGCTGTACATATGTAACTTTACTATCATTTATTTATATAAAGAGGTGTAATTCGTAGGCAAAATATCTACCAAGGCCTTTGATAGCTGTTAGCAAACTATGGTCGGTTTATATTTGTAGACTTCAGGATTCTTAGAAAGTGGGTGGAAAATGGAACGCAGTTCATTCCGATTGACACAAGTAAGTAATAGTAATACTATTCACTAGTTAAAATGATTTAAAAAATATATATCGGTATCAGTAGCATAAGCCTACCCTAATATATAATATCAGGCTTGTGAGCGTTCAGCTTTTTTTGCGTTCAGCGTTCCGTTCAGCGTTAAAAAAAAATTAGTGTTCCGTTCAGCGTTCCGTTCAATGTTTTTGCGTTCAGCGTTCCGTTAGCGTTCAGCGTTCCAATATTTAAAAAAGTACTGCGTAGTGATGACGTTTTTTTTTTTTTAGAAAAGAATTTCCCAAAAAATTACTGCGAGTGATGACATTTTTTTTAAGAAAAGAATTCCCAAAAAAGTACTGCGTTAAGAATTTCCAAAAAAAGTCAAAGAAAAGTTGGGAAAATTAATTGAACGCTGAACGCAAAACTCTTTTTTTTTGCGTTCAACGTTCAGCGTTAAAAAAGTTGCGTTCCTGTTCAGTTGTTCCGTTCATTGAAACGTGCGTTCACTGACGCCGTTCAATTTTGCGTTCGTTTCACAAGCCTGTATAATATATACATGTAATCTCAGTTATGATGCACTTAAACAATGATTCCTCTTATCTTGCTTTATTATCTTTACCTATCAAACTCAACGACTATTAAAAACAATAAATAATATATGCCCATGGTCGTCATGTACTTTTCTCAACCGGGGACTTTTATCGAAAGGCTTGATCTTACCTGCGAAGGCTTGTGATCATAGGAAAGGGGAAGAGTTACTCCTTTTTCTCCACAAAGGACTCCTCTGGAGTCACCAACATTCGCCACCCACAAATTATCATCATCCAATATAGACAAAATGAGCGTCGTGCCTACATTAAAAAATAATTATTTTCTTACCTTTTATTTTGATATTAGAATGACAAAGTAAAAACGGGCAAAATATAAAAATGGGGAAAAATATTCAGTACATTAATATGTTGAAAAAAATATGTTTTTAAAAACATAAAATTTCTTAGCAATTAATTATATTAAGTCAATATTTGATATTCCTCAACAATATATGTAATAGGTTTAATTATTTATTTTGAGCTTTAAGTACAATATTATTAAATAATCATATAATTCATTTCAGTCATTATTTCTTAGGTAAAATATGTATCCTTTAAATCTCACAAAATGTTATTGAATCCCAATTGTTTGGCCCATTATTTCCTTTACCATTTCTTCACCATCAACTTACCAGCATAAGAACACTTTTCCTTTGACACTTTAATTAAATGCTTATCCACGTTATTAATCTCATTCCGTAGAAGCTTGGGATAGAGTATGGACTTAACACCCCCACCATTGCCAGAATAGTACTCCAGTAAGCACACCTCGGACCGAGATGGAGATCCATTCTTTTGCTTCGTCTTATCTCTCTGTCGGGACGAATGGGGTTTTCGCGGATTGTGTGATGACGTATTGAAGGAGAGTTGATTTGGAGTGGAGTCATCATGGGGCTTTCTCTCCTCGGAGAGGAATTGCGGAGAGCTTGTTATGGGTGGTGGGGGAGCCCAACCTCTTCGTGGGTCGAGAGGCTACCTTTGACCCCCTCTGCGGTGGACTACCCGAACGCGGGCTTAAGGCCTTTAGTGTAGATGAGCCGAAACTAAGGGGCTCTTCCTTTGAAGATTCGTTAGTGGATGAGGAGGCTGCTTCACTCTTGGGATCCTTAGCTTTCTCTGGTTCATTTGAGAGAAGCGTCATATTCGCATATTGGTCTGCAGAAACACCAATGAGGTCCAGGAGGCTTGCAGAGAGCTTACACTTTTGACACCTCTCAAGGAGCTGTACAGAGACAGTGGTTCCAAAGGTCTTTTGCGATGCTTTAAAGTTGGAGAGGAGAAGAAGACCCCGTAGCTTTCGAGAGAGCTCCTCCATCAGATATGTTCGAACATAATCCGCGGCGAACTGTAAATACAATTGTAAGTTGAGTCATGCCCTTATAGCTACAATTGACATATTTTCTCAGACCTCCCCACCGTGTCCATCTAGCACTGCATTTATTCGTAGTGTCCTCTTTTCATTTCCTGGATCCTTTACTCCATGGAGATAAACCTATCCTCCATGCTGGGCCGAACCCCTTGAACTGCATGTACGAATACTGCATTGCTAGGGTCAGACCAGGAGACACTATGACCGCTTACGAGACCACCAATGCTGGCTCCCTCAGGCCCCAGGAAGGAGCTTTGAAGGATCCACCTCCCGGATTGAACAAAGACAAAAAAGCCACCACGAGCAGGATCTCTGGGCGAAGGACCTGAACCACAGCGGGATGAGCTTGTAAAACCTTTCGCAGCAAGTCAAAGTGCCTCAAAAGGAACTGATAAAGGACTGTTTCCTCTAAATCGTCCTGATCCATACCTACTTGATAAACGACAACAGGAAAGCAAGGCAACTACGGTAAAGAAAATACTTAGACAACTGATGAGCAAGGCAGCACTTTTTCAACCCCCCCCCCCCCCCCTCCTCTCCCAAAAATGCTTTCGTAACAAACTGCCTGCCTTATGAGAACGTCGAGCATGGATAGACGCAACACGTAATTCCAACTCATAATCCAAAAGATTATGGCTGTCATGTACCCTTTCAAATAGCAAGCCTCATCAGGGTGAAGGCCTCCTCTAAATCATGATAATGTTGTAAGAAAAAATCAACATGTTCTTATGAGTCTGACACTTGAGAGCTTATATTTGATATGGGCTATGCATCACGTTTTGACAATGTTCCAAAATAATAGTTATACGTAAGAGATTAGAGTGCTTCCATTTTTCATCTTATTATATGGAGCAAAGCTCTTTGTTGAGAAGATATGCAATGCCTATTCCACAAATGAAGGTTCAAAGGGGTTTTGAGATTTTTTTTCAAGGTACACCTGTAGATCAGTTTATAATAATAATATAATCACATTGATGAGAGCTGTAAGCAAAGGGTAAAAAGGGTCCAAAGTTCTTGCCGGACCTCTACATTTGAATGGCTATATATATATTTACAATATTTATATACATATCATATATATATATATATATATATATATATATATATATATATATATATATATATATCAGGAAACGACCAGGGCACTTTTTTTCGCCGGGACCCGGTCCGGGACTACAGTATATTTTCGTTCCTTCGTCATTCTGAAAATGACGTGGTTTTTTAGAAAAGAGATTCCCCAAAAAAAAGTGACGACGTTTTTCTTAGAGAATCATTTTCCTAAAAAAGTCCCGGCCCGGTGATTTTTAGACACCGGGCTGGGCTGGGACACTCAAAAACAGCCAGGGTCCGGACCGGGTACCCGGTCGTTTCCTGATGTAAAAACAATTGTGGAATAACAGGCTGCTCGAAATATAAACCTAATTGTCGCACATCAGTATGAGCATTACCATTCAAAAGTTTCAAACTGTTCTGACTTACTTTATCCACTGTTCTTGTAATTACGGAGTTTAAATTTTTTAAATCGATAGTTGATACTTCATTTAGAGGTTTGTTTATTTTATTTTCACACTTGAGCGACTAAAGTAATTTTTACCCTTTACAGGCATGTGATGTCAAAAACACAACCCATCGATTCGTTTTTATTGTCAAGTTTTTAATCGTTATGTGCTCATGAACATAGCATAAATTAATAAAAAAATAAGTTGTGATACATTTCAATACAATGGTAAAACAACAGGTTTATCAGAGCCTACAAGATAGTTTTGTTTCTTCGTAGTACTCTTTATCTGCATTTCCAGACATTTTTTAAAATAATTGTGGAGCAAATTTTTTTCAGTAACGTCCTAATCGCGTATATAAGTATTGATACAAGCAAAATCTAGCACATTATATAACGTTTTTAGTTGCCAAAGACAGAACGACAGGTTTGTTGGAATAGCCGGCCCATTTGATCTATAATGCCAACGCCAAACTTTATATCGTTATAGTTTTGCACAGTTTATCCTTAAGTAGATAAAACAAGCATTTGAAACATATAACTACAAAAGCAAGAAGAAGTATCACTCATTAAAGGCGTTCATCGTGGGGATCGGTGGCGGTTGTGAGCTAGGACGCCATTGTTTTTACGCCAAGGTTACACTCATGTGAATTTCGGCGAAATGAACTTCAAAAAGTGCAGAGATTAGGTTTATTCAGCATTACTAGAGTCATGAAGTCAATCCCGACTGCTACAATGGAAATTATGGCTTATCCCGATACACCGATATTTAAATGAACGAGCCTCAGTCATACAAACATCTACATTTTCTGGATGGCTACAACACCAAAGATAAAATCCCTACCCCTGGACTTAGTACTAAGTTTTGGTCTACAAAATGGTGTGGAATATACATTGGTCAATAAATGGGATATATTTGACTATGATCTCATTGGATATAAAGATGGTACAAAATAATGGATAGACAGGTGCAGGATGGGCACTAACAAAGTAGGAAATGATAATACAAAGCTTGCTGAAACCACTACAGTATACCAGTCAGAAGATGAAGCAATCAGAAATATATCTACTAATATGTCAGCAGCTAAAAACAAATGGCAGAAAATACTAATTATTTCAGATAGTCCCTATAAATAGTTTGGATTTAAGACTAGGCACAACAATAAATAAAGACATCATCAACTGTAAAATCACTCTCGAAAACCTCAGTGCAACATCATATTTAGAATGAATAAAGAGTCACAACGATAGTAACGAGCTTGTGGATGCCCTGGTGAAGGAAAAAGCTTTAAAAAGATTGCCTGTCACTGTCTTAGTATCGATGTGTCAATGAATGGGCGCCCTACGTAAAAGCAGCATGGATGTCTGGAAAAAGACTGGTGAAACCCGAGAACCTGCAGGCATTTTAGGACATTTGTTAGAGAGCCAATATGCGGAATAAAATTTATAAATTCAAAAGACACAAACTAAACATATTGTGGCCATTGTTAGTGGGCACATTGGTCTTAACACTCACTTACTCGAGATAGGAAAATTGCCGAGTTCTACTACATGTTCTCTCTGCAAGGAAAAAGCCATATACTATATCATCTAATTTTGACGTTGCCCGCACCTTAAATGAGATGTTCCAGCTCGCCGAGGAGTCCAAAGCTAGGAAAACGCCCAATGCAAGCTTATAATGCTTGAAAATATATGATATTTCATGTAAATTTAGTAAGTAAACTTTTACCGCCTGATATTGGATTGGTTCCGTTGGGGTGGGGTTAAAGTTAAGCCCTCATGAATGTGTAATGATTATTGGAAGTGATATTTTTTATATAAAAAAGAAGACACTTAACACCACTCAACCGCTCCATTGATAATGGAATTGAAAATTGAATCATTATAAAATTAAACAATCTCATGAAAAGCACAATGCTAAATCGCATTTATTTTTTTTTTCCATCTATTTGGCTTCCATTGCATCATATTTCAAAGTTGAGAAGCCCAAGTGGAAATTCATTTAACTCTACTGAATTTTGAACTTCTATACCAAAACAGTTTTATTATATTATTTCAAAAAAAAAATTAGCTATCAGTAGTCATACATTTATGCTTTCAGTACATCTGCAACTTCGAGTACATTCCTCCTTTGAGTTCTTAAAGATATGACACCCTATTAATATAAAGGGTAGCCCATGAATTGTATAATGGTGTGAAAAGGACAACTTCTAAGGAGGCCGGAAAAAACTATTGTCATACTCTTTTATAAAGGAATGGGCTTTTAATGATATCCATTATTAATCGTGTGGATATTGAGCTGAGATATTTTTTTTTAATCAGAATAAAACCGGAAACTAATTTAATAAAAGGAATTTATTATCAAACCATGTATAAAATAGTCAGGTGATTCATTGGTCAATATATATTTTTCAGATAGTCACCAGAAGAATCAAATTCTAAGCTGAATATTTGGCGTTTGATAAATTGAATAAACGTTCCCATAAGTTTGTGTGCTTGTGTGTGTGATATTTTAGGTAAAAATATCCATAAAAAATGTACTAAAAAAGATATATATATATATATATATATTAGGGTTGTTCTTATTTTAAAAATGTTTGAAATGTAACAACATTGTGAATTTCTGTTTCTTGGTGATAAAAGAAGACGACATACAAAGTTTGAACAAAATCGGTCAACATTACGAGGTCGCACCGAGGTCAAAGTTTTAAAAATTTAGTAAAAATATAGTTTTCGCAAATTTCTTCAAAATGGTGGACCTTACAGACTTCAATAATAATTATTAATTTAAAGGAAATCTAATTTACTACTAAACGTATGCTTGATGTTTTTAATAAAACAAATTTTTCAGTAAAAAAAAAGAAAAAAATGGAGTGTGTATTGTTAGCTTATTTCATAGCTTTTTTGTATCGATTAACTTCACTCGCCTGTTGAAGATGATTTGTTCGCTTCAGAGTAAAATAGTACTTTTAAGCTTAGTAAACTTTAGATGATAAATCCAAAAATGACCTTGGTTGCATTCTATCAATTCAGAATTCAGTACAATTGAGTTTACATCATATGATTCAGAGCCTGTATTGACCTATAAGAAATCGATTATGAAAATTAAAAAATAATGTGTTTCTTAGATTTGCGTCAAGGTATCCTCTCAAATTTTACTTTGTCTCTGACGCATACATAATCCATTATATGCGTCATTTTGTACGCGAGATAGGCTTTTTTTAGTAATATAACTTTCTACTTATTAAATTGCATGAGTTAGTATCCCAAATATTAAAGCTGTTAACCAAGCTTTCATTTGATATGTTTGGTGTTCTAAAAATCGCTATACTTTACGAGTATATAAGCAAATACGTACTCGCCCCCCAAAATTGATCTTTTGATATGAAATATACATTACCATTTGGTAATTGTTAGTGTTACTGGATAGAAAGAAAAAAAGAAGGGAGAGAAGTGAGGCAAAATACTATCCTCCCTCTCTTTCTATCCAGGAACACTAACGCGTTACCAAATGGTAATCGTATATTCTCATATCAAAAGAAAATTTTTTGGGGAGAGTACGTAGTTGCTTA
>CP045902.1:12540671-12563018 GCA_013387185.1 Caligus rogercresseyi
AAAATTTAAGCAGTCTAGCGACCCTTCTGCCGGCACAATTCGCTCCAGCCGGGATCTGAACTTAAGACGACACGGATGTTGTCAGGATAGAGACTCAGGTATTTTAATGGGACGTTTCAGGGCTGAGATATGTATATTGCACCTATTTAGAGTGTTTAAAGGTTCATATTGGGCTCTGAAGAGGTCAAATATCCTTTGCCCAAGAACTTTGACTGAGTGCTTTGGAGGTATGTGCAAGCGCTCCATTTGGCATATGACATGCAATTTTGACGCTTTCATTACCAGTATCCTTTTTACTCCAAGGAATGACTTTTGGCGCGTCACATTGGTTATTGTCGATTTAAGACGTATCCAGAAGGGGAAATCAAATTGGGGTGGAATAACTCGTTCATGTACATACACCGAGGAGAGAAAGAGTTTTGTGTTTATCTTGTTACACGAAAGACAACAAAACTATGATTTTAACGATTGATGACGGGGGATTGGCCATGAAAGTCTTCGTCTGAGAAGAAGTAAATGCCACTTCCGTTCGACTTCATCGAATTCAAAAGCTACTTTGAGTTTCTTTTCATGTTTTTTGAGTTAATAAACGCTTCTTAAATAACCTTAAAGCCTTTCCGCCCATCTTTTTACTCCTTTGTGTTCATGTGGAAATCTTTAGGCAGAGGAGAACATTCACTTAGTTGTGTTGCTTTAAAGTGGTTTGAACAATTGATGCGGTCAAAAGTTTTTAGCCGGATAGTCCCAGTGTTTTTTTAACGTGCCATATTTTTTTTCGGCTTTCGACCTCATATACGAAGTCCTGGTGCATTTGAGATGTATAGCAGTAGTGTCTTGGTCCAACTCGCGTCGAGGAAGTGTGTATATCGATTCACACTGGATTCTTTCCGTTCATATATCCGCCTTATAATAAAAGTTTGTAAAGAAAAAGTAAGTTAGAATGTTTTAAAAATATTTTATTTTCAAATTAAGCCTCTCATTTATGATAATATATGAGTTGGAAGGTAGTGTCCTGGATTTTAATCAACACCGGTATTAAAATAATAAGTAATATTCAATATATTTAAGGCTCTTGCAAATACTTTAAATTTGTTAATAATTTCCTGAAGTCTTGAGCCCCAGGTAAAAAAGACGAAGACAGCTGAGACGTATCCATCTAAGAGTATGTATTAGTTTTGAGTTATTTAAAAAACACTATGAACACAGATATTGCAATTATATAAATTAGTTAATATAGAAATGCTGTGGGTATGCATTTATGTTTATATTTTAAAACATATTTTAACTTTTTATTGAGCATCACCAAGTCTACGCCATGGATATAAAAAAGTCAAATAACTACAACAGGACTGTATGCTTTCATATATAAAATTAAAAGCCGAGACAAAAGAAGAAGGGACACTTTTAGTTCCTTCTGTTCATTTAACCAATTGTTTAGGTTCTCCAACTATAAAAACATGTATCTTCTCCTTCTCAAGTTCGTAGGCAATAATAACTATTATATGCTATAAGTATATAGTAACTTAAAGCTTAAAATTTCATTGAAATATATGTATGTTAGTGTACTTTTATATTTTTATATATTTAAAAAAATTTGCTTTATTTCTTTCTAGAGGACCTATATATTTTCTGTGTGACAAGTCGTCGTGATTAAATATTAGTTGTAACATAAAAAATGATATATTTGTTATCTAAATTAGTGTGACCTCCAAGAAGTTTTTCATAAGGGTGTTGATGAAATGAAGTTGTTGAACCAGTCATAGAATGCCACTAATAAAATTATTAAATCTACGATATGTTAGACTATATAACGTCACACTATAAAGAATTGTAAACTTACTATGAGAGACTTGTAATGTTCTTCATGGTTGGTACTATATTCAATTACTTGCATCTTTTTTTCTAAATTCATAACAATTTATTTTGAACAAATAGTTTCATATAGTAAAGAACAATTTAGAAAAAGTCCAACTATTCTTGCTTTATTTGGACTGTTTTCTATATATATATATGTCAAAATATATTATATATATATTTTTTTTTCCTTAAAATACAAACAGTTTTGGTGTTTTCATGGCCCTTTTTTTTTAGAAAATGAGTTTTTATGAAAGTGACATCAAATTTAATGTAAGCTTAAGATGCTATCTTCCTGAATATTAATCCATGTTTTGCTAAAACTTCTTATTTATACAAGATGATGGGGCATAAAGTTGAAATCTATTAGGCTGAGAATCTAATAGATGTTCCAACTATTGTGTATACCTAAGAAAAAGCAATCCACTCTCGTTACAAGAATCCAGATGTATAATTGAGGCACACATCCTTTATGATAATTCATTGATCGTTATGTTTTAGGTATCGAAATTAGTAAAATATATTCCTTAATAAAGCTACCCACTAAACGATTCTTATATCTTGACAAAAAATAAGTCAAAATTTTATCACAAGATGCTTTAGTGTGGTAAAGCTCCAAAAATTATAGGACTTTGTATAATCAATGTTCAATCTTTTAGCAATTAATGAAAACAAACATCAGATTTCATAATTAAAGTTAAAGTTTTTCTGTATTATATCATCGGCAATAAATATATGAATATAATATATTTATAAAATATCATATATTATATAATTTAAATTGACTATACATATGTTTATACATATATATATATATTTCAAAGCCAATATATTTAGATTAAAACAGTATTTTAGATGTAATAAAACAGTTAACGTTGATACAAATACATATAAATTGCCCCTTTACAAGTAGTTACGTGTTTTTATACGATCATTTGTTTAACAACATTGTGTTAATAATATATATATTTTTAAAATATAATATTCTTTATTCAGAAAAAATCCATATAATATAATGTATAAATAAACATTGTATGTTTCTGTTTGTGACATAAAAAGAAACCCAAGTTTACTTTTTAATCGTTGTTTTTGTTAGCATTAAAAACCATAAGCCTCGTATTTCGACAAAATAGGCAATGTCACTTCTACATGTGGACCAAACAATTTCTAGCCCCATGTACCGTTCAGCATTTTATTAGGCTGGGCACACCCATATATTGGTGCATGTATTTTTCCTCGTTCCCCATCTATTGTTGTTTATCTCTTATTCTTATATATTTCTTCTTAACCTCACCCAAAGATGATTATGACTTTAAGCCCTCCACAGGCATATGTGACATGCAACAGCCATCCATTTCAGGGTCAACCTTTGTTTGAAATCTACCGTTGCAGGAAAGTCATATAAAAATATATATTTTTCTTCTTAAGTGTACTTTTTTCTTCCGCTTATCTGATTTATGGAAATCTTCCTCATTTCTCATTGGCTTGACCTCAGACAGTCTTTTTTTCTTCTATTTCCTCCTGTTGCGTCAAAACAAGTTCGTATACAACATCTAGTATTTGTTCCCTTATTTGGATCCCCAGGTATCTTCCCTCTGTTGCCATGAGCCGTTGCATATTATCCCAATAATAATATTATATTTTGACAGGGGTACACGAAATAAAATAAGGAGACTTCAGAGTCTACGATCCACCAAGGTTACTGAACTTGAATCCTTGCCAAAAAGAAAAAAATACATATGAGTCGTTCCTTTACCTATATACTAGCTACAGAGACAGCGGAAATGTTGTGAACCTCTATACGTTTTGCTGTCTTGCTCTAAGGCTGGCGCTGTGAAATGCCTATTTCCCTAGAGAGCAATGAATGAACTAGGAATATCAAGGGCGCAAAAACTTTATCACATGATCAATAGCAAAAACAATATATAGAAGAGGACAGGGTTACAGAAATGGAGGGAAAAAGAAGGCGGGAAAACTGAGCACCATTTTGAATCCATCAAAGGATTATTTAGTTACAGCACTTTTGGACATAGAGACGTCTTTGAGTTTGCTGTAGCTGAGAGTACACGAGCAGGGTGTGAGGGACCAAGTCGAAGTGTCTTCAAGGGTTTCCAGATCTTTACAGCGAGCATAGAGTGCCTCTACTGACTTCTCAGTTAGCTTAACGTCCCCACAGTGCCTTCCTCGAATGCTCAGATGTCTGCAGGACGAGAGGGCCTCCTCTGAGTCCTTAAGAACGAGGGAGATCAGGCTTTCGTCCTCTAAATCCTCACAGGTGGTAAGCTCAAGAGACTCCAGGCCAAGGCATTGAGTCATGACTTGCGTCCAAATCTCTTTTGAGATAAGTGCATGGATGTTGAAATGAATGAATTTTAATGTGATTGGAGGGTTTTGAAGGGGAGGAGAGGGTTTGTATGGGGAGAAATGGAGGAGCTGTGCATTGATGGAGAGGGACACAAGGTTTGGAAGAAGTTCGAGGATCCGACTAAGATACGGAGGATTGTCTTCCCCATAATAACAGTATTTGAAACACGTGAGGCGATGGCCGATCTCATTTAAGAGAGGGCTCAGCTTGGGATAGCCGACGTAGCCAATGGCTAGCTTGTTCAAGAACTCTAGCTTTGCTAAATGCCCAAGCCCTGAGACTTGACTCCGATGCAAGAACTCAATGTTGATCTCCTCTAAGTAGGGGCATGCGCAGGCTAAAAGTCCCAAGTAGTAAAGATCCCCGTAGTAATCCCGCTTGATGGCGAGGCTAATGGTTCGAATGGGGAGATGCCGTTCATCATGAACGTGAAGAAGGTAGTCTTCAAATATTTTTTCATCTACAAGGAGCCTTTCCAGTGAGGGCTGGGCCTCAAAGATGGTTTTGAGAGACATTGATGTGAGTGAAGTCCCGTCTGCAAAGAACGTACGTAGGCCTCTATTTATGAAGGGATCCTCGAAAACACTTAGGATAGAGGAATCGTCCACGTTGACGCTGAAGTTAACATTCAGATCCTTGAGGTTGAGGCAGCGCCTCATGATGACCTGAAGAATGTTCTCATTCACGATGTTCGGAATGATGAGTTCCGTGATGGAGATGGCTATGGACGGCGAGGAAAGGACTCGAAAAAGACTCTCTGCCTCTTCATCGTCCAGTGAGTTGCGATCTTTAGAGCTTTCCAGGTAGTCAAGGATCCCTGTTGTCCCCGAAGTCGAGAGCTTTTTCCTTTGGTAAAAAGTGTACATGTCCAAAACAAGGCGACTCGGAGACACAAACTGAAGACGCCTCAGTATACAGAGGCGTGAAGCCTTGTCCCCGTAGATATACCTGGGTGTCCGAATCGTATTCCATGACGTAGAGTCCATAAGGAGCAGCCAGAAGCGTAGGAGGGTCTTGACCCCTCGGGCATGGTCCCATTTTCGATATGCAAGCGTAAAAAGCTCCTCTTTGAGGGGCTGAGGTAGGTTGAAATAGCAGAAAAGCTTCTCCGTTTGGTGGTCGCTCAAATCATCTCGCAGATGACGATTCAGAGCCAAGACGGCCTCTGCACTTGAACTTTTGAGGGGATCGGGTCTCTTGTTCATCCCTGGAGTGCATCACTGGTCCAATAAGACATTTAGACTCGAGAATGAAATAAAAAATAGTATGAATACGACTCCTCGCCCCCAACAAATAAAAAAACAGAGGCAGACATGAAAAAATATACATATATCCTCTTCGCAACTTGCTTTCACACCCAAGGGAGTATATGAGAGGGGAATCAGTTCTACCTATACGTACACAGTAGCTTTCCCTTGCTTTACCTACGCGCAACCTCCCATATTCACAGTTTGCAATAACTCTCATGAATATACATGTACGGAAAATAAACATCATTTCATAAAAAATTAAAAGAAGAGTTGGCATTATGCAGAAAAGTATCACCTCACTACCGGCTATATAGGATTGAAGTTCAATTCAGTGAGAAGACTACTAATTCTCTCGTCTTCAAAAAATCAATTTCATTTTATTATTTTCTAGCAAAAACTTTCAAAATATAATAGTCAAGAGGGAGTGCAAAAACATTTTATCAATTATTATATTAGTAGAAGAAAGGAAGGGTACGGCCTATAAGGCACCTGTGAAGGAGATTCTAAAAAAGGTCGCCAGTCTGTAGTTTATTAAGTTACTCCCTACATTCATGTAAGTACAGAGTATTTTCATACACCCTTACGCTGGGAAGAAGTATCTATGGGTGAAAGACACTGCTTTTTCTATAGGAGCTACTTAGAGACGCCAAAGCATTTCATTTGTGAGTGCACTCAGGCTGACAAAGTTTTATACTGTCTGTGGTCAGTTTTTAACGAATTTTTTACGTATACAACTTCTTGGGAAAGATTCGGTTTACTTCTATGTTACACATCATTAATTTAATAGCTATCAAAACACAATTTTAGATTTATAAATTACATAGAGAAAAAATACTAATACCCAATAATGTTCCTATGATTGTGGATATTTTAATATTTTGTTAAATAGTAAATGAAATTCCCTATATATTTCATCCTCAATTTTGGTCTTTTAGTTGTTTTAACATGAGTACGTCGTTTCGGCTTTAAAAAAGTAATATTTTATTCATGATCCATGTAATTTACAGTTCCTTTGAAAATACTCCTCTTATTCGACCTATTAATATTTGTTGAATTAGTCAATTGCTCCTACTCAAGAAAAAAGATTGTTTTGTTTTCTAATCTATTGATAAATGTATGGTCACTCTCATTATTATTCGTCAAAAAAGAAAGAAAACCCTTTTACCAACTGAAAAAATAATATGTTAATTTGTGAGTTTGTGAAAACTATTTTTTTCTATTGTATTTCATCCTATTACAGAGGGAAGGTTTTTAAGACAGAGTAGTGATTTATTTTTTACATGATAGCTCAATAAACATAGGTTGTTTAACGTTCCTCTTTGAGCAATCATGGATTGACATTTTGAAGTTGCTTTCTAACCAAACATTTCATTATTTCATCCAAAGTAATATTACTGTAAAAACGTGATTGTTTTGGATAAATGCCGTTCAAAGAACGAACGTTCAACTCTCCGTAAAAAAAACCGAAGCAAAATATGAGATTTCCATGAAGACGTTCAATGTTGTATGTATAAACATTTTATATAAAGAGACCAGATCAAAATTTGTCTTCCTATTTTACATTGGTGCGATGAAAACATTTTTTTAAATCCATTTTTAACCTCTCCTTCTGCTTTAAGCGCTCATCTCTGCTTAGAAAAACCTATCAACACTATTTTATTAGTCTTCTGCTTTAAAAATAAAATTGCATTACGAAGAAACACACATCTTCCCAAGACAAAGACCTGGCTTGGATTACGTCATCTTAGAGTACGTTAGGTATCATCGTTACCTTTCTTCATATATATATAAGTAATCTCCTTGGTGCTCTGATATACACGACCAACACCCAAATGCCCACCAAGAGACTTATGAAGCATCTCTTAGAGGACAATTGCAATTAGTTGAGTGCGTGTGTGAGAATTCTCCCTCAAGACAAGAAGAATTGTGTATACATATATATTAATAAAAAAACACTTTACGTAGGCAGAGGCCATGATGGTTAATACTTAAGTTACTTGATGTTTCACGACGTATCATGGCGAGGGATAGCCACAGGTAGAAAAAAAGACCTTTTTTCTTCTTAGTTCTTCAATGCCTTAACCATCTTCCTCTGCTTCAAGTGCGGGTATTTTCGTTCGATAATAATAATAAGAAGAAATGGTATTCTAAATAGAAGTCGTGTCTGCGCACTTTAATTCTTCACTTCTGGCCTCAGTAGTAGTTGAGTTTTCGAATCGAATGAAAGTTGTTTTGTCGTCGTCGTCGTCTATAAAGCCTGGATTACAAGACTGAAGAAATAAGTTCCCCAACACCAATCAAAGGATCAGTCCCTTCACTTGTAGCATTATTCAGAAGTCAATAGGAATATCACACACACACACATATATATATAGAGAGAGAGCAATGATTCTACCTAAGGATCTTATGCTTGGAGGAGATACCCTGGTAAGTCTTTTTGAACGATGACGTCATAACAAGGAGTAATATGAAGAGACCTTATGTCTGAGTGTGTACGCATGCAAGATTGAAATCCGATCGGATTCAAAGCAATCCAAGGACATGATGTTATTTTTTGTGTGTGTCTAATATGCCCATCAGGTTAGAGGCTTAAAATCCTCAAGGTCTTTTTCTTTTCTTCTGGGTAATAAAAAAATAGAAGGTTGATATATAATAATAATAATAATAATACTTGCTTTAATCATGCCAGTACCTGGTAAGAGAAAAAGAAGAAAAAACCAAGCAGGGCGTACGAGTCGCAATGAAAGTTTTGCCTTGCGCACAGCTATAGGCAGTCGGCTATAACTACTTTTCTTCTCCCTTCTTCACTTACATATATGTATCTATTTAAAAAAAATGTGGTATTATTACTATGAAACTAACCAATCCTCTTTTTGAAAGAGTTGTATAGGAGTTTTCTGCATTCTTTTTTGCAATTGCACTGCTTATACGTGATGAGGGTAGGAAAAGGATTGATGTCCCGAGGTCAACAGGTTTTTTCTGCCTTCTTTCACAGACAGCTAGATATAATAATAATAATAAATAAGCTTTCTATTTGTTTGATGACATTGGACTAGGTGGCAATTATCAGAAGTTCCTGTTATCTGAGATAACAAAACGTAATAATAATAATTAATCCTTCTACAGAAATCTGACAAACGAGAGCAAAAAATTATTCTCTTTTTGTGAGTAGCTCATTGCGGTGGGACTTTAGAAAACTCAGAGGTTGCGAAGAAAGTGGACGCTATCAAAGGAAGAATTCGTGACTTTAAAAGAAAATCTAACTAGTTATTTGTTGTATGTGTGAGGCAACATAAAATAAAGAACAACTTGCATTTGACAGGGGTGTACGTAAGAGAAGAAGAATAACTACCAACGTGCTCAAAGATCATTAAAGATTAAAAAAAGTAGAGGGTGTTCCACACCTTTATTTTAAGTGCCGAAAAAAATTGATGTGATTCCCTTTTCTCACACTTAAGGCGGAAGAAGACAAGAATCATTAGACATATCATTTTTCTCTGACGTACCTTGACTACGTCAGTTTTTTCTGCATATCACATTTAATATATATGTAAGAGGCGTGCGAAATCTCCTCACACACAAAAAAAGACATGATTCCCTTAGACAATAAGAGAAGGATTTCCTGAGGATTAAAAATCAGTTAATTAGCTCAGTTGGTGGATCTAGGAGCAGTCAAATAGATAGATAGATTGTTTTTTATATAAAGTTATATAGTACACACAAGCATACAGCAGCATTAAAAAAATCTTCAAGCTGGGAAACAATATTTCATCCATCATTGGTTCTACCCTTGAATATTCAGGGGAGTCTGAAATGATTCATTCGCACTATGCTTCAATGGGTCCAGAGACGACAGTAAATAACTTGCTTTCCTCATTATTCTATGAGCAGAATTCTGACTCCTTTTTTCTTATGTTTTATAGGTTTTGGCTAGTTCTCCTCCTGTCCCTCATAGTGGGTTTTCCTCGTATCTTCATCATTCCCGCTACGATGCACTCTCCGAGCGAAGCAACAACTTTGACTTTGATTTGAATCTCTTAGACTGTGAGGTTCCCAGTCTGGAAATCACGGAGCCCCTTCCCGCCCTCAACCTGGACTGCAGCGTGCCTTCATCCCCCTCTGGATCCTTTGATTACTACTCCTCCTCCTCTGACGTCATGAGTCCCACCATGTTCTCTCCAGGGTCCACTTGCTCTATGTCATCTTCCTCCTCTTCTTCCATTGGGAGTAGTCTCAAGGCCACAGCAGCATCTAAATACAGGGGCAACCCCTACGAGAGATGTCCTTCATCCCTGGAAAATCTGGACTCATCTTCCCCTCTGGGAATATCTGAGTCTGTTCAGGAGTTTCGAGAGCTCCAAGCCTCTGTGAATGTCAAAATCGAGCCACTATCGCACTTTCGTAACGATACGCCCCTACTCAGGCAGTGCCTTGTTGCTGAGAGAACCCCAGTTCTTGAAGAGGAGGTTAAGATGGAGCCCGTGATTTCACTGGCGGTAGAGCAAGTCAAGAGAGACATTCATGCCACATGTAATCTACTCTGCATCGGCCAGGGTAAGGAGCTTGTGAAGGAAGAATTGAATTCATAAAATGATGTCTTATTTGTATTCTTATTCTTCTTAAATCAGATCCTTGCATTTGGAGCAAGGATGACGTGTGCCGATGGATGCAGTGGACCATGAAGCACTATGGAATCATGTCAGAGAATCCGCCCTTCGACTGCAATGGTGCAGATCTCGTCAAACAGACAGAAACCGATTTCCTTCTTCGACTCCCTGAGGTAAGCAAGCACATTATAGTTCGATTGAAGGCAAATTGAATAACAGGTTAGATTACTAAGGTTTCTTGTACTGAGGGATGGATAATTATTGTTTTAAATATATATCTTTGAGTGTATCGAAGTACAGTACAATCATTAAGAGTACTTTTATTAAAAAAATATTATATGTTTTCTCAACTGTGTAGTTTCAAAGGCGAACGCTATGGATCATTTTATAAAGAAGGTTGCGTCGGATATTAGAAATTCAGTATACACCTTGTTATTTAATAGGAATTGGATTTTGCTCTAATACTAAAGTTAGTACCTTTTGTATGTAGGGTGGAGACTTGCTTTATGCACAGTTGGATATATGGAAAAGCTCTGCAGAGTACTGCCGATCCGAAATGGATCCTCTCTCCCCCACTCAAAATGACCCCTCCATCAAGAATGAGTCACGCTTTGACATCTCAGCCGTTTTGGACATCCTAGAAGCCCATTCCCCAGTGAGACCTTCTACGACAATAATAAGCAAGATGCCATTGGCTCCCCTTGCTCCTTCGACGGAATGACGTCATCGAGTTCCTCCATCAACTCTCCGGGCTCACTCTGCACTTCCCCTCCTCCACCCCCTTACTCCATGGCCATTAGTCAACTCAACAACCGTAACAATACTTTAAACTCACTCAAGGCATCAGCTCCTGAAGATGAAGGTAAAGTCCTCAGTATTGGTCTCTTAAACATCTCTTACACAATATATTTATTCTTCCAGAAACGGACGATACCGACGATGACGACTTACTCCTCAAGATCCCCGGACACAAGACCTCCAACACCAATATCCACCTCTGGCAGTTTGTCAAGGAACTCCTCCTTCAGCCGGATGCATACTCCGGCTGCATCCACTGGATGGACCGTGAAAAGGGCATTTTCAAAATCGTGGACTCTGTTAAGGTGGCCACACTCTGGGGAAAACGCAAGAACAGGCCTGCCATGAACTACGACAAGCTATCAAGATCCCTGCGACAATACTACAAAAAAGGTATCATGAAGAAAACGGAGCGATCACAAAGGCTCGTCTATCAGTTTTGTCATCCCTACCACCTCTAAGCCCAATCACCAATATCCTTCTTGTATCCAAGTACAAACTTCTTTCAGCCTAAAATACTTCAGCTTTCTTCACCTGCATCCTTTTCGTAGTCCCTCGGGAGTTTAATCGTTTTTTCGTAACACATGATAATATTCTATTCATCGTTAATATTTTTTAAAGAAATATCGTTGTTAAGAGCCAGTTAGGTTTCTTATAAGAGTCTATGTACGTAAGCAAAAGAGGTAATTCTTTTGTTTACATGCCCTCCCCTTCCTTGGCCGACAAACCGGTCAAGCCTTCTATTTTTAATTTCTTGTGTGTTTTTTAAAAACATTTTTTTATGTGTGTGTGTGACATTTCTCTCTATAACTTTGTGCGTGTATGTTTTATTTTCAATGTTGAAAAAAATATCTTGGTTTTTTCTTTACTCTCATCTAATCTGGACTGCGTCTGCTCAAAGATATTTTATAAAAAGTCTTTTAGAGCTCCAGTTCAAAAGAAATACTCAAAGAGTAGGGAAAAGCTCAAGATCCATCCAAGCCAACTTGTATTAAGGGCCGATGATTTCTTCAGCATTGAATTTTTTTTTATTCCCATATATCTAAGATATATTTTCTAGTATGTTCTGTGAACAAAACTGTCTATATGATTGTATACATTTATAACGTAAGAATTATATTTTACTTTAAGATGTTAATTCTGGTGAAAGTTTATTATTATACATTATCATCTATCCTGTTGATATGTTGATCGTCTTTTTATATGCTATTCATAACAACATTAATTATACTTAAGGGTTGAATATTTTGCTTTTCTAATCACAAAAAAATATATATATATTTTATTATAAATTGTTCTATCTGAATTTTAAGAATGAGAAAAAGTTTATCATAAATAAATAAAATCCTTAAATATGTTTGAATGTTTTTCTTTAAATATTGGATTATATTGATATACTGTGTCGCTGCTGTTAACCTTTGAAAGGCCTGAAGCCTTTCACAACCATTAAGAGAGGTATGCACATTATCAAGGAGGGTGGCAAAGACAATTGCAGGGCTATCTAGATCCTTATAGTTCCTTTAGTTTAATATAATTATAAAAAATGCATATACATATATATATCATTTTTTTAAAATTAATATTTTATTATTATATAATTATTTGTTTGTATAAAAAGATCAATGTTTTTATAAGCCATGAGGGCTGGGAGTTATATTACCTCTGTAATAAAATCATACAACAACAACTTATAAAATGGAGAATACATAAGAACAATCCGCCGACTCTTGTCAAACAAGGACACAACGCAATACCATCTCAAGTTTTACTGTCCGCCTCCTGGGCCCTCGATGTTGAGACCGGGAAAATAAATTGTTAATCCTCAGGGGAGTATATTTTTTAATTATACATATGTACTTTCAAACATTTTCCTATAATATAAATCACAGTTCCTAAGTAGCTTCACTACCAACTGATGCATAATTAATTTCCATTGAGGTGGATCCATAGAGATATAAAGATATAGAGAGCTGATTCCCTTCTATTGCAGAGAAATATCCTTCAGCTGTATTCTGTGTGTCCACTATAAGCAAAGTAATTTATACTACGTCATCGTAAGCTGATCATAGAGATAGAATATATCTCTATGATCAGCTTACGATGACGTAGTCCAAATTACTTTGTTTAGTTTGAACACACAGAAACAACAGAACGCTGTTTCCCTGCAGTTGGGGAATCAGCTCTCTATATCTTTATATCTCTATGGGTGGATCCCAATCGGGAACAAAACAAACAATATAAATTATTTGTTTTGTTCATTTTTGTATTTCAGTTCTTAAATAATAGTCGAAGTATAAAGTACATAACAAACGTTTTAAGTTTTAAATGAATACAACTATAAAAGAACCATCACATTGTATTAAAAGAAAAGGATAATGTGGAATGATCCTAATAGACTTAGGTATAATATATAAAAGTTATAAGATTCATTTCTAGAAAGTAATTATGTTCTAAAATGTTCATTTATGTAATCTATTTTAAAGCAACTGCCGATATTATTTCTTATTTTATAAGTTATGTAAGATTTTAGTATAGTTTTTATTTACATTGTTACGTTTTATGTGATAGCAAAAAAATCTTGAACGAAAAAAAATAAGAACAATTTAATAATGAAACTTTACTTCGACTAAAGCAGACATTAAAAAGTAAATAATTAATAAATTTAAATAACTTCTTAATGATTTTAAAATGGCTGTGAGGTTTTATTGACAAAATTACTTCCAAGGTAGAGTCCATGAGTTACGGAAGGGATTTGAGGATGAGGGCTCCAATTTAGGCGGCGGTTGCTAGGATAATTCCACGGAGATCCTCGGGGCTTGAAATCTCACTCCAAGTAAAGAAGGTTTTGTTTATATATACACATCGTTTAATAAAATTAGTTTTAGGCAATGTGTTCAATATATATGATAATTGTTTATATGAATTAAGTCTTTATTTGACAAATAAGTGATTGTTAGGTATGGAAATCTGGAGCTTAGCCTTGGCGCTTACAGATTAATTGACTGTTTTTGGCCGAGAAAAGAGAGAGGGGTAAAAAGAGGGATAGAAGGACAGAGAGAGAAAGAGGAGGAAAGAGAGGGAGAAAGAAAAAGTGAGAGAAACTTCTCTCTCGCTCTTTCCTACTATCCCTCTCTTTACCCCTCTCTCTTTTTCAAAACCAAAAACAGTCATAGAATCTGTAAACACCTAGGCTAAGCTCCAGATTTCCATTCTTAGTGATTGTGTATGTTTGTTAATTTTGGTAAACGCCAACGAGGCATAATTAAATAATTTCAATGCCACATAATCACACTTCTAAGAACCATAACTAGTCACTCCATGTCTTCTAACGAAACTCTTATTGTTGAAACGAGATAATTGATGCGCTTATATACATTTATATTTTCGTGGAAAAAGATAAGTATCAAAATCAAATACTAAAATCTATGTTGTCTATTAATTTCGTCGAACTTCAAATTGCTTTTAAAATAGTTGTCTGCACTTGTTCCATCTGTAAATTATGATTTATTTCGTCTCATTGCTAATAAAAAAATCGAATGAAAGCATAGAAAAATACATAATATTATCAACGATTACGTGTTATTACAGCTCATGGTAAAGTAAGGTTTGACAAATATGCAAAAAATGGCATTAAATATACTTTGAGAAGTGTTCTCTTTTATAAGTATTACCTTTCAGAAATTGAATATAACATATTACGTCATCATATCAATACTGTTTACTATGATAGATTATATAAATTAACTTTTCGTTTTGTAAAAAAACAGAAGTTATTAAGAGATTTTGCAAAAAACAAATTGAGTCATTTTTCAAAAAAGAATTGTCCACGAGTTAATGATGAATGATGGATTCTATAAGGTTCATTATACTTGTCCTTATATATTATTTCTCTCTCTCTCTTATATATAATATTTATTATATATGTATATATATATATATATATATATATATATATATATATATATATATATAAATATAGGTAGGTAGGTATACAGAGAAACAATTAGATAGAAAGACAGATCTATATACATAGATAAGTATCCTAAATCAACCTGAAAATAATTAGATTTTACAGGCGTTTATCCGATTAAAAACTTTATATCTCTAAGCATTAAATGTCTTTACTAATTGTAAGGACATATGTATGAGATCATTTTTTCTTACATCGCTCTAACAACTCTAAGACAATGGATTGCCATTTGTTGAACACCAATATATGGATGTTTTCAACAAATATAAGTAATTTGGATATCGGCTCCAACCCGATATATGCACAGCATGTTCTCCTCATAACGATTCCTGGACCTTTGCTACCTAAAAAGCGAAAATGTCTCATCAATTTATATTTCACAATTCAAAAGTTTCCCAAAGACTTTAAGAAGGTATAAATATTGTTTTGTTTGATTAGAATAGTTATATAAATAAGTTGTTGTGACAACCAACATAAGTTATAAATGGAATCTAACTGAGAAGAAAGAAATCAACACGTCCGTACTAGCTGACTGTTATAATAGACTCAGAAAGAACTTGAAACAACTTGAAAACGTCAAAAATATAGCTAGATGGCTACCACACAAGATGTATGAGTTGAACAATGAATTGTAATCTACATTATATACGTAGAATATTAGGGAATTGAAAAAAGGAGGTACAACAATAACTAACAGTGATATCAGGCCATAGATTTAGGTTTTGATTCTTCAAGGGATAACAAGACTTCCTTCCTTCTAAGCATTAAATAAGCATCAGCTGCCCACTCCGACATTGCTCCTCTCTCCTCTGATTCAGTTATGAGTTAGGTGAGTGGATGGGACTGTGAAGGTTAATTTTCATTGTTTTAATGGCTGCTGTTTATCTTTTTGAATTCATAATTATAAAAGATAATATACATTTCTGTTATTATTTTTAGAACATACAAATTTAACATAGAAAATATGAAGGTTACAGCAAAAATATTTTTATGAAAGAAGATACTGTAAATGGTTCGTATTTAAAAATATATATTACACCTCACATATCTACAAGTTTTATTTTATTCCATTTATTTTCTGTAAAAGTATAAATATTTTCGATTGGTGTATTTTATTGTACTAAAAACTTTTAAATATTATCGATCTTTTATCCATCGTTACAATTGCGATTGGAGATGAAATATATAGGTACAATAATAAAGAAAAAGTGAGTTATAAAACTAAATTTGCATATATCAGTACAAATGCTTATACATTTTCCACGCAAAAACAAGTTTTGATTGACAATTTCATTTTTTATGATTCCGTTTACTTATTAGAAGTAAAAGCTTGATATATACATATATATTTATCTACATCTGTTACAATTAGGATTCCTTCAATGTGATTGATTGAAATATCATTTGAAAATATTCCAAAAAATCCTCGGATATTCTTAATTTTTTGCCTATTTGGTATAATAGAATTTCAGCTTTTGACTGGATATGAATAAGCATTATAGCGTTAAACATGAACCTAGTATCTCTTCAATTCGAATAACAAAAATTGACTTCTTGGAGTCGAACATGTGCCCTCGAGACAAAGCACAAGTCCTTTAATATTTTAACAGGCGTATTTTCAAACACTTATTTTCGTCCTCTTCGATATAAATGATTTTGTTATGGGACGTCAGCTTTCGTTATGAAGAGAATAGTAAAAGTGTCCCAAAAAATTATGTTTATATTTTATTTCAAATATAGTTTAGCCAATGATACACTCACGCAAAAATTATATTGTGCAAACACTCAAGTGTATGTCTACTACATTCTCAATGACTCGTGTAAACATTTCAATCTAGGTATTATAGAATATATTTTGATCAAGATCCCATCATAATATATAACAGTAAATGCTATTGAAGAACATAATTTTCAATTATATTTTGCTTGGCGTGTGTTGTGTTATTTTGTGTATATTTTTATTATATTATTATATAATATAGATTGTATATATATATTATATTATATATAATATATTATATATGATTATATATATATCTTGTTAGTACATTTTAATGGAGATTTACCTAAAAAATCAAAACACACACAAGCACACTAACTTATGGGAACGTTTATTCAATTTATCAAACGCCAAATATTCAGCTTAGAATTTGATTCTCTGGTGACTATCTGAAATAATATATATTGACCAATGAAAACCTGACTATTTTATACATGGTTTGATACCCTTTTATTAAATTAGTTTCCGGTTTTACTGATTTAAAACAAATATCTCAGCTCAATATCCACACTGATTAATAATGGGTATCATTAAAAGCCCATTCCTTTATAAAAGAGTATGACAATAGCTTTTCCGGCCTCCTTAGAAGTTTGTCCTTTTCACACCATTATACAATTCATGGCTACCCTTTATAATAATAGGGTGTCATATCTTTAAGAACTCAAAGGAGGAATGTACTCGAAGTTGCAGAGTAGTACTGAAAGGCATAAATGTATGACTACTGATAGCTTTTTTTTTTTTTGAAATAATATAATAAAACTGTTTTGGTATATAAGTTCAAAATTCAGTAGAGTTAAATGAATTTCCACTTGGGCTTCTCAACTTGAAATATGATGCAATGGAAGCCAAAAAGATGAAAATAAAAATATAAATGCGGTTTAGCATTGTGCTTTTCATGAGATTGTTTAATTTTATAATGATTAAATTATCAATTCCATTATCATGGAGCGGTTGAGTGGTGTTAAGTGTCTTCTTTTTAATATAAAATATAACTTCCAATAATCATTACACATTCATGAGGGCTTAACTTTAACCCCACCCCAACGGAAACCAATCCAATATCAGGGCGGTAAAAGTTTACTTACTAAATTTACATGAAATATCATATATTTTCAAGCATTATAAGCTTGCATTGGGCGTTTTCCTAGCTTTGGACTCCTCGGCGAGCTGGAACATCTCATTTAAGGTGCGGGCAACGTCAAAAATTAGATGATATAGTATATTGGCTTTTTCCTTGCAGAGAGAACATGTAGTAGAACTCGGCAATTTTCCTATCTCGAGTAAGTGATGTTAAGACCAATGTGCCCACTAACAATGGCCACAATATGTTAATTTTGTGTCTTTTGAATTTATAAATTTTATTCCGCATAATTGGCTCTCTAACAAATGTCCTAAAATGCCTGCAGGTTCTCGGGTTTCACCAGTCTTTTTCCAGACATCCATGCTGCTTTTACGTAGGGCGCCCATTCATTGACACATCGATACTAAGACAGTGACAGGCAATCTTTTTAAAGCTTTTTCCTTCACCAGGGCATCCACAAGCTCGTTACTATCGTTGTGACTCTTTATTCATTCTAAATATGATGTTGCACTGAGGTTTTTCGAGAGTGATTTTACAGTTGATGATGTCTTTATTTATTGTTGTGCCTAGTCTTAAATCCAAACTATTTATAGGGACTATCTGAAATAATTAGTATTTTCTGCCATTTGTTTTTAGCTGCTGACATATTAGTAGATATATTTCTGATTGCTTCATCTTCTGACTGGTATACTGTAGTGGTTTCAGCAAGCTTTGTATTATCATTTCCTACTTTGTTAGTGCCCATCCTGCACCTCTATCCATTATTTTGTACCATCTTTATATCCAATGAGATCATAGTCAAATATATCCCATTTATTGACCATGTATATTCCACACCATTTTGTAGACCAAAAACTTAGTGCTAAGTCCAGGGGTAGGGATTTTATCTTTGGTGTTGTAGCCATCCAGAAAATGTAGATGTCCCTGTTTGTGATGAGGCTCGTTCATTTAAATATCGGTGTATCGGATAAGCCATAGTTTCCATTGTAGCAGTCGGGATTGACATGACTCTAGTAATGCTGAATAAACCTAATCTCTGCACTTTTTGAAGTTCATTTCGCCGAAATTCACATGAGTGTAACCTTGGCGTAAAAACAATGGCGTCCTAGCTCACAACCGCCACCGATCCCCACGATGAACGCCTTTAATGAGTGATACTTCTTGCTTTGTAGTTATATGTTTCAAATGCTTGTTTTATCTACTTAAGGATAAACTGTGCAAAACTATAACGATATAAAGTTTGGCGTTGGCATTATAGATCAAATGGGCCGGCTATTCTCAACAAACCTGTCGTTCTGTCTTTGGCAACTAAAAACGTTATATAATGTGCTAGATTTTGCTTGTATCAATACTTATATACGCGATTAGGACGTTACTGAAAAAAATTTGCTCCACAATTATTTTAAAAAATATGTCTGGAAATGCAGATAAAGAGTACTACGAAGAAACAAAACTATCTTGTAGGCTCTGATAAACCTGTTGTTTTACCATTGTATTGAAATGTATCACAACTTATTTTTTTATTAATTTATGCTATGTTCATGAGCACATAACGATTAAAAACTTGACAATAAAAACGAATCGATGGGTGTGTTTTTGACATCACATGCCTGTGAAGGGTAAAAATTACTTTAGTCGCTCAAGTGTGAAAATCCAATAAACAAACCTCTAAATGAAGTATCAACTATCGATTTAAAAAATTTAAACTCCGTAATTACAAGAACAGTGGATAAAGTAAGTCAGAACAGTTTGAAACTTTTGAATGGTAATGCTCATACTGATGTGCGACAATTAGGTTTATATTTCGAGCAGCCTGTTATTCCACAATTGTTTTTACATCAGGAAACGACCGGGTACCCGGTCCGGACCCTGGCTGTTTTTGAGTGTCCCAGCCCAGCCCGGTGTCTAAAAATCACCGGGCCGGGACTTTTTTAGGAAAATGATTCTCTAAGAAAAACGTCGTCACTTTTTTTTGGGGAATCTCTTTTCTAAAAACCACGTCATTTTCAGAATGACGAAGGAACGAAAATATACTGTAGTCCCGGACCGGGTCCCGGCGAAAAAAAAGTGCCTGGTCGTTTCCTGATATATATATATATATATATATATATATATATATATATATATATATATACATATATATATATATATATAGATATGTATAAATATTGTAAATATATATATAGCCATTCAAATGTAGAGGTCCGGCAAGAACTTTGGACCTTTTTACCCTTTGCTTACAGCTCTCATCAATGTGATATATTATTATTATTAAACTGATCTACAGGTGTACCTTGAAAAAAAATCTCAAAACCCCTTTGAACCTTCATTTGTGGAATAGGCATTGCATATCTTCTCAACAAAGAGCTTTGCTCCATATAATAAGATGAAAAATGGAAGCACTCTAATCTCTTACGTATAACTATTATTTTGGAACATTGTCAAAACGTGATGCATAGCCCATATCAAATATAAGCTCTCAAGTGTCAGACTCATAAGAACATGTTGATTTTTTTCTTACAACATTATCATGATTTAGAGGAGGCCTTCACCCTGATGAGGCTTGCTATTTGAAAGGGTACATGACAGCCATAATCCTTTTGGATTATGAGTTGGAATACGTGTTGCGTCTATCCATGCTCGACGTTCTCATAAGGCAGGCAGTTTGTTACGAAAGCATTTTTGGGAGAGGAGGGGGGGGGGGGGGGGTTGAAAAAGTGCTGCCTTGCTCATCAGTTGTCTAAGTATTTTCTTTACCGTAGTTGCCTTGCTTTCCTGTTGTCGTTTATCAAGTAGGTATGGATCAGGACGATTTAGAGGAAACAGTCCTTTATCAGTTCCTTTTGAGGCACTTTGACTTGCTGCGAAAGGTTTTACAAGCTCATCCGCTGTGGTTCAGGTCCTTCGCCCAGAGATCCTGCTCGTGGTGGCCTTTTTTGTCTTTGTTCAATCCGGGAGGTGGATCCTTCAAAGCTCCTTCCTGGGGCCTGAGGGAGCCAGCATTGGTGGTCTCGTAAGCGGTCATAGTGTCTCCTGGTCTGACCCTAGCAATGCAGTATTCGTACATGCAGTTCAAGGGGTTCGGCCCAGCATGGAGGATAGGTTTATCTCCATGGAAGTAAAGGATCCAGGAAATGAAAAAGAGGACACTACGAATAAATGCAGTGCTAGATGGACACGGTGGGGAGGTCTGAGAAATATGTCAATTGTAGCTATAAGGGCATGACTCAACTTACAATTGTATTTACAGTTCGCCGCGGATTATGTTCGAACATATCTGATGGAGGAGCTCTCTCGAAAGCTACGGGGTCTTCTTCTCCTCTCCAACTTTAAAGCATCGCAAAAGACCTTTGGAACCACTGTCTCTGTACAGCTCCTTGAGAGGTGTCAAAAGTGTAAGCTCTCTGCAAGCCTCCTGGACCTCATTGGTGTTTCTGCAGACCAATATGCGAATATGACGCTTCTCTCAAATGAACCAGAGAAAGCTAAGGATCCCAAGAGTGAAGCAGCCTCCTCATCCACTAACGAATCTTCAAAGGAAGAGCCCCTTAGTTTCGGCTCATCTACACTAAAGGCCTTAAGCCCGCGTTCGGGTAGTCCACCGCAGAGGGGGTCAAAGGTAGCCTCTCGACCCACGAAGAGGTTGGCTCCCCCACCACCCATAACAAGCTCTCCGCAATTCCTCTCCGAGGAGAGAAAGCCCCATGATGACTCCACTCCAAATCAACTCTCCTTCAATACGTCATCACACAATCCGCGAAAACCCCATTCGTCCCGACAGAGAGATAAGACGAAGCAAAAGAATGGATCTCCATCTCGGTCCGAGGTGTGCTTACTGGAGTACTATTCTGGCAATGGTGGGGTGGTAAGTCCATACTCTATCCCAAGCTTCTACGGAATGAGATTAATAACGTGGATAAGCATTTAATTAAAGTGTCAAAGGAAAAGTGTTCTTATGCTGGTAAGTTGATGGTGAAGAAATGGTAAAGGAAATAATGGCCAAACAATTGGGATTCAATAACATTTTGTGAGATTTAAAGGATACATATTTTACCTAAGAAATAATGACTGAAATGAATTATATGATTATTTAATATATTGTACCAATTTACGATCTTAAAGCTCAAAATAAATAATTAAACCTATTACATATTATTGTTGAGGAATATCAAATATTGACTTTAATATAATTAATTGCTAAGAAATTTTATGTTTTTAAAAACATATTTTTTCAACATATTAATGTACTGAATATTTTTCCCCATTTTTATTTTGCCCGTTTTTACTTTGTCATTCTAATATCAAAATAAAAGGTAAGAAAATAATTATTTTTTAATGTAGGCACGACGCTCATTTTGTCTATATTGGATGATGATAATTTGTGGGTGGCGAATGTTGGTGACTCCAGAGGAGTCCTTTGTGGAGAAAAAGGAGTAACTCTTCCCCTTTCCTATGATCACAAGCCTTCGCAGGTAAGATCAAGCCTTTCGATAAAAGTCCCGGTTGAGAAAAGTACATGACGACCATGGGCATATATTATTTTGTTTTAATAGTCGTTGAGTTTGATAGGTAAAGATAATAAAGCAAGATAAGAGGAATCATTGTTTAAGTGCATCATAACTGAGATTACATGTATATATTT
>CP045902.1:12563118-12595272 GCA_013387185.1 Caligus rogercresseyi
GGAGACGTTTTTTATTTGATATATTTCAAATCATCAAACTTCCTCCCTTTAAACCGGTTTGATAAATAAGATTGTGACTAATTTCATGGACCAGCGACATCTAACGTTAAAGAGAATAACCAAAATTTTGGCCAATTTTTTTGTTCACTTTTTCCTTGCATGCCCTACTTTACTTAACGCTTTAGTCTGATCAATGAATACTAAAACAACAGGAATGGTAAAGTTGCGCAACCTTTCAAAACACAAATACAAAGTGGGATCGACTAATTTATTTATTGGCCGCGTGAATGAAGTAGTGGAAGTGTGTAGAGGAATCGTTTTTGAACTACCTATTTATCTTCAAACTAGACGACAATGGGGAAGTTTGTGTTGTGTTGCTCCGGGTTGCAAGAGTGGCTACAAACCAAAGGGCAATGAGGGGAAAAAGAGAACGGTTTCATATGTTCCCCAAGGATGAGTCCCTACTCCAACTCTGGACAAAGGCTGTTCCGTTAAAAATTAGATACACTTCAAGACATTTTGCGTTGTGACGTACATTTCATGCCCTCCGATTATAAGCCAGAGTCTACTGACTCTAATCCATCACGTTCAGACAGATCTGGAAAAACTCTTTGTCTTAAGATATTAAAAAAGATACCGTCCCTTCCAATTTTCCAATCTCCTCCCACTATTCAAAAAAGCCTCCTCCAAAGCGTTCCTCCACCTCAACCTCCTCCTCACGACTCTTAATGAAAACGAGCGAACTTTAAAAAAGATTAAGGCTTGGCTGAAAGAACCTACTCATTTTTAACACTCAAGAGCTTCAAATTAAAATGGATAGGACTTGCCTTCCGAGCGGCGTTCAAGAACACTATGATGAAAAAGATAAAGAGCTGGTGGTCTTCAAGATGAACTTTAGTCATGGAGGACCGTCAATACAATCAGACGATTATGAAATGACATATATACGGTAAGCCAAACTTCATTCCTTAACCTTCTTTATTTATATATTGTTTTTCACATATCAAAACTTGACTATTCCTCAGTATTTTCTTATTAATACTGATTCGTACAACTACGATGACTTTATTCCCTGCTATGTTGTATTTTTCAGGGTGAAAGACAGAAATCTATCTTTTAATCATCTCGAACATATCACCAAAAGCAATCATATTACAAATGTGACACCCTTCTTAATATTTTGGCCTTCTTAAATTCATGACATCAAACTCTTACACCAATCAACTATTTAGCTTGGAAAATGAATTAAACACAGCTTTAAATCATTTGACAAATATCTTGCCCCATTTGGACGAAGCAAAAGAGAAGAAATTAAATTTTTTGATTGAACAATTATCCTTGTGTTTAAGTGTCTACAACAAGTGAGATACAGTCCTGCCTTGTACGCCTTATCTATGTCCTGGAAAGGTTTCTCAACGAGTCTTTATAGAGATCTACGTAAAGAAGTTCTCACATTACCTACAATACGTCGCCTTACGGAACTTCTCATCTTTGAATTTAGAAACTGGATTGGCTGACTCTACAATAACTTACCTAAAGGCTCGCTTCAAGGCTCTAAGTCAAAATAGGGATAAAATATTATAGTAATTTTTGACGAAACATATTGTACAAAACGAGTTGAATATTTTGCTGGAAATTTTTATGGGGTGGATGATGATCAAGTAACTAGGATCCTATTTTGTGTCATGGTTAAGAGCCTCATTCAGTTGTATCATCAAAGAGTTGATTTCTTCCCCTTCTTCAAAAAATATTTTTGTTCTTTCGTTTATTAAAACTTTTGGAAAATGATACTTACGCTTTGGAAATTATTTTAGCAGAATGCGAAGAAGACCATTCCTTTGAAAAATTTTATTCCACAAATCGCTGCTAAAAATCTTAATTGTATGTCCAAAAATTATGTTTCGGAAATCAATGATCAAATTCACAAAAACAAAAGAAAAACAAGCAGTCAAAATATGACAAATAATTCTAAGAGATTGAAAAAACTTAAAGGAGAATAAACAAAATGTATGTATGTTATTATAATTTTGCAGAATGTCTAAATGTATCTATGTTTATTAATATATGTCCATAAAATTTGTAAATAGTAAAAGATATATATTTCGTTATCAAAATCATAATTTGTTATGAAATAAATAAGAAAAGGGGAGAATGTACGCGTATTCCCTCCTTTTCCTTTTTAGATCCCTCATCGTATTTTACTCGCGAGCCTTCTTTTCCTTGTTGTTTTAGTATCATTGGTCTGATCATAGAAACCAAATATCAATCGGAAGTTCCAGCTCTGGATAGATACCTAAACCTCTCTATAGTTACTATTCAAAGGAAACCAAAATGAAAAAGCTGTAGACAGGTGGCTGCTAAATAGCAGGTTTATAGTATTTTAACACCGCTCTATAGCGGGTAACCGCTATTGGCTATAGACAATTGACGGTACATTGAATGCTAATTTTAACTATAAAAACTATGTAACACAATTTTTGTTCCTGGGTTCTAATTGTTATATTTCAACTGCTTGTATCTAAAGGCTATGGGAAAACGACAACACTCAGCACAAACTTTGCTTTTATGACCACAGCTGTATTTTTTTTGCATTTAATGTGACAAAACCATAGAGATAAAAATATATAGAGAGCTTATTCCCATCATCTGTATTTTGTGTCCAATATAAACAAAGTAAAAATGGTTTTTTTTTTGGCCGCCAATTTGGAACACGTGGTATTAAAAATAAATAATCAGGAATATATAAGATAATTCATAGAGATAAAAAGATATAGAGAGTTATTCCCATCATCTGTATTTTTGTGTCCAATATAAACAAAGTAATTTGTACTACGTCATCGTAAGCTGATCATAGAGATAGAATCTATTTCTATGATCAGCTTACGATGACGTAGTAATAATTACTTTGTTTATATTGGACACAAAAATACAGCTGAACGATGTTTATCTGCTATGAAGGGAATAAGCTCTCTATATCTTTATATCTCTATGATTTAACGTGACAAAACGAGGAATTATCTTTAGATTGGCTCACGTGGTCTGCAGGGAAAATAAACAAATACGGTCGAAATCATTCAAAATGTTCACAAATGTGTGGGTATTCTAGATTTACAAGTGTATTGTAGATCAAGATTCTTATAAAGATCTACAAACGTATTTTATGGGTGGATTAAAATCCATAGTGAAAAGTTTCCATGAGTCTCTATGACTCAGCGTTACAAATCTAAAACTAACCTTTGGGGTCAGCAGTCGCAACAATTTGGGATTTGATTATTTCACCAAAGGAATTTTGGGATATGCTAGTTATCCAAGCCCAATTTTAAACCTCAATGAAGATCAGCTAATCTTTTACAGAAAATGTTGATTATTTAACGACCTTTTTTTGTTTTGTTGTTCACGTATTTGGTTGAGATGCTTTTTGTGTATTGCCTTCATATATTTTATGTTGAACCTAATGTAAGATGACATTTTTTTCAACTAAGATGGTTATTATCTTTATGGCCAATTATAAAAGATATCAAAAAAAGTATTCAAAAAAGTGGATGTGTAAACCTCAATATTAAAGGTATAACATTTTAATTTTTTTATAGTATAGCAGGGTGTAAGACAATTTTAAATTGGAAGGGCTCGCGAGGCTTCATCAAGTTGAATTTTATATTCGGGATTTTTTTCCTATTATAAAACTTGCCCAAATTGAGAGCTTTTCTTTAGTTCTTAAATACTACTTAAATAGTTATCAGTAAATCGACTAAAACACAGATATATAATCATTATAGATATATAACCAATGGGGAATAAGTAGGCTTATTTATACACTAATATACATAAACATACATATCAACTGGAATTTAAGAAAATGGCATTAAAATTAAACATAAGAAATACAAGACATAATGAACATGATGATAAGACAGGGAAACTCAAATGGAGAGCTTTAAGCTTTTGGGTAAATTCAAGCACTGATTCATTACTATTACCCATGTTATTTACTCTATTTTAACTGTTTCTCAAATTAATTTGAAATATTTACTCCAATAAATTTGTTAAATACAATTGTTGTAATAAAAAACTAAAGTCAGGGTAAAAATGTTATTTTTATGATACTGTCTATTGAAAAAAAATGCCTGATAGTCATTTTTAAATAGCAGAAGACATTAGGGTACTTGATCAAAATGACCAGGGATCCCAAGTTGTGTGTGGCATTGTTCATGCATTAGATTTATATAAAAAGTCTAAGTATTTCTGTATTTAGCTGAAGTAAGTTAACAATGTATAAATACTTAAAAAAGGAAATATTGAGTTTTTTCATATGAAAAACTTATATTATATTTTTGCCGATTCCTTAGCAATTTTTTCGACTGTTCAACTACAAAAATCAACATCTGTTTTTAATCCATCTGAATCACAACATGGATCAGATAACTTTTTATTAAAAGGCCAGAAACTTTAGTAAGCACTTCTTATAATATATCTAAAATAAATTCTCGAAAAAAGTTGTCAGGTTATCTACTCTGACATTAAAGCCATTAAAAACATAGTACAAGCACTGACATAAACAATGTAAGACATGCTTATTTGATTTTTTCATGAATATTGAAACACATCATTCATCATTATTTTTGACGTCATACAAAATATAATGTAATACTATTATTCCCGCTTGCCCGTTGTTTTGAATGACATCATTCCAGCAAAGATAAAGACAGATCCCAAGGCAATTTGATGAATACTTGACTTGGTTCAAGCAACCTTTATACGTCTATACCAGGGATGGGCCAACTTTTTGACTTGTGTGCCAATATGGGCTATAAAATTTAAAAAGGGGCCACAGCTGTTCATCAACTGACCACTTTCCTTTTCTTTGGTACGCTCATTTTTTACAGAAGGGCTCAAATGGTAATGAGAAAATTCAAGAGAGAAATAAAGAGTAAGGCCTAAATGTCAGCGCGCCATCTATTGGTGAAACGTGGTATTGTATGGACAAGATGTAATGGATGATTTAGGAAGCATTATTATTTTATTAACTGGACAAGCTCGGCGGGCCGGATTAAATTGTCTAACGGGCCGTATACGGCCCGCGGGCCTTAGTCTGCCCATGTCTGATCTATACACATACTTTGGAAAGGTATGCACTATCGTCACACGTCTTTTTTTTGCCGGATTCTTACTGTAAGAATTCACGTTCGTACATCTGTCCAAGAAGGACGTCATTTGCTTATTCTTTCCTTTGGTTTTAATATGTGCGACAAATGCATTTCCATGAAAGGATATAATAATATGTGAAAGCCAGCGAAGAGAAGGATACTCGCAAAATCGGAAGGGGGAGAAAGAGGTAGTATCATGGCGGAGAATAAAGAAAAAAGAAAGAAAAGAAAACCCTCCGTGGGAAAGGTTTTCCTACGTCCGCAAAGGCTTATAGTCATTTCCTTCATTCCTCGTGCTCAACAAAGCATCCTACTTATTTAGAAAATCCCATAGATTTATTGTATAAGGATTGACACGGGTAAGAATTATTGTATTGAATTTATGATAAAGATTCCCCTTCATTTTGGCAAAATAATGTCCAACTTAGTTACTTCATCCTGACAAATATAGTTAGACGATTTTTAACAATTTTTAGAAAAAAGAAATGGAATCTTATATTTTCCGGAGTTTTTTTTGCCTATTTTCTATCCTTTCGTTCATTGGTTTTGTCAAAGCTTATTTAAAATGGTGGATATTTCTTTTTTAGAGTGTTAGTGATTGGATTGAATGGCTTCGTACTATATTAATAAGTAATTATAATACATAATTCTCTCCGTTTAACAGTATTTTTTCGATTTTATAGCTTCATTCGAAGGGTCTTGATTAAGCCATGAAAGTTTTGGACAACAAATTAAAAAAATTGTATGGAAGTTTAGATATATATTTCTAGGTCTCTTTAAAATCTTCTTTGGTTCATTTTTTTAAACCTATTTTAAGTGGCGGATATTCCATTTTTTTTACTTTGTTAGTTCAATTATATAGCTTCAAACTAAAGGATCTTATTTAGAAAATATGACATAATTAAAAAATATATTTTTATGTTTATTTTGACAATTTTGCTTTTGATTGAAATGATTCAATACAGCAAAATAACACTTTTGAAATCCAATTTAAAAAAGATAAAAAATGAGTTTATCCGTTATATGTTAGTTTATAAGCTAATGTTTTTGTTTAAGCATATTTCAAGTTGTAGATTTTTTTTTGAGTTCATGGTTCCATGGCAGCAACTACAGGGAAGTAATAATCATGAAAGCCATGGAAATATTAAAGAACAGTTATTTTATTTATCAGAGTGTTAGGATCTACAGCGACACTTATCATATTAGTTTCTTGTATTAGCACAACTCCTGTTGGTTATCGTATTCATTTTTAGTAATAAATTACTATTTTCAAGCGTTCATTTAAAAAAATGTCTGAAAGATAGGCATGGACGACTTATTAAAGAAATCTAAAAAAAAATATGTCAAGATACCGATTGGAAGCAGCGATTTACTATAAATTAACATTTAGTGAATAATCATATCTTAAATATATATTTATTTAAAAAAAGAAATTAAGCTGTCCTATTTTTCAAAATTCGTGGCAAATTATATATATATATATATGTAAGCTTTCTATGTCTGAAGTAAACATCATGCAGAAATATTATTTTTGAATTTCCAGAAAGTTAATTGCAATGCGTAAATTCATTTATCTAAGTATTAAAAACATAAGCCTGGTTCTTAAAAAATTACAATAGAATAAAGGAAAAGACTAAATTATCTCAGATATAAAATAGGATAATAAAGTGTTTTCAATTTACATAACTAAATAATTCTAAAATTATTATTTTTTATTAAACTGTTCACATATTTACAGAACCGGTAAATAAAAAACGATGCTAATACGTATAAATACAAAAATAAACATTATAGATTAAAATGTAGCATCAAACTTGAACATACAATAAATTTCATCTAATTAACAAGTATTAAAAAGAGTAAACTGTAAAACACATTAAACATAAACAAGTTAAATCATGCAATTTCTTAAAATTCTTGATAATTAGCTTCAAAATATGGTGATAGCAATGTTTTTGAGTAGGGTAGGATTTTACTCATTCATCCGCGAATGTCCATGATGAGCCGCCCAACGATGTGATTTTGAGTGAAAAAGCCGCGTATCTTCCTGCAGCTTCAAGGAGGATCCCTCTGATCTCTCTGATATGATTATGGGTTAATATTTTGCAAGTTTCTTTGCTATCAAGGCCATTGTATTTTAAAGGGCAAAGTCTAACACCTTCGTTTTGTCGGAGATTTTCATTCCTCTTGAGGAGAGCCAAACATGATGATGGTTCTCAAACAAAATTTAATTCTTGAAACACGAACTACCTTTATTTAATATTTTATACTATTTCTAGGTAATAATTTCGTAGCAATATAGTTTTAAAAAATAAAAATTATAACATTTAAAGATATTTCAGGAGTATATTATAGATGATTCATTTGATCATTAAATGCTTGAAATAAATTTAAATTTTACTTACAATTTTTTTATTATGCTTTAAACGAACTCATTGTCCTTTATAAATTTATATAAATAATTTGTTTTGCTGAAAAAAACTTGCCGATGCCATAAAGAGAACAAAAAAATATTCTTTTAATTTACAAAACTCTAATTTCAATATAAATTGCAATAATTTTCGGAAATACAATTAAATTTCTTGAGATTTTGCTTTACCAATAAAAAATTAGTTATGTATTTCCTAAGAAAACAAGAAAAGTAAAATATTTTTTAAAGTTTTTTGTATAAAGAGCCAAAAAAAATAGCTAAACTAGCGACCCAAGAAATTTTATTTCACAACAAAGTAATCATATTTCTAGACGAGACTCTGATAAGAGATCTCAATATTATAATTAGTAACACAATTAGTAGTTCTTCAGAAAATAAGAATAGTATAATACTTTTTAATATTTTTTGTATAACGAGCCAAAAAAATAGCTAAATCTGTTAGCTAAGAAATTTTATTTGACAACAAAATCATATTTCTAAACGAGGCTCTGATAAGAGATCTCTAACATTACAATTTTAGAAATTTTGCAAAATGTTAGTTCAGCCAACAGAACGATACGCACAAAAAGTATTTCAAATGTCTAGTAAGAGAGGTTTCTCAATATAAGTATTTTAATTAATAAAGTTGTTGTCATTTAATGATAATGTATTTAAATTAAAGAGAAATGTAAGGATTATATTAATTTGTATTCCTAAATAATTGATATCAAAAAAGTTTTGCGTTAAGGCGTGTTCAGCTCTCAATGTTGGGGGCGTAGGTTCGAATACTCCAGAGAGGGGATGGTCATTTTTGGTCTGCTACCTCATTGATAAGATCCAAGGTTCGATGGACTAATCATAATGCATAATGCTTATTTATATCCAACATAGCCAACAAAAAAGTGTTGCTTCAAAGAAACCTTTAGTATAAAAATGTTGGGTAAGGGGCACAAATATCGTTGCACTTCTCCTAGCATTTAGTACATGTTGTGTTTTTTTAGGGCTGGGACGGTAACCGCATTACCGCCATACCGCGGTACGTGACGCCTACCGCGGGTCTGAGCACACACGTCATGACCGCAAAAAAATGAAACATTGGCCTGTATATGTGGGGATGTTATATGTTTGGTGGGGGCGCGGTCATAACCAGTAGGCCTATTCACCGTTTTCAAAACGAAACTTCAAACAACCTTGATCAAAAGATGAGCAACCCGACCTTAGGATGTTGGGGAGCGCAATTTTCCATAATCCATAATAAAATTCCATTTGCGTTTCTAGCCTTATCCTACGTGCCTACGATCTTGTAATGTTTCGTACTTTTGAATTTAATATGCACACATGAAAGCATAACATACAGGCGTGTGGGAAGCCTGGAGAAACGCAGGACTCCACTTCTTTTTTTTTACTGCCGTGCTTTAAAACACAATTACTTCACGTGGTTCGCAGCCGACCTTTTTACTCCATCTGAAGAGAGGACTAATTGGTGTCAAAGCCAAACGTCACATCGTCTGTATGGGCACATTTGGCTTGAGCCTGATGACAGAGGCCTTCCAGCTAATGTGGAAGAGCCAATATGCAAGATTTGCTACAAGAAGATTCCGGTCTCACGGTCAAGTACATCAACCTGAGGTCGCATCTAAGAATAACCATCCAGCAACATTTGCTGGCCTTGACACAGTTTTATAGCGACTAATATGAAGGCCGAAGTAGGCTAAACCAGGGAAGTATCTTATTATGTTTCATTAACAGACTTTGCACATTTATAAAGAGTAAGCTACTCACATCTTATTTGTAATTTGAACGGCTTTGTTTGTTTGTGTGTTTGTTACCATTTTCAGTGCAATATAGATGTTGAAGATCTTCTAGTTGTTGAATGTTGAATGTAAGAAATGTTGAAGGAAAAAATATTCACTTTAAATGTTCTGTAATATTTGCACTCGGGGAAGTATCTTATTATGTTTCATTACAGACTTGCACATTAAAAAGATAAGCTACCTCGCATATTTATTTATAATTTGGCTTTTGTCCGTTGTGTGTTTGTTAACATTTTCAGTGCAATAGAGGTGGATCTTCTAGTTGTGAATGTTGAAATTTAAGAAATGTTGAAGGAAAAAATATTCACTTTAAATTTCCATGAGTAATTTGCACTTGTTTTGTATTGAAGATAAATAATAATGCATATTATTTAACCCTTGTCTTGCGCCGTGTTGGTTGGGCGGGGGTGGGGGTATAAATATAGCGGTATATCGCAAAACCGCGGGAATTTATTGATTACCGACCGCGGTAAGAAAAAATCCAAACCGGCACAGCCCTAGTTTTATTACAATAGAATTCATAAAATGTTCATGGATCCCAACTTAAAAGGCTATAAATAACTCATCTTAGGTACTAGGATAAAAAATAAGAATATTGAATTAAAAGATCGGAGACGGATTATATACTGTGTCAGGATATACATATTATACTTTCATTTGTCTCGCACTTTGGATGTACCAGAGAGAACACGGTATTTAAATCATTTTCTCTGATGACAACACATATCATTCCTCAATACATTACTAGCTTTGCACACTTGTAAATGGATGGATCTATTGTTGGCTTTAAACGAATTCTCTGCAGCTTGGACGAAGAGGCCAGTCGCATTCTGATTGATGCTGCAGGTCAGTGTCGTACAGGAAAAAATACATTTGACTAGCTTGAAAGCCATTTTGTTTATAAAGTAGAGTTTGGCTGTATTTATTTCTTTTAATTCATATAATTCTTGGCAGATAAAGTTCCAATCTTATCCTCCTTTCATACAACTGGAAGATGCTGGTGGCTCTTTTTATTCGTTTTAAATATTTAAATGTTCATTCCAAAAAAGGATGGCCTATTGTAACATTATTTATTATAATTATAATATTTTGATTTACATGATTGTCAAGTAAAAATGTTAAAATTAAATCACCATCAAGGGAGCTCGATAGCCGTGCGGTGTTAAGGCGTGTTCATCTCTCAATGGTGGGGGCGCAAGTTCGAATCCGAGAGGGGATGGTCATGTTTCGGTCTACCCCATTATAAGATCCTAGGTTCGAGTGACTAATTTTTGCTATAATGCTTATTTATATCCTGTCGGATGCAATTCTATCGAACCAAATAGGCAAAAAAAAATCACCATCAGAATCAGCAAGAATGAACATGAATATGTTGTAACCAAGCTAAATAATTATCTTTTATGTTGAAATACAAATGATAAATATTGTGCTTTTCATAAATAGATATGCTAGTTGTATTACATGTTTTCATTAATAGTGAAATGTCATAAATCTGGTTTATGATTATATATATATCTATAATATATATATATATATATATATAATATATAGATATATATATATATATTATAGATATATATATATATAATCGTGTGTGTGTGTGTGTGCGTGTGGTGTGTGACTAACCGTCAATTCAATTCAGTTTACGCTTGTGTACAAAATTAAGTACTTTATTAAAGTCAGCATATAATTAAAAATAAAATATCTCCACGCTTGAATCCAATCTGATAATAAATATGAGTTTGAAACAAATTAAATTAGAGGCATGAAATATTTTTTTTCATCGAAGTAAACTTCTTTGAATCAATGGATTTTAGTTGTAAATACTTTGAAAGTCGCTGGTGAAAGTATTTTTAATTGAACATTCTTTGCTAACAATTCCAACAGTTTTTATATGGAAGTTATGTTGATGATTGTTGTGCTCGATAAAAAATAAAAGCTTTTTCAATATGTTATATAAATTTTTTTCACTTACATCCAACCTTTAATAATAATTTGAATATAAACTGTATATTGACTTCATTAAATTTTTTTAAATAATCATATGCTTTTCACGTTACACATTCTGCTGGCTTAACCAACGTATTTTAAGTCCTATATATATGTTAATTACTTCAAATATAGAGTACATCAATCGATAATGAACCTATCATAAACAGTTATACGGTTCGATATACTAATTAAGATGATATAATGTAAACTTAAAATAAGGCATCAAAAGGGCCTGAAGATAAAAATAAAACCTGTGTTAAAACTCTATTGTTGGAAAAAATATGACATGAAAAGACGGAGGGAAGCCAATTTGGGTGACACTCCTCCTTCAAAGAGACAACAAAAACCAAAGCAGGAGGCTTCGCAATCGAAAGCACCTAACCCAAAACCTATGAAAAAGTTTCTTTATGCAGAAATAGCTAAAGAAGCCACCAAGATCATCATCGTTAGAAAAAATGGTGATCATATTTCCATTGTCGAATGGAATCAAACAATAAAAATTCTCGACACAGACTACTATCGTCAAATGTGTGGGACAGCTGGGAAATCTGTTCCCAACTACGAAGGTCGTCGATACACAAATCAAAGAGCTTTGATTTATGTTGGCGACGCTACTTCATACAAGCACGTCCGAAAAGTTATTTCGGAGGAAACACCTTTCTTGCCAGTATCACAGAGGATCTGGAAAAGATAAGAGAGGAGAAAAAGGAAAAATCCTTACTGGCTTTATAAAAGGAGTCACAGGGGAGGTGGTTGATGAAATACTCGCCAAGTTCATTGCATATCAATGCAATGTTAATAAGATCCGAGGCAAAGTTGATGTCATCAAATCTGACATCACACAGCTCGGAAAAGTACTATACTTGAAAGTTGACAAAGAGGCATTTGAAAGCCTAAAATCTGTAAACTTTATTATAATATTGCTTCCGCTGGAAAAGTTCTCTTTCAAGACCCTCGGAAAGCACCGACTGTCCAGAAAGCGGAAGAAGACGTGCCCGAAAAACACCCTAACCATGAGGAAACAATGGATGAATCCAACTACAAAAAACCTCAACTGTAAACGTTGAGAATGTCAACGCCATTCAGCAAAAGACCCAGAAAGTGACCAGCCTTAGTGGACATACTACTGAGGACTGCGCCGCGGATGAGTTGAGAAAACAAAATGGAATTTCCCAAGGAGCTACTCAATTGCCAGTTAGCTCCGAGGAATATCCTTCTAATCAAT
This sequence comes from Caligus rogercresseyi, assembly GCA_013387185.1. Classification (NCBI taxonomy): domain Eukaryota; kingdom Metazoa; phylum Arthropoda; class Copepoda; order Siphonostomatoida; family Caligidae; genus Caligus; species Caligus rogercresseyi. The sequence continues at coordinate 12,575,704 of CP045902.1, forward strand.
CTACAGATGCTGCAGACGATTACTTAAAAACTAAGGAAAAGTCAAAGCCAAAGAGACAATCTACTATGGATGTGTTTTTCAACAGGGTTGCTGATGACCTAAAGAAGAAAAACAAGAAGTTATAATAATTCATCAGCTTATAAGTTCATTTTATTCTATATATTTTTCAGTTGCTTGAATAGTTAAGAAGGAACTCCACATTACTGTAGTAACACAGATACCCCATTGTGTGGTCGTGTTCTTTACTTTATTTTGTATTATATATATTTTATGTGTACATCTATTAATACCTACAGTAATAAACCTTTAACTACTTAATGTAAACTTAATCATCAGATATATACACAAATACAAATATATAAAATTGTTTATATTCTGTCAGTTATTTCATATAGTTTATCAATATATATATAATAAATAAATATATATATATATATATATGCATGGCTGTTTAGGGCGGCGCCATTGAAAATTGATTTTTTATGATTATTTAGAAGTCAAAAATGAGATTTGAAAAAAATATATACAATAGGGGTATTACAAAAAAGACATATTTTATTAAAACCCAATTGTTTTTTATTTCAAGTTTATTTAGTAACGGGTAACATATGTGACGTGAGAACACTATTTGAATACAGAACGAAAATATAAGAAAAGGAGAAAAACTATACGTATACGTATATTTACTTCAATTATTTTTTATGATTTGAAATTATACGTTCTATATGCAAAAAAAACAAAAATACTGACTTTCGATCATATTAGTTGGATGTAGTTTGTTTTATGTCGATTTTTTATTACAATCAAAGGTTTTTCCATGCGTAATATCCTTCCAAAGATGGAAGGCCGTAATTTGTCGTGAAATCATTACAAAATATTTATGTTGGTATTCCTGCACATCACATGAAGCTCCGCCAATCACATGCTCCAACAGAACAATGGCTAGAATTATGCTTTGAAGAGAGAGAGAAAGAGAAAGAAGGGGGGATCTAAATTCAAAACAATACATGTAAAAAGAGAGACTACTGCCTACTCTATTTTAATTTTAGAAAACGTACATTAACTATGCACAACGTAATATGATTGGTTAAAAACACAAGAGCGCGCAAGATGATGCCAATATTCCTGGTCAATTTTTCATATGATTAGCTTCTTCATCGACATTATTCCTTAAATATTGCTTCAATTTGAGGGCTAATTGAAAAAAATACAAGTACAAAATGGAGAAGAGTAAATGAAGAATACTATTATAGGTCAGTCTCATTTTCACCAAAAAAAATCCTGTATTCAATAGTGTTCTCACGTCACATATGTAAATACGTATATTGTAGGACAGCTATGAATGTATGTCGTATTACATATATTTCAACATTGCAAAAGAAAGTAGATCAAAGTTTTACCTATTTCTTTAAATGATATAATTATATAAAAATATGTTACATATAAATGGTGCCTACCAATATGCACATTCGAAATTACTTATTCATTGATAATATCCTAGATTCGATAGATTAATTACACACTAGTATGTGTATTTATATCCACAAGGATGCAATTGCTTACCCTTTTTAGATAAGAAATAAATTATTTATTACCAAAACAATTGTTGAGAATATATTACCAAATATTTGATTAAAAAAATTTTTAAAGCTTTTGTTTATCTCCAGGAACATTATAATAGTTGTTTTCACATAGGCTCAACTCAAATAAATAAAAATAGCGTTGACATAGGAATGAACGGAAATCTTGAATATTATTCAACTAGCTCAAACTGCCCATGGAACGACATTAAAAGTAATTTTTAAATACATTGCAAATAATATATATTTTTTCTCTTTTTGGAAAATATTTCAATGATCATATAAATCAATTTTGAATATATAGTTCCAAAATTAATCCATGCTATCAGGGTTTTTAGTGGTTAAATTTTTATTATTATTAGAGTAATAATTAGTTTCTTGTGTTAATAAAAAAATCAAACTTCAAGTTGATTAAGAATATTACGGATTGCCGGCATTTTATAGTATATTGAAAAAACATATATACATTGATATTTGGTATTAAATGTAAATGAAATATATAGTTTTTCTTTGACAATTTGTTAATTATAAAGAAAACTAGAGGCATATATACACTCAGAGAGTGCAAACCTCCGCCGATCCCCACCTAATGAATCACTTAACAGAATTACAATCCAATCATATATGTCTACATAAGTAGGTTGTGTTTGGTGAATAATGAGTGAGGAGAGAGCCATCCTAAAAAATATCCATTGACGTCATACTATTTATTAGTCAATTCAGAAATACGTCACTGGATGTTTAAATCCTTTCTTTTCTCCATCATGCTCTTAATAATAGCGTTATATGTTTATTTAATAATATATTAAGAGAAAGACGGGAAGAAAAAGAAGTTTAAGCACCCAGTGACGTAGTCCTTAGCTGATAATGAACAATATTACGTCAATGAATATTTTTAAGCGTTTGTTCGTTCCTACTCCCTGAATAGAGACCCCATATCATTAGTATTAGTAGTAGTATTTTGCTCATTTTGCATATTAAAAAAGCACTCAGAGATGGGAAGACGGGAAGAGGAAGAAGTTTAAGCTACGTCACTGGGTTAACATAGTCCTGAGCTGATAAATGAACAATAATACGTCAATGAATATTTTTTTAGCGTTTGTTCTTTCTACTCCCTGAATAGAGACCCTATTTCATTATTATTAGTAGTAGTATTTTGCTCATTTTGCATATTAAAAAAACACTTAGAGATGAAAATTTAATCACTTGTTCCTTTTGGCATTTCCAACAATTCCCAAAGTTTCATTCGAATCCGTTCAGTACTTTTTGAGTTATCCTGCTGACAAACCAACAAACGCCAGTGAAAACAATACCTCCGTCGGCGGAGGTAACTAGAGGCATATATAGTATAATAGGCATTATACATATAGTGTATATATTATATACACTCAGAGAGTGTGTACCTCCGCCGATCCCCACACATTACCAATCAAAACATTCTCCCTTTCACACGCCCGATTTCTATCTCTAATCATTGTTTCTCTCTCTCAGTGCCTTAGAGTAGCAGAGTCTGGACGAGATGCTGATGATCATAACAAAAGCTGACAAAATCCCATAACAAACAAAATTTCATATCATAAATAAATAGGTGTTGGATTGAATAGCAAATTTAATGTTATTCTTATAAATCAAAGGAGATATATTTTAATGTAAAAAGATGGCAATTGAGTTGAATTTGCTATGAATTGCAATATTTTTATGATTTTGCAACTATTATGAGCAGAAAAAGTAATTATATATTGAATAACAATATTATTGCAATTCTAATTTTATCGTAATGTGGGCAGCCCTTCATCAATCACGAAACCTTTTGTTTTCATATTTTATATCTCTAGGATCAGTCATCAAAATTGGTTTTTCTTAAAACTTTACCCATAATAAGAGCAATAAATGATCTTTCCGGAGTAAAAAAACAAACATTGGAAGCATCCCACATACTGCCATAGGAGAAAACTTATGTCTACAGGCATCCTATCGTGCATCGCACAATTCAAGAGTAGAATGAGGCTACTGCCAATATTATCATTTACTCTTGAAACTGAGTGGACTCCGAACGATCATTTGCTGCTCTTATTCTGGGTAAAGTATTACGAGAAACCCATTTTGATGACTGATTCTAGAGATATAAAAACAAAAAGGTTTCGTGATTAATGAAGGGCTTCCCACATTACGAATCAAATTAGTAATGCAATAATATTGCTATTCAACATATAAATCCTATATCTGCTCAAAATAGTGGCAAATCATAAAAATTGTGCAACTCATAACAAATTCAACTCAATTGCCATCTTTTACATTAAAATATATCTCCTTTGATTTATAAGAATAACATTAAATTTGCTATTCAATCCAAACACCTATTTATTTATGATATGAAATTTTGTTTGTTATGGGATTTTGTCAGCTTTTGTTATGACTCATCAGCATCTCGTCCAGACTCTGCTACTCTAAGGCACTGCTCTCTCTTAGCTCATTTGCATATTAAAGAGCACTCAGAGACGGGAAGAGGAAGAAGTTTAAGCTACGTCAATGGGTTAACATAGTCCTGAGATGATATATGAACAATAATACGTCAATGAGTATTTTTTTTGCGTTTGTTCTTTCCTACTCCCTGAATAGAGACCCATTTCATTTATATTTTGCTCATTTGCATATTAAAAAAGCACTTAGAAATCTTAAAATTTAATCACTTGTTCCTTTTGGCATTTCCAACAACTCCACAAAGTTTCATTCGAATCTGTTCAGTACTTTTTGAGTAATCCTTCTGACAAACAAACCAACAAACGCCAGTGAAAAACAATACCTCCTTCGGCGGAGGTAATAAAAGTCTATCCATACACTTTAACAGATTCCTTCGACAGCTAGAGAAAAGTGATGTTTAATAAAGCGTTGTTGATATTATTGTCAAAAGTTTATTTGTTCAAGATCTATATAATTGAATGATTTAAATTTACAGAAAATATAATATATTTTTAAGAATGTAGCTTCCATTGGCGTCTTCCAAGCTTTGAACTCCTCGACGATTTGGTAGGACACGGTCAAAATTAGGATGATACAGCGTTTCCTCCTTGCAAAAACGAAATTTAGAACTTTGTGCCTTTCCTATTTTGAGTAAGTGTCTATTAAGACCAATAAGGCCGCTGAAAAACGAGAGATTTTAGTCTATGTATTTATGGTTTTTCCTTATTTTAACATCGTTTTTCTTATGTACTTTTGATTTTCACTATTTTTTAAAGTTTTTAATTTAATTTATGTACTTTTATATTCTTACATTTCATCCTCAATCATTTATTGATACTTTTGCTACCTGCTTATCAATTTATATATATATAATATATATATATATATATATATAGGTATATATATATATACAAATTATGGTTTAAAATTACACCATAAAAAGTATTAAAAAATCATTAAAATTCAAACACAATACAAAGAAAATTAAAATTTACTAACTACCAGATAACATTGTCATACTAATACCGGACTAAGTTCCAATAAGGTACCTCGAATCTAGTTGCTGAACAGTAACATGGTGAGGAATGATTGGATATAATTTAATTTAAAACAAAAAAATTCCTTGTAAAAGTTAGTAAGAACGTCAGATTGCTGAAGGTCCTCTCGGATAAGGAAAGGAAGTCCCGAAGGATGTCATCCGCAAATTTCCAGCTTGAATCCTCCGAAATCAAATCATTTTTAGGGAGTGAAGGAAGTGTCTTAGCGCCTTTTAGTAATATTAATTGATAAATTAATGGTTTATGTCAAAGTAAACATCCACCTATGAAAAAACTTGCACAAATATAGTCATCCATTTACAACATGAAGTTAATTATATTCACAGGAAGCCAAAGGGTGGCAACACGAAAGTAATTGCAAGATAATTTACACCCACACATACATAGAAAATGTTTATTCTCTTAGGCTGCAATATTTGTCAAGACACAGGAAATAATTACCATTTATCAAAGGGAATCCTGCTTTCATTAATGTTTAATTAAGACAGCTTTTATTAATAGATTCTCTCTCCTCAGGTTTGGATTCATTAAGGCAAACAAAAAAGCACGAATAAGAAGATAAAGAGGTATGAAAGAGATTCTTGCCCTGGTGATTTTCCTGGTTCTGGCTCTACAGGGAATTCTGGCTTGTCCAAAGAGGTGCCTATGTCTTTCCCCAATACAGGTATGAGAGAATAAAAAGTGTTATTAAAAAGAATCCCTTCATCAAATATGTATAAGCAAAAACACACCATTATTTTATTAGGTTTACTGAAAGTTGGACGAAGGACAACAAAAAGGGGGGCATTCCTCCTCCTAATGTAATGTCCAAAGTTTTCTACTTTAAGAAACGTCACTTCGGCTCATAGTTATGCTTTTTCATGAGATAATAAGAGAAAAAAAACTTTGGGTACAACGCTTTGAATATAATTATTATTTTGCTTATCTATATAATATGTGTATTTCTTTATAAGACATAAAATATGAACGAACTAACATGATGAACGAATTTGTCAACATATTTATGTATTTAATTATTAAAGATACAACGTTGGAAGGACTTTGTACATGAACGTTATTGGGTGACATAGAAGGAACATGAATCGTATCGATCCTACAGTTGGTATATTTTACTTGTGGTATTGTGTGAAAACATAAACTCAGAGATAATAAACCACACCTTTAAACACTTGATGACTTATCTCATGGACCTCATGGGATGTGTTAATTCTTTAATTTTTTACTCCAATTAAATAAATAAAAAATTCGCAAATAATTGATATAATGATGTTCGTTATTATTTACTCATTATTACTTATTATAAAAGATACTCCATCAAAAAATATAATAACCTGATGCACAATAGACGGAATAAAAAGTAGAGGGAAGATCAATGTCGGAGTACGCAACAGCTGATGAAATACAGGACGAGAAGGAAGGAAATCTTATTATTATTCCTTGAACAGTCAAAATCAAAGTCTAAAGTCACTATGGAGTAGGTGACGCCATGATAATGAAAAAATATAAAAGTTTATCTTTTAAATATGTATAAGGAAACCCCAATATACCGAAAAACGTGACAAGATTCGAAATTGTACGCAAATTTTTATAGCAAAACATCAAATTCAATGTTTATTCTACTCTTTGCAATTAATTCCGCTCTTTAGCACCCGTTTTTAAAGTGAACTAGCCTTTAAAAAAATTCATATGCAAAAATCAAAAATGACGTCCTCACACAATTTCTTTGCTATTATTCGGTTGTTCACTCAAATTTCATACCAGGAATATCAAATTTAATCTTTTTACTACCCTTTGCAATTAACTTTAACTCTTTAGCACTCGTTTTTCATGGTGAACTAGCCTTTATAAAATGTATATGGAAAAAATCAGAAATGACGTCATCACACAATTACTTTGCTATTATTCTGTTGCGTGACAAGAATTTACAAGGGAGGGTTTAGTGATTTAATTGAGAGAAGGTAGAGCTTATTAAGTCTACGCCAGCAGGAAATAGAATCAGTGGACTCAAAAATATGCTTCGCTTATGGAGAAAGGAGGGGGTTTTTTTTTCGAGACGAAAAAAAGACAATTACGTCCAATCTGTCAAACAAATATCCATGATTGTCCTCAAAAACGTTTCCATCCACCATTTCTCAACAGTTAGACCCAAAATAAGGTTAGAAATATGTTTGTTTTTTTTAATTTCGTGTAACATACCTACAAAAGCTCTCTATGTCTTTATATCTCTATTGAAGAAATACATTTATTGCTGTGTTTCTTCCATAGAGATATAGAGAGCTTATTCCCTTCGATAACAGAGAAACATCGTTCAGCTGTATTCTTTGCCCAATATAAACAAAGTAATTTGTACTACGCTATAGTAAGTTGATCATAGAGATAAAAATATTTGTTTAATTGGGCAATATGACGTATGCCTCTGAAGAATCCAATAAGCTCTCTATGTCTTTATATCTATATGGTTTCTTCTCACTTACATCATCAAAAATATATTGCTATTTTATATTTTTAATACGTCACAAATAATAAATAGATCACTGACGTTTACTTATCCATGAAGCAAACGTCCCTGGTATTCGATATACCTTGATTATAAGCAATCTTAAAAAGACACAGGGTCGGTTTTTGCTATGGGCAATGTGGGCGACTGCCTAGGGTGCAATCTATTTGGGGCGCCTAAACAAATCGCCAGTTTCCTACTCTAAAACCGCTAATTTCATAGTCAAGTTGGTGGACTGGTCGCTAGGGCGCCATCACGTCAACTTGCTGTAGAGTCATGTATACAGGTTGTTTGTGTGTCAGAAGAAAATAATGAGAGAGATGGGGTGTTTGGGGGTGGGCGCCAATGGAGTGTTCGCCCAGGGCGTAAAAGTAGCCAGGACCGCCTCTGAAAAGACATCTTCCGAACGCAGTGGCCTCTACTCTAAAAGAGCCACAAACATATTATGAAAATCCCCGGTGAATGCATTTTATCTCATAGATAAACCCTTTATCATGTAAAGGGCTAAGTGAAATGAATAAGAAGAAAAAATAGGCTTAAGCAATTCATACGCATCCATGACTCCCTACCATCCCCACACACACACCATTATCCTCTACATTCCCCATATATTACAAACTAAAATAAACATATTCCAAGGATAGTAATTGTCCATAAAAAAAAAAACAAAGCGAAGAAGTACTTAGACGGAGACAATTTTCTACGAAATAAAGATAATAACATAACAAAGTTTGGCAAATATGTTCATGAGACTTTTGTTGCTCCGTTTCATGGTAATATTATTATTATTATTATGCGTACATACATTTATGTGGTTTAAAACTCTCTCGACTCTCTCACTATGTAGAGGCAGCAATGAAATACATAAATATGAATAAACGTCAACGGTCTTCATCATCATCATCTACTCTAAATGAAAATGAATTACACATAAGAAGAACAAGAACAAAAAAAAAGGAGGGAAAATTTGAAGATGTTTACTTTAAGGCGCAATGTTGCTTACTTCGAGTTCTCTCTCTCTCTCTCTCCTCATACCCATCTCTTACTTTCTTCAGGCATTCTTATAATAAATAATAGCCTATGAAAGCTCAAGAGTATTATAATATATTTTTACATGAGAGTGTATATATGTTACTTATGAGGACGTATGTGTATATATATATATATATATATATATATATATATATATATATATATATATATATATATATATATATATATATATTATATATATATAATAATATATATATATATATATATATATATAATATATATATATATATATATCAGACTTGTTGACGTTCACGAAAAATTGTCGTTCACTAAAAGTTATCGTTCGTTCTTCATCGTTAATTTGAAATTGAATCGTTTCGTTGTTTATCGTTCGTGTGTCGTTCGTCATTCTTAAAAAAGTGATGACGTTTTTTTAGAAAGGAAATTTTTTCTAATTAAAAAAAAATCATTGTCTTTTCTTTTGGCGCCAAAAACGAAAGACGAACGATAGGAATTTTTGTGTTCATTCGTCAAAAATTTTGTCATTCATCGTTCGTGAACGACGAAGATTACAAATGAACGACAAATCAACAAGTATTATATATATATATATATATACTACAAAAAAATAGCAGTGATTTAAGATTACTCTGCTAATGGTTTATATATTATATATATTTTGCCATGAGCTCATGTAGCGCTTTGACTATTTACAAGAGGATCCATACGTCCCCTTGTATGGCGTGATTGCCCTACAAATCAGCTATTTGAACTTTTGATTCCTTGAAATTGATAATTATCATCATTGAATCGAATAACAAAATAGCTTAGATCATTTTGGCTCGGCAAAAAGCAGAGGGATTAATAATAAATCATATATAAAAAAGTGTTGGAGGGGGATAAATAAAAGAAAAATAAGCAGTTAATGGATATTGTTGATACATATTTAATCATGTGTGACGTCATTTCCGGACTCTTAGATTAAGAAAAAGTTTTAAATATTCAATGCTGAATTGTTGTTGTTTAATTGCTATGTGTACTTTTTTGTCCTCTAAACTCATGAAAAAATGATAAATCTTTTTTGTGATATTCCAAAGTCTTAGAAAATAATTATGGAGTCCATTAACAAAAATTGAGATCCCCAGCTTTGGATTCTAAGGATCCAATTTCATGAGAATTTGCATCATTTTTTAAATCAAGGGGACCCAAAAAGTTGGAGGTACATTTTGTCTGATGGTATTCTTTTAAACTATCGGATTCTAACAGTAGATTGTAATTTTTTGAGTGGATTGGTAGTGGAGCATGTGAAAAAAGTGAGTGCAAGAATTTTTTTAGGATCTTTATTTTTGGGAGATAAGAGCTTATCAAGAACTTCAAAAGCTTATCATGAATAATAATATTATGAAGTAAAATATAAAAAGAAAGCAAAAATTAGAGGCAAAGCGTCATAAAGTACCACCAATGCCGTAATGATAGCGACAATAAAGAGTCTGTGAATATAACAACACCCCTCTTATACAAAAAATAATGTACCGATCAATTGAATATAATATATAAAATCCCAATAATATTTTTTAGTATATCATAATAAACATCTTACTTTAAACACATATAAACTAATTCCATTCAGAATTTTGTTTATTCATTCTCTGGTTAAAATTATATATTTTGTCATAAATTAAAATAATCTATAATCTATAAAGTACACTAAAAACCAGACAACATAAATTAACTAAAATCTAAAGAGTTACGTTAAAACATAATATAACACTCAAAAAAAAATCCATATAAATATTTCCACAAATATGGTGTTTTATTATTTCTTAAAATTTAAAAATATTTCCACAAATATGATGCTGTATACTTTTATTTCCTTAAATCTAGTGTACATAATTTCGCGGGTCTATAAAGAAGGGATGGCGGGGAAAATTAGCTCGCGGGCCGATATTTGTCCACTAATGTAAGGCATTTGAAGATATTTTTGAGGGAGGGCACCATTAGTTTTAATCACTGATATATGGTCCGCTCTAATTATATCTTATTCAATAATGTCCACCATTAAGTAGGAATGGAAATCTGGAGCTAAACCTGGTGCTTACAGATTCTATGACTGCTTTTGGCCGTGAAAAAGATAGAGGGATAGGGATAAAGAGAGGGATAGAAGGAAAAATAGAGAAGTTTCTCCCTCACTTTTTCTTTTTCCCTCTCTTTCCTTCTATCCCTCTCTTTGCCCCTCTATCTTTTAACGGCCACAAACATTCATAGAATCTGTAAGCAGCAAGGCTAAGCTCCAGATTTCCATTCTACCAATGAGTTAGTTGAAGGGATCCATAAACTTATCCCTACAGGCTTGCATATAAACTTTTCATTCCGGTAGCAAATGTGCCTTATATAATGTCCCTATATTTGCAACTCACTTCAATATAACACCAAATTATCCAATTTTGCATTAGCAAATGTGTCTATTTATTTTGCTTACATCCGATAATCCCATTTTGTGTCTTTTTAGGTTCTCTGCAATACCAAGGGTGTTCTCCGCTCCATCCCCAAGAACTTTCCCAGGGAAACCCAGGAGATCACCATTACTCAACAGAATATTCGTCGCATTCCTTCAAATGGTACTTGTTGCAAGCCTGAGTAATCATCATCATTTCTTTTCATCCTTTATGATCCATCATCCTTTTGCTTTCAGCCTTTTAAGCTCAAACACCTTCGAAGGCTCATATTGGATTCCAATAACATATCTCAGGTGGACCCCTTTGCATTTCGAGTAAGTAAAGGAACATGGATGCATTAGAGTCTGTGAGTAATCAGGGGTATCTATTCAAAATCCATATACATTGAAAATGAAAAAAAATATTAATATAATCTCTGATGACTCTCTCGTATTAAAAAAGATAACTATTATAATTAGGGGGAAAGGAAGCAAATATTTCACATATTACATTACCCAAATTTATCCTCGCCTATGAACAAAGATCGAAAGATACTTTTTTATTAAATATTTCGATTCTCAATCAAGATAAATTAATAACTAACCATTAGATTTTTTTTTTCAATAGAAGAAATGTACGATCCGGTATCGGTATTCATTAATAACCTGGTTCCAATCGTTAGATTGTACCTATTATATATATTATATGTATATATATATATATATATATATATATATATATATAATATATATATATATATATATATATATATATATATAATATATATATATATATATATATATATATATATATATATATGAATATTAAATATCAAATGAAAGCTTGGTTAACCAGCTTTAATATTTTGGTATACTAAATCATGTCAATTGAATAAGTAGAGAGTTATATGTACATTTAAAAAAGCCTATCTCGCGTACAAAATGACGCATATAATGGATTATAAATGCGTCAGAGACAAAGTAAAATTTTGAGAGGATACCTTGACGCATATCTAAGAAACACATTATTTTTTTTTTTTCATAATCGATTTCTTATAGGTCAATACAGGCTCTGAATCATATGATGTAAACTCAGATTGTACGGAATTCTGAATTGATAGAATGCAACCAAGTTCATTTTGGATTTATCATCTAAAGTTTTACTAAACTTAAAAGTACTATTTTACTCTGAAGCGAACAAGTCATCTTCTACAGGCGAGTGAAGTTAATTGATACAAAAAAGCTATGAAATAAGCTAACAATACACACTCCATTTTTTTCTTTGTTTTTTTTTAAACATCAAACATACGTCTGGTAGTAAATTAGATTTCCTTCAAATTAATAATTATTATTGAAGTCTGTAACGTCCACCATTTTGAAGAAATTGCGGAAAAACTATATTTTTACTAATTTTTAAAACTTTGACCTCGTTGCGCGACCTCGTAATGTTGACCGATTTTGTTCAAACTTTGTATGTCGTCTTCTTTTATCACCAAGAAACAGAAAATCCACAATGTTGCTAACATTTCAAACATTTGAAAAATAAGAAAACCCTATATTATAGATACAACCATATATATATATATATATATATATATATATATATATATATATATATATATATATATATATATATATATATCTAGGATTAGGTACCGCCGATTCGGTATTCGGTAGATTGTATTATTTATCTACCGAATATGGATCGGTGTTGTAGATAAGAAAGAAAGAGAAATATATTTATGTATCTGCTCTGTGACTTCTTCATATGCATTTAGTATCGGACAATTTAAAACAAAAGATAATTAAGTACACAATTTGTTATAATCTTTTTAGAAATTATTTCAAATTTAATAATCTAATTTTATATAAATCATATATGCACTCGGATTTTGAAGGGAATAGAAGGCAATAGCAAACAAATTATTTCCTTACCCGTCTTTTGTAACATACGTTGTCCGATATTAAATGCCCTTTTAGCTCCAGAGATGTTTATTTATTTGCAAAGTTCAACTTCACGTAACGCTTCCAGTTCTAAATACGATTTATATTCGGTAGGTGCAGTTCTCATATATATATATATGATATATATATATATATAACACAACTTGTAGCAAATAAAGCTCGTAAAAAACTTGAGTGCTGAGTTATTTTACTTTTAGGTTTAACATATTTCTAGAACATTCTTATCCGTTCGATAACGTTCAAAAATGAATTCATGGTGTAAATGGAGTGGTCACAACTATTTATCTACATTGTATATGGTACTTAATTTCAGTTTCCACCTCTTCCCTTCTTATCCAGGGTCTCAAAGACATGGAGGAAATTTCCCTCCAAAACAATCGTCAGCTAACGCGTCTTCCAGGATTTAGCTTTGCGAGCCTTACAAATATATCGCATTTAAGCTAGGTCACAATCGGATCAAAATGATTGATGGCTACGCCTTTGCGGGTACTGAGTCCATCAAGACTCTTCTCTTGAATAATAATCCTATTAAGGTAAGCAAAATGTCTAGCATTTGAATTTTTCATATTTTTATTCACTTGGACTGTCCTGAAACCTATATTTTCACTGGTTCCCAAAGGATTATGACCACAAAGCATTGTGACTACAGCTTTGTGACTACAGGTTTGGACTATACAGGTTTGTGACTACATAGGCTTGTGACTAAACAGGTTTGTGACTACACAGGTTTGTGACTAAACAGGTAAACAGGTGACTACATAGACTTGGGACCAAGTGTTAGGGGTCGTACACAAATCACACAATGCTAAATGAGTTATATGTCTCAATGAGTTTTTTGGCATTGGATTTGGGTTGGCGAGATGAATTATTCAATGTGAGTTGGTATTCCAGTTCCGCCATAGCCCCTGAGAGGGGCAAATAAGACGGCCAAGAATTAAGAGAAGATAAAACTTGCTTTCGGGGCTATATTAGGGTTGGATTTGGGTTGGCGAGATGAATATTCATTGTGAGTTGGTATTCCAGTTCCGCCATTGCCCTGCAGAGGGGAAAGTGTGACGGCCGAGAATTAAGAAGGGGTAAAAACTTGCTTTTGGGGTTATATTGAGGTTGGAATTTGTGTTGGCGAGATGAATTATTCGTTGTGAGTTGGTATTCAGTTCGCCATAGCCCCTCAGAAGGGCAAATGTGACGGCCATGAATTAAGAGTGGATAAAACTTGCTTTTGGGATTATGTTGGGTTGGATTTGGGTTGGCGAGATGAATTATTCGTTGTGAGTTGGTATTCAGTTCCGCTATAGCCCTCGGAGGGGCAAGTGTGACAACCATGAGTTAAGAGTGGATAAAGCTTGCTTTGGGGTTATATTGGGGTTGGATTTGGGTTGGCGAGATGAATTATTCATTGTGAGTTGGTACTCAAGTTCCACCATAGCCCTTGGAGGGGCAAATAACACGGCCAAGAATTAATAGTGGATGAAAGTTGCTTTTGAGTCGATATTGGGGCCTAATTTTATTTTATCTCACTTTTGATTCACCTATAGGTACTTGGAGAAAGGGTTGATTTGCTCCTAAAATTTAAGAGAACTGGATTATATTCAATGCCGTGCAAATACTTTTTTGGAAGTCAACTCTCACCCGGACCTGATGGATCTCTCTCAAACAAAATTGATAGTTTGAAATCGAGTATATTGAAGAAATAAATAGGTCTAACTAGTGTTTGTAATTTATTTTTCGGTTGACTTGAAATCGATGACTTCAACGTGTTTAAAATCTGTCAATAAGGCTTAATTACTGCATATAACGTTTTTTTTGCATATTAATATCTTTGCAGTAGCCGTTGAAGACTTTTGGAAGGCTTTTAGAAAAGAATTCATGTATTCAGTGTTTTGTTATTTATCGATTTATTTTGGTACAAAATAATATTGACATAGATATATATTTATATATGTATATACAGATTGAATGAAATTTGAAATTGTGAATCTTTATTTTCAGGTTATTTTACAAAAGAATACAATTTTTTCTCATAATTAACGATTGGAAATGACTGTATACATGTAGAAGAAAAAATATAATTTTTTAAAAGAAACTATCAACCGTTACCTGGAGGCTTACAATTGCACGTAGATATCGGATCTTATTTTGTTTATTACGATATTGGCCAACTTTCTGTGATAGTCTATTGGCTATTTCCAAATATTTCTGCTTTTGTTTCCCGAATTTTGAACCTCAGCGTTGGCTAGAACTAAACTTTGAAATTCAATATCATTTTATACGGTTTTAAAAATTCAAAATGGTAGGTTTTGGACTTTGAATTAGTGATTTAAGGCTATTGTGGAACCCTTCACAAGCATTAGTGGTCTTGGGCGCACACACTTCTCCATCACGAAAATGATTCCATAGAGAAGGAGGAAACTTTGCTTCTCTGTATTCCCTGAGTCTTATCTCCGGTCATCGAATGTAGTCTGTGTAGTCACAAACTGTTTAGTCACAAACCTGTATGGTCATAAACCTGTATAGTCACAAACCTGTGTAGTCACAAACTGTATAGTCACAAACCTGTAGTCACAAAGCTGTAGTCACAAAGCTTTGTGGTCATAATCCTTGGGAACCTTTTTCACTACATGGGTACTAGTCTCTTTAATTGCATTGAAACCTATGTTTTCTTGATAAAACCAACCTTTGATTAATATATATATATATATATATACCTATATATATATCCAAATCGCCCCTATTGGAATGAGGCGCTCCGGAAAATGTTCCCTCAAAACAGCCATCGATGACCTTGTAGTGTGAGCTGTTGCTCCATCCTGCTGAAACCAATATCCCTTTGGTCCAATTCGTTAATTCGGGAAGGAAAAACTCCTCCAACATGTTGACTGAATTCCTCATTTCATAAGGGCGATTTGGAGTGGCCAGCCCGTTCCCCCGATTGTGTCCCCTTGTGATTTTATTTGTGGGGATATTTGAAATCCCGTGTGTATGTCAACCGCCCGAGAAGCTTAACAGACTTGAAGGCCAACATCAGAGAAGAAATTGCCAATATACCCGCTGATACGCTGGTGAGGGTCATGGCAAACACCCTAATCGGTATATACAGTGTATGGACAATGGGGGACGTCACCTATCTGATATGATTTTCAAAACTATATGAAACAAACCTTAAATAGATATATACTAAAATCATAAAACAAAATTAAAACCTTCTGATTTATACAACTTGTTTATTGTCTTCTGAAAAAAGGAAAGTTAAGTTGCCGCACTGAGTATATTATATATAATATATTATATATATATAC
Source organism: Caligus rogercresseyi (assembly GCA_013387185.1). Lineage (NCBI taxonomy): Eukaryota > Metazoa > Arthropoda > Copepoda > Siphonostomatoida > Caligidae > Caligus > Caligus rogercresseyi. The sequence continues at coordinate 12,591,990 of CP045902.1, forward strand.
TATATTATTATATATATATATATACAGGGTTGTTGATTTTTTGATTTTTTTCAAAAAAAATCAAAAAATCGGATTTTTTGATTGATAAATCGGATTTTTTTGATTTAAATCAGATTTTTTGATTTTAATTGTTAATCATATTTTATGAACCAAAATCATTTTTTCAATGTGTAAATTTTGTCCATACTTTAAATTGTAAACTTTTAAAACATGCCCAATATACATATAGGCCAACCTATTACTCAGGGGACTTTAAAATGCTGTCTGTGATTAAATTCTAGTTGCCTTACTTAATGATTTCATTTAATAAAGAATGCAAAGGAGTAAACAATAAAATTACAGAACTTCAAAGGCTTGTAATGAGTCATACTCGCTAATCACGTGACAGTTCGAAATCCAAGCGAGGATCAAAGACTCATGACAATTTTCTACCTTAAAAAATTAGTGGGTGGAGCTGCCAACGGCTGATCAAAGATGGCTCACTCTCGAATCTAGGACGCGCCAGGTACGCTTGGAAAAGGAGGCGCAAGACAATCGGACAATTGATAACTCGTTCCTGTAATTGTCAAATTTAATTGAGTTTACTTTTTCATTCATATTGTACAAGCAGAATAGAAGCAAATTGTTAAATATGTTCATCAAATCTTAAGCTAATTAGAAGATTTAGAAGAGCAAGAAGACTGACAATTAATAACTCGTTCCTGTAATTGTCAAATTGAACTGCGTTAACTTTTCCATTTACATTGTACAAGTAATAAACAATTTATTTGGTAAAACATGACTTGATTTTAATCATTGATTATAAAATGTCTGAAAAAAAAAAACTTAATTTAGATCGCAATCCAAATTGCTTGATTTAAATCAAATAATCCTAACTCAAAGCTTAATATGATATATTATATGATATAGGTCTATAGTCTGAGGCTATAGATATAATGAAAAAGGCCACTGCTCTACTATTAAGAAGACATACATGAAATGTTTTGTTTCTGTCATTGGAATTAGAAGCATAAAATTAAATATCAATTTAATTTATTGAAAAAAACATGAATTGATTTAAATCAATGATTTTAATTGGAAATCCACTTGATTTAAATCGCGATTTAAATCAATGATTTAAATCGGCCTGATTAAATCAAACAACCTGTATATAATAATATATTATATATTATAATATATATATAATATATATATACCGGGTGCGCAATATCTTCTTGGACACTTTTTAAATAAGTTATAGCGACAGAATGAAGCAACCAATCGCTTAGTGATTGAAGTACGAAAGGTTGCGCGATTTCTTAGCTTTAATTTGCGACCTCTTTGAAGACAATTGGACGATGACAACAAAAGATACTGCGTTATGGAAAAGATAAGGGAAAAAGTGATCGCGCGGATCTATGCTGGCGACAAGCCCATGGACATCTCTCGCAACTTTGGGATTGCCAGGAGCACAATATATAGCATCAAGAAGCTCTATGACGAGTCTGGTGGCTATGTCAGACGAACAGGGAATTGTGGCAGGCCTAAGAGCGTCCGTACGGCCGACTGGGGGAAAAATAAAAAAGCAGGTCAAGGACCAACCAAACAACTCCGTCCGCGGCCTCGCCAAGAAGAACGATATCACCGAGAGCACCATGAGGAACCTGGTGAGGTTTGACCTTGGGATGCGGTCCAGGGCTGTCGTCCCAGTGCAAATGCTGACAGTAATTCAGCGAGAAAAGCGCCTGGAACGCAGTAAAAAAATTCTTAATTGGCTGAAAAGTAATCCGGGAAAGGTCGTAGTCTTCTCAGATGAGAAGAACTTCGTTGTCGACAAGTACAACAACCGCCGCAATGACAGATACATTGCCAAGTCTGCTGCAGACACTGATGCTAGTGTCAAGTATGTCCAAGGTCCAAACACCCGGCCAAGGCCATGATGCTTGGCGTCGTTGGATCAGACGGAAAGACAATCCCACCGATCTGGATCAAGGGAACCTGAACGCGAGCATGTATAAACATATACTTGCTCACCAAGTCTTTCCAGCTCTAGATGCTACTTATGGCCAAGGAAATTGGGTTTGGACCCAAGATGGCGCCCCAAGCCACACGTCAGACGCCGTCCAGAAGTACATCATCAGCAAACTGTCGTCCAAGGGATTCTGGTCAAAGGAGATGTGGCCGCCATCATCGCCAAACCTGAATCCCTTGGACTACTTTGTCTGGACGCATGTGGAGCAGAGAGCCTGCGCTACCAGCCACCCCAATGTCGACGCTCTGAAGGCTTCTGTCAACAAGGTGTGGGCCGCGATGAACACGAATGACATCGTCAATGCCTGCAAGGCCTTCAGGTCCCGTATCGAAGCCTGTATTAAAGCTGAAGGTTCTATATTTGAGAAATAAATTGGTAAATATATCTCTATAAACTGTCCAAGTTTCATTATTGTAGTACCTCAGGTTCATGTTTGAGATCTTCATGAAGTTAAAAATAAAAAGTGTCCAAGAAGATATTGCGCACCCGGTATAATATTAGGGCTGTTCTTATTTTTAAAGGTTGAAATGTTTGCAACATTGTGATTTTCGGTTTCTTGGTGATAAAAGAAGACGACATAAAAAGTTTGAACAAAATCGGTCAACATTACGAGGTCGCACAACGAGGTCAAAGTTTAATTTTTTTTGTAAGAATATAGTTTTCCGCAAATTTCTTCAAAATGGTGGACGTTACAGACTTCAATAATAGTTATTAATTTAAAGGAAATCTATTTACTACCAGACGTTATTGATGTTTTTTAATAAACAAAGTTATCAGTAAAAACAAGAAAAAAAATGGAGTGTGTAATGATAGCATATTTCATAGCTTTTTGTATCATTAACTTCACTCGCCTGTAGAAGATGACTTGTTCGCTTCAGAGTAAAATAGTATTTTTAAGTTTAGTACACCTTTGAATGAAAATCCAAAAATGACCTTGGTTGCATTTATCAATTCAGAATTCAGTACAATCTGGTTAATCATATGATTCAGAGCCTGTATTGACCTTTGATACCATCGATTATGAAAAAAAATAAAAATAAGTGTTCTTAGATTTGCGTCAAGATATCCTCTCAAAATTTGACTTTGTCTCTGCCGCATTTATTATCCATGATATGCGTCATTTTGTACGCGAGATTGTTTTTTCTGTACATATACTCTCTACTTATTAAATTGACATGATTTAGTATACCAAAATATTCCCTGGTGTACCAAGCTTTCATTTGATATGTTTGGGTTCTAAAAATCGCTATTACTTTAAGAGAAATAAGCAAT
>CP045902.1:12595372-12621908 GCA_013387185.1 Caligus rogercresseyi
AATATCAATCCAGATTACGTCTCGGCAGATTGAGCAATATGAACTCAAAACAAACCATTTTCGGAACAGTATTTATCTAAGTCTCACTTAAATGGACTCTATCCCTCCCAAAGACGATGTAAGTCACTCAATCGTCAATCATTTACCCCTTCAATCCTATTTCCACTCAATTCCCTTAGGCCGACTCATCCATCCGTCCCCTCAAAAACAGCAGAAAATCATGTGCCATCTTTGGATGTTGTAGTCCCAAAGGGATCATATATCACAACTTTCCAAAGCACCCCGGCCGACAAAGACTCTGGGTGAACCTCTGCAAGCGAAAGGATTCATTCAACGTAGCAAAATCTCAAGTCTGCAGTAGGCATTTTGGAGAGGATAGCTATAAAAGAGATCTGGAGCATGAGCTCCTTAACTTACCTCCTACGAAAAAAAACTCAAGGACGACGCCATGCCGTCCCAGTACCTTCCCTCCAAGGAGCTCAAGAAGAAGCCTGAAGAGCCCTGGAAATCCCCAATAAAACAACCATGCAAAGCTCCGAGACTTACGCCTCGCCGCTCTAAGAGGCAAAGAAAGAGAGACACCGAAGAGTTGATCAGTGATTTATTGGCAAAGGCTGCAGAGAAAAGGACTTAGGAACACAGACGGAAGAAGTCTCCTGTCTAGCAAAATTGAATCAACTCAAAGAAGAGCTGAATAGAAAGAAGATAGAGCTACGTAGGGAAAAGACACGAGTGAACACTCTTCATAAAAGAGTCAAACGGCTTGAGATAAAGCTGGGAAAGAAAGAGTGCTCCACGGCCTTAAGACGGCTTCCCAAGCAAAAATATATTCACTACTCCAAGAAGGATGTGATCAGTGCTTTGATAATACGAGGGATGAGTCGTAGTGTGTTTGAGTATTTAAGGAGAATAGGATATTGAATATGCGAGTATTCGAACTCAAGAAAGATGGCTGCAACGATTGTAAATGAAAGTCCATATTATAATATTGCATTACGATTTTTGTGTTTATTTTTTACTCTGATAAATATGAGATTAATAAATACAATATGCAGAAAAATACTATGAATTACCTAAGATATTTGAGTGTCTCCAGGATTTTTGTTTGTCAGTCATTCCTTAAACACGGACACTTTTTGACTGACACTTCTTAAACACGGACACGTTATAGAAAAAGACATATCTAAGACTTGCAATATAAATAAATACACCAACATTTTGATAACAAATATGACAATTTGGGATATCAAATGAGTCTTCGGGCTTTGCCAAACACCATTTTAGTATTTTAAGATTACAAATCAACTGGATTTCGACGGAATACAATAATATTTTGGGGTAATGACACCCCTGCTTGACACAAATGTGATATATTAGACTTATAAATCTCCACCAATGGGCCCAAAAAAGTTTTATATTAGTATAATCGGATCTCTGTGATCCGGCTTATCTTATTGGATATAAACCGTTCGAAAAACCATTTGAAGGGAAACTGTAATCAATATCACGTACATTTTTTAACGCTAAATCCAAATCAAGCCTTATCATTTTCACAATGTTAATTGATACTGAGGTATTTACTAATTTTAAAAATCAAAGCAATTGCTAAAAAATAACCTCATCCTTAAATATATAATAAATATTAAATATGGTTAATTTTTGCTTCATAAATGTAATTTGGTTTTAGTAATTAGGTGGTAAGCATGGTAATGGACATATTATTAATCCAAAAAAAATGAAATTAAGTCAAAAATAGAAAAGAACGCAAACGTAATAATGAATGAAATGCTATTTTTGGGTGTTGATTATTTCAACTTCTAGGAGTTTTAGAAAAATTAATACATTTGGAATCCTCACGATAAAGTAATTTTTTATAAAATAATATATAATTTTGTTTTAATTTGAGCGAAGAAAAATAGTATATTGGGCCTTCTTTTTTTCCCCAATATCTCAGTAATAGTTTATATCGCGCCTAAGATGAATCCTGATTTGGTTTAAGCGCTAAATATATATATAGAATATTATTATATGCAGTTTTACCTCAAATGGTTTTTCGAGCAATTTTTATTTAATTAGATAAGCCGGTTTTGAGAGACCCAGTTGGTAATAAATGATACTTTTTTATTTTTCAATAAAAACATGGATTTGATACTCTAATTAGAGTGAGCTTTTAAAATTCAATAGCCTAGTTTTATGAACGATAGAATCTCGACGCCGGGTTTAACACACTCAGTGGTATTTCTAGGGTTAAATACTAATTTCGCCTCACTTTTGTTAATTCTTCTACTTATAGTAGCCAGTAATACATTTTAAGCATTGAACATGTATTATAGAAATATAGATAGCATATTCCTTTCAATAGCAGAGAAACATCATTCAGCTGTATTCTATGTCCAATATAAACAAAGTAATTTGATCTACGTCATTATGAGTTGATCATAGAGATATAAAGATTTGTTTATATTGGGCACAATGACGTATTTCTCTGAAGAAACCAATAACCTCTCTGTCTTTATATCTCTATGGGTTTAACACACTCAGTGGTATTCTAGGATTACAAATCAATTTCGCCTCATTCATTTTGTTAATTCTTCAACTTATAGTAGCCACTAGCCAATAATACATTCATACTATTATAACAGCCCTGTAATATAAAAATATAAGTACTTCAAATTTGAAATAAGAAGAAATTAAAATAAGTGATATTTTTTGAACAATCGAACGGACGAATACCCACAAGCTTGAAATATTTATACGAATGGTTTTGATGAAGCAAGATGTTGGCTTTAAAACAGCATCCAAAGTATGATAGATTACTGACAGGGCAAGAAATAACTTTTTAACTGGACATTATCTGTAAAGCAATAAAGTTATTTAGAGAGACTAATGACTCAGATACATTTACAAAGCATTGGTAGAACAGACAACTGGAAGTGTTCATGGGGAAAATAATAGAAGATACTGACCAGTTTTACTGTATTAATGCCCTATTTTTTTTGGTGCGTAATTATATATTCCTGTAATAAAGTCATGTAATCCTATATAAAATAACAAGGAACAAAATGACCGTGTAGAGGATGGTTTTAAGGAAAATTGATCCTTTCAGCAGAAATTTCTATAACATTCAAGAATAATTATATTTATGTTACTCGTTGCGAGTTTTTTAAAGATATTGATCGAAACGAAAGACGATGGAGTAAATCAATCATTATGTTTTAACTGAAGGGTATTAAAAGTGTATATTTCACACAATATACATAACTTAACAGAAATGAAGATAAAGTTAAGAAACATCGTAATAATCATATGAAGAGGTTACTTAAAAGCGCTCTTGGGGCTTTTAGCCGATTTCTTAGATGAACCAGGGGTTCCTTTCTTGAGATTAGGCGTGCCGTGTACTGCTGCCTTCTTGGATGAGACGGGAGTGAGAGGTGCTTTTACTTTGGGGCTCTTGCCTTATTTCCACCAGCACCCATGGGACTCTGCGCCACCGAAGTAGGAGTTGCGGCCTCAAGAGCCTTCTTGTTCTTTTTGTTCTTCTTATCTGATTGTGGGGTGGTCATGGATGAGGATGTAGACGGCATATCGACTTCCATGGGGGATTCATTGCTTCCAGAACTAATTTGTTCCACCTTGGGGGTCTTTGGAGATTTGGGAGCCTTGTTTTTCTTTGCTGATTTCGGAGTTGCCGCCGGTTGTGCAACAGCGGGAGTTTCTGGTTTGGGAGCTTTCTTCCCAGACTTGGGGGTCATGACCGGTGTGGCCACAGCGGGAGTTTCTGGTTTTGGCACCTTAGATTTCTTTAGAGATACTGGAGTTGCGATTTTCTGAGACACTGCGGGTGTTCCGGCTTGGGGGTCTTGGCCTTCTTCCCAGACTTGGGGGTCATGACCGTCTGATCCGCTGCGGGAGTTTTACTTTTAAGGCCTTAGACTTTTTCACTGATGCTGGGGTCGTGACAGCAGAAGTTTCTGGCTTAGAGTCTTAGATTTCTTTCCAGATTGGGGGTTGTAACCGGCTGAGCAACGACAGGAGTTTCAGGCCTGGGCTTTTCAGCCTTCCTTGCTGACTTAGGAGTCATAACCGACTTAGCCACTGCGGGAATTTTGGGATTGGGAGTGTTTGCCTTCTTCACAGATTTAGGGGTCAAAACTGAATCGGCCACTACAGGAGTTTCTGGCTTTGTGGTCTTAGCTTTCTTTCCAGACTTGGGGGTCGTGACCATAAGAGAACTACTAGGAGTTTCTACCTTGGGCGTCTTTGCCTTTTTCCCTGGCGTTGGGGTCATGCCCGCCGCTGCAGGCGTGCTTGGTGCCTTACCCCCTAAAGGAGATTGGGATGCCTTCACAACCTTGGAGGAAGTTGGCGTCGCAATCGATGAAGAAGGGTATAATCTGATGTGGAAACGACGGAATCTTTTTGGGCGTTTATTCTTCTTCTTTGATGATCCACTCGGAGTAACAGGCTCAAGAATAGGCTTTTTAGGCGTAGCTTCTTCCATAGAGTCCTCCATTTGTGAGGTGGAAGGAGTGACGGCTTTGTTGGATGAATCATTACGTGCCTTTTTGGAGTGCAGGTTTTCAGGGGTGGATGCAGGTCTCTTGAGGTTATTTCTTCCTTTTTTGGGAGAGACTGATTGGGGGGCAGGGCGCTTAAGGCTCTTAGGGGTCTTTGATCCCTCCGGAGACTGCTGCTTGGTCGTGGAATCGGGACTAGCCACTGCATCTCGAAGCCTTTTCGCTTAAGAGACTTGTTCCGCTCCTGTGTGACCAGGGGCAATAGAGGCCGTGGCGTGGAAACATGGACAGAGGCCTTCTTGTCTTCAACCTCCTCTTTCTTCTTATTCGTAGCCTTCCCGGACTTGAGATACGTCTGAGGGATCTGAATGGACGCATGAATCCCTGCCTTCTCAAGCTTCTTCTGAAGCTTGAGGAGTTACCATACTGCTTAGCCCTCCGTTTATCAATGACTTCATCGGAGACGTCAATGCTGTTGAGGATCTTCTTAACATTAGATCTCCGCTTGCTCCCGGGAGGATTGTCTTCCTTGACCTTCTTCCGAAATATCCGCTTGGAAATGCGAGACTTGGGAACCACGGTGCACTTGAGGATCTTCTTGAACATGAGATAATTATTCATGGTAGAAGCCACGACCTCCGCGACTTCGGGATAAAGAAACTCAACAAAGGCGTAGCCCTTGAACTTCCTGTTTTGGAACTACGACCCACACGGATGTTTGTAACGGCTCCAAACTGGCTCATAAAAGCGTTGAGTTGATGCTCGTAGAAGCCATGGGAGGTGATTGACGTATACGACCCCTCGAGACTTCCGTGGGTGTTGAAAGAGAAAGACGGGAGGCTTGCCATCTTCCTTGGAGACTCGGGATTTCTTGAAGCGACCTTTCATCACAACTTTCGGAGAAGGAGCAGCGATGATAGGCTCCGAAGAGCTCTCCAAAGGAATTGTATCTGTCATTCTGAAAAATAAAATAGAAAAGTATGCAATTATTACATATATTAATTGTAGCAGAGAGATGGATTTATTGCTCAATTTTATTCGCTTTAAACTCTTTACTGACTGTTAGGACATAACAATAGCATGTTTATATTCTCTAAACGCAATGTATATTTCATTAATTATGAAGAAAGGATTCATTTGATTTCTATAGTTCTACATGGAGTTTAGGCCCTCTTTTCGCCTTCTTTTTCGTCTTTTTGGGCAAGACGGGAGGGTCTTCAAAGCGTTTGAGGGGGGTCTTTGCCTTCTTATAGGGGTTAACATAGTCCGGATCCCTTTCTCCAACACTGAGCTCTTGACCTGCAAGGTGAAGAAGTTTCTTGGTAGGCTCATTGATGAGGGATCCTGGAAAGGATCCACTACTGCTAATGTAGTTGAGACTCCATCGATACAGGCCATGAGCTCCACCTGTGCGGACAGTGCGGAGGACGTATAGTCCGGAAAGCGAAGGAGGATGTCCGAGAAGAAGCATGTGTTCTCCAGTATGAGAGCTAAATACTCCTTGGCTCTGGGTTGTCTCGTAGGAGGCCCTCTATGGACTGGGCCCCTTCCAGATTCGCCTTGGACTCCCTGAGGACCTTATGCATACTCTTGAGGAGGGATCCAAGGGTCACACCCCTTTTGACTTCATCCATTTCTGTTAAATCCTGATCACGCTCAGCATAGCCGCTCGCTTTGCCATAAATCCTTTAAGAAACTCCTCTTCCTCCAAGACGGAGTTTCCTCCATCCGAACGGACATTCTCCAGGGATGAGAATAGAAGAAGAACCACTACGGGAAACATGTATTTCATCCTCCACCAGAATAACCTCCTCCTTCCTATTAATTGGTATGAGAAAGAAACGCTGTGTCAACTCACCTCAATGTTCCTTCCCGAAATCTGAATGGCCCACGTGTGTGTGTGTGTGTGTGTGTTAAGAAATTATTCATGAAGCTAAGTTGGATTGTTTATTTATTTTGTATCCCTCCCTGGGAGACGTGTTGGGGATGTTCCATATATCGGCATAATAACACGTATAACGTGTAGAAGAGTAATATAGTCTCCGACCTATATAATAATTATATTGTATAGGTCGGTGAATATATCACTTAATAAAGATATTTTGTAAATAAATTGATGAAATGATGATAAATTTTACATGTTGTTATCAAATGTATGTACTTGAATGGTTAAGAATTGTGGATGAAAAGGCAGCTACAAAAACAATGAAGTTCATTATGCTGCATTTTTAGGGAAGTTGAACTTTTTCTTTAGAAAATTGGGATCTTTATAAAATATGTACTTTTTTTAATTATTATTTTCGGGTGAAATAGTTGAAGAGTTTGAAAATGAATCCAAATTTAATAAGAATTTGAGAAGATATCCCCCAATATTTTCTCAAATCACCTATGTTTACAAATTTAGGTTGTTGTGATATTCTTACGGCAATGATAAAAATAAAATTGCAAGGAACGCTACAAAAGATAGACCTGGGATCTTAGCAGCAAAAAGACATAGAGAGCTTATTGGATTTTTTTCTAGAAATACGTCATTGTGCTCGATATAAACAAATATTTTTACCTCTATGATCAACTTACGATGACGTAGAACAGATTACTTTATTTATATTCTACTATTTAAGGGAATAAGCTCTCTGTATCTTTATATCTCTATGCCTGGGATAAATAAACAGGGATCAATGACAAGAGCGTTAATCACAAAACCTTTCCACCCATTGAGGGGCATTTTTCATAAGAAAATAATCTTATTATAACTTATATATATGACTTAAAATAGAAAATGAACGACGTTTAAATAAAATATTCATTAACGGCTTAATAAATACCTTACTGAACCAATGGTATACATCTTATAATATTTCTCATTTTTTATGGAAAATAATGCTCGGAATAACCAGTTTTATACCGGAGCTGTTGTTAACTGCTTCACTTTTTAATGAAAGAGCACCTCAATAAATCGAAATATTTGCTTTCTGTTATTGATACCTATTTATAAATTCCAGGCTGAACCATTAAAGGCTTCAAAAAGTATCTGTAGTTAATGGAGCTTCAACCTGCCACTTACAAATTGTGTGTTTCAACAAAACGAATGATAAATTAATTTTAAATATAAATACTCTTCAGTTGAAAAAACGATTTATACTCACCTAAGTAATCCTTTGAGAAGTAAAAAAATATTATGAATGATAAACAATTATATTTAATGAACTATGACGTACATGTTTATGTTTTGTTATATTTTATAAATCAGCTCTTGTTAAATTGCAAGTCACATTGTTACACAAAGAGTCAAATTTTTAAACCATCAACATATTTTAGGAATTATGTGTTGTTTAGGGTGGAAATTTTACTAAAAGGATCCCAAACTGATGATCCGAGTCATTAAACCCCGATCAATAAACATCAGGCTTGTGAACGGAACGCAAATTGAACGGCGTTCAGCTGAACGCACGTTCAATGAACGGAACGCTGAACGGAACGCAATTTTTTTTAACGCAGAACGTTGAACGCAAAAAAAAGAGTTTTGCGTTCAGCGTTCAATTTTTCCAAACATTTCTTGGACTTTTTTCGGAAAAACGTCATCACTACGCATTACTTTTTTTGGAATTTCTTTTCAAAAAAAAAAAACGTCATCACTACGCAGTACTTTTTTGGAAATTCTTTTTTAAATATTTGAACGCTGAACGCTAACGGAACGCTGAACGCAAAAACATTGAACGGAACGCTAATTTTTTTTGAACGCTGAACGCAAAAAAGCTGAACGCAAAAAAACGCTCACAAGCCTGATAAACATATATCATTAAGGAATTTAGAACTTTGACTGGACGTTTATATTTTAATCAGAGTACATTTTCTAGGGACTTTGAAACGCATTTTATTTGACAGCCATATAGAAAATAGACGAGAGGGTATTTTGGTGTCCACACAAAATGGACCAAAAAATACGGCTTAGGAAGAAATGGCCCAAATGAATCAGGAAAAAATGACCCATGGCTAAGCAAGTATTTGAGATGAATACAACTAAGTATTATACCAATTTTTGAAATAAATTGAGCAAATAATGGCAAAAATAATTTTTGCAATCATAGATAAATAGTTTCCTTGTGTTATTATTAGAAGAGGCAAATATTTCTTTTGGTCCTTTTTTCCATCCGTCATTATTTTTGTTTTCTATCTTGGGTCATTTATTCCAAAAATTATTGTTGATTAAGTCGTTATTAGGCTTCGGACCTATGCTCAAGGCTTTTAAATATATTACTTACTGGAATGTCCAGAAGAAATGGCCTAGGAAAATACAGCCTAAACGATCCAAGATAGAAAGAAAAATGATGACACACAAAAAAAAAATTGACCAAATATTTGGGCAGGCAAGTACATTTGAGAGGAATATACCTCTAATATACTAATAGATGTATAAACATCTATCATTAATTACAAATGAAATTTTTTTTTTGTTGATATATATTAGTACAATTTGGATGAAGAGAAATAGTGATGATTGTACAAAATTTAGACATGTTTCACTAAAATACATGCCTATTCGTGTATTTGGACCTTCATTTTCGTGTGTCAATCATCGTGTTCCCTTTCTATCTTGGGTCATTCCTTCCTAATATCTCTAACTGGACCACATGAATTTGAGTACTCTTAGACCTCCCATTTACAATTCGAATAACTAGAATAGTTTGGTTACCCTCTAATTATACCATAGAGCAGGAAACGACCGGGTACCCGGCCCGGGTCCCGGCTGTTTTTTGAGCGTCCCAGCCCGGTATTTTTAGACACCGGGCCGGGACTTAAATAAATTCTTTCGTTTGTCATCCATAAAGTTATAACATTAATAAAACGTCCTCACTTTTTTTGGAAATTCTGTTTTCAAAATAACGTCATCACTTGTTTTGAGAATTTTTTTTTGTCGGAAATTCTTTTCTAAAAAAATGTCATCACTTCAGAATGTCGAAGGAACGAATATATATTAAGTCTCGGCCCGGCTTGAAAAATTTGAGTCCCGGCCCGGGTCCCAGCGAAAAAAGGCTTCCCGGTCGTTTCCTGCCATAGAGATATTAAAACTTATATATTTTGTTTGATATTAGGAAGAAATGTCCGAGGAAAATACGCTCTAGTAAATGAACCAAGATAGAAAAAGAAAATAATGACTCATGGAACAAATGGCCAAAATACAAAGGTAGGCAAGACTTTGACTGTAATACACCTAAGTATTGATACTATTTATCATATAAATTGAGTAAATAATGACATATTATTTTTACTATTTTAGATAAATGTTTTCTTTCTTGTTTTCAACTTTAGTTCAAAATCACCCAAATTATTGTAGATAATAATTATTGTCTTAAATAACGAGCATAACGATGCTATAGCACTTGAGGGAGAATACAGGTCAAATTTCTGGTGCATACCGATTGCCACTTCTTCTTGGTCCATTTCTTCTGGACGCCATTTTTCTTACTTACTAAATAAACGGGTTGAAGTTGAGGGTCATGTTTGTACTGCCAAGAGGATCAAATCAGTAGATATTTTGATTTTGTAACCAATCAAAAAATTCAAATAACTAATATGCATTTCGATCTCTTAGTAACTATACGTTAAAATAAATGCGGTATGTCATCATAATACTGGACTGATTACTAAGTTGTTTTTTTTTGGGAAGTTTCTTCATTGTTATGATCCTCTCATTTTATTTATGAAATTGTTGAAGCTTCAGTTTTCCCTTCCTATGTATGAGCTCTCTATGATTTATACCCATATAATTAAGACACGCATTGAAGATTAACTTAATAATAATAATATAATTTTCTTTTTAAAATAGATAGTTGTACATTTTGAAATGATTTGTTATTATAAACTTTTAAAGATCATAAAACTTATTAGGGAAGAGAGTATATATTCAGTAGTAATATGAATAATAATAATAATAACGCCTGGCTGCATTATTAGTCAACATCTTTTTAAATAACAGGATGAATTTTACTAATTTTAAACACATTGTTGGGGGGGGGGGGGGGGGGGCTTTAATCAATTTTCCTCTCGTTGTTCTCTAGGAGAATAAGGGATGCAGGAACGCAGACATTATTGGGATGCTCTGCGACGAGCATGGCCGCGATCCAGGATATAAAGTCCTCCGCCTGTTCAAAGGCAATGGTATGCCCAAAGTATGGCCTCTCCTTGCTCCGGCAAACGGGGACATCCTTTTCAATAAAGGTGATGTTGAGCTTGCAAGGCGACTTCCGCCGCTCCTCCGAGCCCATGTACCACTTGAGGTCCTCGATGGGCCAGCTCCCCATCTCAGTCCCGCCCCCGATCTTGTAGTAGGTGACTTTGGCGTTGCTCATGGAGAAGAGATACTTGTTAAACTTGGAGCGGGCCCGATTCTCGCCAAAGTGTGCTTCTACGTAGAAGTTAAGCGGGGGAATTGCTCGGGAAAGAGCTTCCTCGTAGAAAGAGTTCTTTTTGAGGAGGAGGGCGTTATTTTTGCGATCCTCGGGGCTCCAGGAGCCCCATCGGAGGTTGACGTCCAGCATGAGTTCGGAGTGGTGAAGGGGTCGCTCCAGAGATCCTTCCAAGACTACTTCGTGCAGGAAGTGGCTTGTTGAGGCGGACTCCCGATTGGTTTGCTGGAGGACCCGCTGGGTCATCTCCAGGGCACGCATGGAGGGCTGGACCACTAGGCCCACGCAGTTCTCACTCGTCTTGGTGTCGATATACACCCAAATTCGTAGGTCGCCTAAAGAAAAAAGAAGATTGTGAGAGAGGGGTTGAGACAGCGATCATTTAGAAAATGGTTGAGTATTTAATGAATATATGTAATAGAGATAGGAGACAAGTCACTCCGTTATTTAGACACAGCGTAAACCTCATCATGGATTTGATATATGTAAATAAGTAACTGCCATTTTATTTGTCCAAATACCTAGTAACTTTTTTTAAAGAAAATATAAAGCTACGAAATAGTTTAAGGTGATTTAGAGATGATAATCGTAGTAATATAAATCAAGCAAAATACAGTGCTATAAGTATCTATAAATCTTATCCAATTCATTCATGGCTCGAGTTAAAGAAAGAAGTTCATAAAGGGTATTATGAATGGTCCAACAATCCCATAATATAAAGCACAAAACCTCATCATGAACATTAAAAAAATTGAATTCAGTGTTGTAATAAATAAATGAAAAAGGTCAAGCAGATGAATTCTATTGAAAACTATGAGGAATATATATATATATAATATATATATATATATAATATATATATATATATCCGAATATTATTTTTGAAGCTGTGAAGGACTTAAGATACATCAATGAATGAGGAATATTTAACCTATTACAAATAATTGGGAAAGAACATTAGATAACCAGTTAATTATTATGAAATTGACTCATTTTAGATTGTAGTGAATTTATATGGCTCAAGTTCCTCAATTTCAACATTTTTCTGCAATTACTTATTTTCCTTTCCAATTTTAACCATTTTTCACATACAGTTTTCCCCTAATAATTTAGGTTTAAATCAGGAAACGACCGGGACACTTTTTTTCGCCAGGACCCGGACTTAAATTTTCAAGCCGTGCCAAAAACTGGGCCGGAAAAATATATTTTCGTTCCTTCGTCATTTTCAAAGTGACATCGTTTTTTTAAAAGAATTTCCTAAAAAATTGTCGAAAAAAAAGTGATGACGTTTTTATTTATTAAATAATTTCCTAAAAAAATGACGACGTTTAAAAAAAATATATATTATTTTAAAAATTCGTTTCTGAAAAGAATGTCGACACTTTCAGAATGAAGAACGAACGAAAATACTAAAGTGCTGGCCCGGTGATTTTTAGACACCGGGCCGGGACACTCAAAAAGCAGCCGGGTACCCGGTCGTTTCCTGGTTTAAATAATGGTTTCAATCGAAATAAAAGGTATGGCGCAACGAACATAAATTGTTCAAGGATGTGAGAAGGTCCACATAATTAAATAAATCAAGAAAACTCATAGATGAGACATATTGAGGCATAGACATATAGTCATCAATCATGACTAGAATTTGGAAAGGCTTAACTATAAATATGTTTGCATGTACACATAATTATAGTGATTAACTCGTTAAAAACAATTCATTATTTCCTATACATGTTTATTTTCAATCGACTTTTTTCTCATAAGACACTAATGAACTTAAATTTCAAGAAATCATGAGATTTCTAAAGTTATAAAAATCGCGCTCATTTTAAAATATACCGAAACAAATGGACTATCAATTATGTATGTGCAAGTGGTACTCGGTATTTTTATTAAATCACAAAATTATCAGTATATAGAGTTAAATTATATATCGTTAGTTGTGTTGAGAAAATATCAATGAGGAGTACAAGTTCTGAATAAAAGCCTAGAAATTATATTTTAAGTCAACACATTTATGATGTCTTCTACGCTCTTAACTGTGTCTAAGCAACGGACTTTTTTGTTTGTTCATCCCTAAGCTTAATTATGGATCTGGGCATTCGTTACTTTATAGTGAAAGTCTTCTGGGTGTTCCCCATTTGTGAGGGTGACGGAATAGGGTTTGGGTGGATGGACAAGCACAATCACAAATCTGAGACTTTGATAAAGGGGACAATATTCATACCATTACACCAGGTGTGAATAATTCACTCAATTATTGTGAGCATTTCCCTGACTTTTTACTTTCTTTCTGAGTTCAATTCATTGAAAGAACATTCCCCGGAAGGCCATCCTTCAATGCATTACTCTGTTTCTATATTGATTTTGACATATAAAAAAAAAATGAATAATGAAAAAGTTGGGGTATTTTGAAAATAGGACGTCACTTTACTCCGGGCTGTTGGAAGTGTGAACATCAATTCAGAGATAAAAAATTATATACTAAAGAACACAAATTGTCTCTTCTACAGGACATACATCCATGAGATTTACGAGTATTTTATTAAACTCTTTTAATATTATCCCCTTTAATTAAATAAAACAGGACTCAGTGAAAGAATGAATGGGGTTTCCCCCCTTCATCATTGACAATGTGCGAGGTGAACCTCCATAGTGACATCTTTAGCCATAAACTACAGCATTTTGCTGACGTCACAGTAAATAGAAACATACAACATAACAGCAAACACGAATTTAAGAGTGATTATTGGCTAATTTTTCTGAATGTCAATGTAAAACATTTTTAGGCAATTTGTTCCGCTCTCTGAGGCGTTGTTCATTTAGGTGCCCACAATTCGGGTTCTTAAGTATTATCCCTTTCACAGAATCCCCTTTTAGATTTGTTAAAAGTCTCAGTACAAACACAACGGTGGTAATACACGCACACACACACACACAGAGAGAGACAATTACTGTCTAAGCAACGAACACTTACGAATCACATCACTGGATGTACTAGTTGTTGCTGCTGCTGACAATGTTGTTACATCGTCATCATCTACTTTGTCCTCACCAGATCTCTTAAAATGTCCATGCTGCCCCGAGTCATGGCTACTGCTAATTTGCGTGAGTACCTCGGTGATGAGTCTCTCCCTCTCCAGCTCCTCGGGTTGAACCTCAAAGAGCTCGGAGTAGTGCTCTATTAAGTCTCGACAGACGTCGCTCTCCCCGATGTTCGAGCAAAGTCGCTGGCCTTTTGTCCGTCGACAGTTAGCAGAGTAGGACCCCAAATGGAGGCCAGGTTCGTCTCTGTCATGAGGTTCTTGGGGGACTGGGAGGCTATGGCACTCAAGTGGCTGATGAGACGGCGAAGAGTATTGTAGTTTATCACGGGAAGCTTTCGGATAAGAGCCTTGTATCTAAAAGGAAATACATTTATAACTGGATGTGTGGAGGATCACATTTGATAATATAGATACATTTTAAAATCAACATTTTTGCTTTGCCTATTTGGTTCAATTGAATGACATCCGACTGGATATAAGTGCGCATGCTAGCATATCGAACATAGGATCATGAGGTTGAACAAAATTGACCTTCCCTCTCGGAAGTCGAACCTACAATCTGAGAAAATCGAGCGCACGCTTTCACTAAGCTATAGGGCTTCCTTAAGATCCATATTTATTACAAATTCATAGATACCCCAGTAATAAAGAATGACATTAATACACAAAGTTAGCTAATGTCTATTATTAAAAATACAGAAATGCATGAAGAACCTAGGGTTCATGAATTAATTTTAACGCTATAATGCTAATATATATATACAGATACTGCAATTCCATAGAATTAAAAACCAAAAGAATTGATCGACCCTTGAAAAGATCTTAGGATGCGATTGAGTAATTTTAATAATATAATGCTAATTCATATATATAACTCAATCGAAACAGTTGAGCAACAACAAAATATATGTATATGAGTAATTCAAAAAACAATTGATAAATTATGTTAATTAATTGTGATTTTTTTTGTTCATTAAAAATATAATTGTTCATGAATTAGTCTCGCTATCTATCTATATTCTACATTCAAGTCGCAAGAAGGTGGGCATGTGCGGAATATGATGTTAAGATAAACTTTTAAAACTAACAATGTATCTTTCCTGGTTCTATGTCATTCCATTAATGAGAACCTGTGTCCACAATTGGAACTTAAACCCGTTTCTACCCTTAATCCTTCAGGTCACTCAAAGTATAAAATGATACTTCATGTAAATGTATTATTAAAAAATGAAATGTAAAAAAATTACTGATTTGTATATATCAAAATAAAAAAAAAAAACATATATTTATAACAAATATTTCAAATATACTTTCTTTGCCTATACGATTCGATAGAATTGCATCCGACAGGATATAAATAAGCATTATCGCATTAAAATGAGTCTATCGAACCTAGAATCTATCAATGAGGTAGACCAAAAATGACCATCCCTCTCGGGATTAGAACATGCGCCCTCAGCATTGAGAGTTGAACACGCCTTAACGCACTGAGCTATCGCAATCCCCTAACTTTTTCACGCTATTTTAACAATTTTTTGAAATGATTAAAATCAGTTTAGACACATAGTTTAGGTATTATGTCTTATTTTGTTAATAGCGAGGCAATACATTCGTAATGTCTGCTTCTCAGCTTTATTATTCTAAAGATAGAGAATTCCTAACGCAAGAGCTCTCTTTCTCATACCGGTTTTCAAAAAGGTTGATTTTGTAATAAACTTAAGAATATTTAGACATGTAACGGATGTTTAAGTAAGTTTTGGCTATATAAAAAATAAATTATTCTTCTTTTTTATTCATAAAATATATATATATATATTTAATCTATATATTGTCTTCGAAACAATAGATTTTAAAGACTTTAAAAAAAATTATGGGTATTATAACAATACATTAATTTTAGACTTTATTTGAAATGAAGGACGTTATAACAATACATTTTATCCATTTAAGTCTTTTATAATTTGAACATAATGCAATAAAATATAAAACATACCACCATAGTCAACATTGTATTTAGGATCGATTCTCATGATCAAATCATGGAAATCCATTGGCAGATTAGATTGATCCATTATTAATAGTAAATATATTTTGTAAAATATATTTTGGAAAATAAATATTAATAATTTTGCTTTGCATATAAGTATCATCAAAATATTGACCTCATTACTTCAGGACCGAAGGAGAAGGTGCGGCGGCCACCGCATCATATGTCACTCGTCCAGGTTAAATTTTAATAGCAGGAATATGATTTTTTTCTTCAAATACATTTCAAAGAAACAGGAACTTCTTCTTCCATTGTTCACTTCCTTTTGAAAACTGGGAAATGGACTTATTGTAAACTTAGAAGGGCATCGCCACATACTCCATGCAAAATCCCTCTGGAGCATCATGTTTTTTTAATTCACAGTTCAGAAAATATACATAAATAAGATTATCGATGATAATGCAGGGTAAAACTATATAAATAAGCATTTAGTATATAAAAATTAGCATCGATGCTCAACAACAAATTAAATACATAATTGAATCTGCAATAAAAAGTGTCAAATCTTTAATTGCAAAAAAAAACTTACAACTAACAAGTACATTTTAGAAAAAGACATAAGGCCTATCTTCATTGGTGCTGCTGCCCGCCACTCTGCTTTTGAGGTCAAAATTCCTGATTTGGGAGCGTCAACTTGGAAATGGGCTGGAGACCTCATTAAATTTTATCCAAACAGTTCAAAATTATATTGAAACGACATCAGAAGGATTTAAGAATTCAAATTAGTTTTATCAATTGTGGTTATATATACAGGGTTAGGCAGAATTAGTGAAACATCGGATTGTAAGTGCAATATCTTTCTAAATATGAGTTTGAGAGGTTTTGTTCTGATATAAAATTGTGTTTCACGTACATTTGTACATCTGCTGTGTAGTTTTCACAACTTTTGTTTAAAAACAACGACGAAATGGACCTTGAAAGCAAGCGTACGACCATCGTCAAGTTGTTGGACTCTGGCCAATCCCACAAGGCTATCATGATCATACTTGGGGTAAGCTGAACCTTCATCTGGCGTTCCAAAAAAGTTATCAAAGAGACAGGCTAAACCACAAGGAAGCCTGAACAAGGAAAGAAGCGATCAGTGAGTACACCCAGGCTGACTAAAACCGTCGCCGGCAAGATTAATAAGATGGCTCAGGAGTACAACGTATCTGGATGACCATCGGGAGGGTGGTCAAAGCTGACCTGGACATGAAGCCGTTCATGTATAGGAAGATGCATCTACTAACGAGGCCACAAGGGTCAAGAGGAAGGCTAGATCAAAGTTGGTTCTCAAATGGCACGCAGACAACCCTAGTGTCGTTGTGATCTTCTCTGATGAGAAACTTTTCGAGACCACAAAGAAGTTCAATCCTCAAAATGATCGTATATTGTGCAGGGATGCTTCCAAGATACTAGAGAATACCAGAAACGTCTACCAGATGCAGAAGCCGGCATCTGTGATTGTATGGGGGCCGTGGCCTCCAATGGCAAGAAATCACCCTTACTACGGATTCCAGACGGTGTTAAAATCAACAAAATCATGTTTTAGGACTTCTTAAGACCAAAGTATTCCCATGGATCCAGAAAGAGTTTGGAGGAGTCCCTGTCTGCTCCAGCAAGACGGAGCTCCGACCAATACTGCAAAGATTGTGCAGGACTGGTGTGCAGCCAATTTTTACCACTTTTGGAGCAAGGAGCTTTGACCTTTCTCATCTCCTGATTGCAACCACCTTGACCTTGCCATGTAGGGGATGGTGTAGTGGAAGGCCAATGCTAAACCAAGGTTCAATAAGGACCAACTGATGGCCACAGCTGAGGCTGCCTGGAACATGATTCCCGAGGAGATTGCGCGTAATAGATGCACTGGTGTGGTCAAGAGACTTAGGGCTGTGGTTGGAGCAAATGGTAGATACGTGGAATAACTTTGTAATAAATATTTTGAAGCAGTTTGTTGTCAACAAAAAGTAATATATTTTCTAAATTATATTTTGGGAGCTATTGCGTCATTTCCATGTTTCACTAATTCTGCCTAACCCTGTATATATATGGTTTTTATCTGGACAGTATTTTGAACTATAATGTTCATTGATGATTTAATTACGTAACTGTCCAGATTTGATTTTCTTATGTTTCTGTATGTTTTTAGTGTATTTTTACACTGTATTCTTCTTTGCAGTAACAGAATAAATTATTTTAACCATTAAAAAAATACAATTAAAGGATCACATGATTACATAAAAGTAAAAACAGTTAGAGGCGTTTATTAAAATAATTTAAGTCTTCTGTATATGTCTTAAAGAGAGTGTGAGATTCCGGGATAATATTTAATTACAGATGCTGCTAATGTCCATGAAGTCATAGGCAGAGGGAATTTTTAAGTCTAAAGCTACGTAGCGAGCTGCGTTAGATACCAGAATTGGCCTTAATTCCATCCATAATTGACAATTGTGCATGGATAAATTGACAGCGCAAATGATTTTGTTAATTAATCACCGTTAATTAATAGGTCGTTTTGTACATTTGGGTCAATGGGAAATTGTGCCGCACGTTTTGATAATTTTGTAATATTATTTGTTGGATTAATAACACAAAATGCTTATATATTTTACCATAAATCAACATAATTTTATTACACTTTTAAAAACCTAATTTCACTTCAAGTATTCCATTCCTAAGGAAGGGATATTTGAATCCATAGTGTTAACGTTCCATAAATTTTGGTCTACTGATTTTTTGCCACACACGAACCAATGGGTTTTTATGATCCGTGTTGCGCTAGTTACTAAAAATAATAACTACCTACACGGAGGAGTATTTTTTTAAATAAAATATCAATTCCTTGAGTAACTTCGATATTTATTAAGAAAAGAGCACATTGTTAGTTATAAAAATTCTGAGGGAGTGCAATTTTTTTGTTGAGAAAAGATATTCAAAAACCAACAACTATTTCTACTAGATTAAAACCACTTAGAGCGATATCTTAATGGGATCATCGCCCAAACAGGTCTCCTCTAACTAGAGGTATATTGAACATTTTAGTAGTGTATGAAAACCATAAATAATGCTACCTTCCACACGAAAAAATCAGGCAGATAAAATTTGCAGCCTGGCAGAGTGGCTATTTTTAAGTGACATTTTGTATTATAACATAATTACTATTACTTATTTTTCATGCAAGTAGGCAAGTCCCAGACCAGTTCCTTACCCTTTCTTTTATTGATGAGGTCCTGAACTGATGAGTTCCCCATCAGTCTCCACGCAGGCCTTCCGTCAGAAGAGGTTCCTCCAGAGTCCGCATGAAGCGTTTGAGCGTATTGGCCACATCATGCTCAGAGTAGTCGTTCTTGGATATTTGAACCGCCCAGGCATTCCTCTTAAACTCATTGAGGAGTCGATCAATTTTAGTCTTGACTCCCGACTGCCTATAGATCCCCTCAGACATGCAGCCATGAGAAAAGACATGCTTGGTACACTTATCCACTATCACCGGGATTTCCTCAAGGGTCATCTGCTGGTCCACGAGGGAGTTCCCATTGGCAAAGGCCTTACTCTGAACCTCCAACCACCAGTTGTTACACTCAATATCGCTATTCACAGACACATATAGAGATCGATCCACAAAGTCAATCACGAGAACGGGATAGGAGCTGAAGGGAGGCTTTAAATGATTGGCACCTTCCTTAAGGGATATGTTTTTGGTTTTACGTAGGTCCATGACCTCCCAAAAGCCCTCATGGAAGTAGCTGAGGCTCCGATTGGAGAGTGAGATCCATGTGGAGTCCCAGTTGCCCGCAAACCCGATCTTGAGGTATGCCACCCCAGACGGGAGGACGGCTCATGGAGTGAGTGCTCAGGTGGTAATGAAGGGACTGAACGATTTTTTCGATCCAAACCTCCCGCTCGTGGTAGGTGCGGGCCCCGAAGGTCTTCAAAGCGTATTTCCCTGAGGCGCTGGCTGCATAAGAGAGGTCGAAGCAGTAGAAGCCGTCTTCATTGTCCTCCCCACCTTCCAGCTTCTTGATTTTGTTAATGCAGAGGAGAGCGTTGAGTGAGATGGACTCCTTGGGTATAACGAGGGAATCCTCATCGTTGAAATATTGAAAGTTCCCGTTACCCAGGACACACCATTTGGGCTGGTAGCTCTTTCGACTCCGCGACCAGAGGGACAAGACTCCGCTATGCGACTTTGCTCCACCCTTTGATGAAAATAAGAAGGCATTTTCTGGCTCTAGTGGACTCCTACGCCAGGAGTCAGATTTGCGACTAAAGACGCGATCGCTCATTTTCCGTCGTAGATGAGAGGCCATTTTGGTGAGGTTTACGGCAGAGAATGAGCGTTGAGGCGGAGGGTGTGAGGGGGCTTCCAGGGGGTTCTTAAAGACGGCTCCTCCTCATCAAGAGAGGAACTTGTCGTAGAGGAAGACGTGATGGATATTTTGTCTTCACTTTTGAAGAGACGGCCATTGGAGGAGAGTGAGGGCTTGGGCTCTTCTTCGACATGTGTTTGGGGGGTTTGTTGGGAGGCAAGGGGGGTGGAGAGGAAGCTGGTAGGGGCGGTGGGGGTATGGAAGGGGCTGGGAGATCCAGAGATCCCGTGGATGAGGGTCGGATGGGACAAGCCACATATATTCTCAGGGCTCTTATTGGATGGCTCTAAGTCACACTTGAGGGCGTCCTTCGACGTAGAAGAAGAAGGTCGGGAGGATCGTGATCGTGGTGGGCTACAACCCATGTCAACCTCTTCTTCTTCCACTTCGAGAACGGGATCAAAGTCCCTGAGAAGCGTGGGCGCAGGGGACTTCTTAACGGGCGTTTTAGTCTCAAGAACGGAGAGATCGATGGAAAGATCCCGCTCTAGCTCCTCTTGGGCCTCCTCGTACCATTGTTCCACGGCGTTTCGAATGTCCATCGTCTTAACTTGGTGACAATGGAACCTCCATGCATATTTTTCTTCGGCTTGGCACCCTCCAGCTCCAAGGGCTCTACATCATTTGAATCCGATGTTGAAAGGCTTTGTGGCTGTAGAATAGTGTTTCGAGGTGGAGGAGGGGGGGGACCCGGGTTCCTTGAAAGCTTGATATCTTCATAGACCTCTTCATTTCGCTTCCGACGTCGAACACCATTCTGGAGAAGCTCTTTGTTTTGCAAGAGCATTTCGACATTCTCGTAGATTTGTGGCTCCCGCTTGGCACCTCTCGGAGCAGGGACGGGAGGGGAGAGGATTCCGAGTCGTACGGCCTCCCGTGAGGCCGGAGAGAGGTCTTCGATAGGGGATTGAAAGGAAACGGAGTCGAAAATACTTATCGAGTCCTTGTGAGCCGTTGGGACCGACGGACTTGAGCTCGTAGAGCTTTGAGACTGAAGAACGGGCTTCCCAAAGTTGATGGAGACTCATCGTAGGAAGACTTGGCGGAGAGACGATCCTCGGGAGACTCGAGGACGATTTCCTCGTACTGAGGAGGTTTCATGCGATCCATGATCAATCAGAATAAGAGAACCATGGTGAGAGTCTCCTCTTAGGCTCTTAGGTGGTTGGCCTTCGTAGTTCTCAGTTCTCCTCCTTACAGAAGCAGGATTGACACTTGAGTCGGATGGATTTAAATGTCCCAATTTCTGAGAGTGCAGTGACGTGATGTGATGGCGAAGGAAGAAGGAGTCAGTTGTTCTCAGGGAAGGTTTTCTACCTTGGCATGACGACGGAGGAACCCATTGTCTGTGTCTTCTTGGATTCCTCAGGTAGCTACTTGTAGTACTAACACACACAGACTCAAGAACACACTCACTCACATACACACAAAAGAAGACACTTCAACGCTCAGGGAAAAAAGACTGGAGCCTGTTGTTGCCTCCACAAATCAACTGCCTCAACTCTTCAAAAAATAATAATAATCTAGATCTAAGGAGTTTTTCTCTCTTCTTATTCTTCCTCCACGGCTATCATCCTCATTGTATTTTCGATCAGTACAGTTTATTAATGATACTCTTGCATGGCGCAGTCACTTCTTTCATGGCATATTTTTTCTGCTTACATGCGCCTTATGCAGTCTTCTTAGGACATGTTATTATTATTACAATTCCGCTCTAATAGGAAGATATAAGCAAAAATCAAATCAAATACACAGGTCGGTGAAGTGCAAAAAAAATAGAAGGGTGTTCTTAGGTTTCCTTCCAAGAAATAATAATAAGCAAAGACAACATGAAGAAGGAACACCATGAATCGAGAAGGAGGGTAAAAACTTGTCTAATCAGACAAAAAGAGCACTAAGTTCTTAAGACATTTATGTCTAAGTTCTTATAGTATTTATATGTATATATATAATAATAATATATCATATATATATATATATTGTGAGTCTATATGCAGCAAATGGAGTGTTTTCTGCCTTGAAGGAATATTTTTGCCTGTTTGCGATCACTCTTTTCTTATACACTGTATTCATCATCATCGTCGTAATACATGTTATATTCTTGTAGTATATCTACTATTTCCGCTCAAGGATGTTTCTTTGCTGCTGTTGAATATATATATATATATATATATATATATATATATATATATATATATATATATATATATATATATATATATATATATATATATATATATATATATATATATATATATATATGTGGGTGTGTGTATATATTATATATGCCAATGAATTACAATATACTATTTATTTGTAATAAAAAAGTTGTTTTGAAACAATATATAATGGCAGTTTAGTTTAAAATAAAAGTCCTATTTAATACCATAAGTTTTAGAACTAAACTATCTCAATATCTATCAAAGTAATCAAAAATCACAATATCCATAAAAATTATATAGTTTTTCATGATTCCTTCATTTGTTAGCTTCGGAATATATATACTCTGATCCGTTTAATTAATTTTTATGCTTCTATCGTTTGGTTTACTTACAATTATGTAATTTCATTCGTTTTTATAGTTTGACTGCGTTTAATTTCAATCCTTCATATTTCATCATTGTTTACTTGGAGTTATTTAATTGGTCCACTTATTTTAGTTGAAATTCCATCAATTTAAATCGTTTATATTTTTATATTGTTTACTTCAAGTCAGTCAAATTTAAGTCGTTCATATTTGATCAATGCTGACAAAAAATGAATTAATTTTCTAATTATTTTATTTCAAATTTGTTCAATTTAATTTGTTCACATTTCTACATTGTATACTTTGAATTCGTTTCAGGACATTGTTGACATTCGTTCAAATTAATTCGTTCATATGACTAAATCCTTTCAAGTGTTTGATTCTTAATTTTAAGAGTGAACGAATACATAAATTAAGGAGGATAATGATCGTATATCGCTCTTTTGTCAAACGCGACAATCACTTTTAGCCAATATCTTTAAACGCCAAAATACCATATTATTATCTTTTATGATTCAAGAGGAATCAAGGATAGCTCAAGTCATTCTGAAAGTGGGAGAGAAAAAATAACATAACTAGTCTAAGTTTTTTATTACTATCAGTGTATAAAAATATTATATAAAATGGAGGTTTATCTTTTTATTGTTGTCTTGGTACCAGGAAACGACGGGGACACTTTTTTCGCCGGGACCCGGGCGGGACTTAAAATTGTCAAGCCGGGCCAAAACTGGACCGGAACCTCAGTATATTTTTGTTCCTTCGTCATTCTGAAAGTGACGACGTTTTTTTTAGAAAAGAAATTCCAAAAAAGTGACGACGTTTTAAATTTTAAAAATCTAAAAAAAAGTCATCACCTACAGAATGACGAATGAACGAAAATATTAAAGTCCCGGCCCGGTGATTTTTTGACACCGGACGGGACGGAACGTTCAATAAACAGCCGGGACCCGGGCCGTTTACTCGGTCGTTTCCTGCTTGGTACACTTGTTTTGAAATCTTGCCTACCCATGTATTTGAGCTATTTTCCCATGACTCATGATTTTCCTTTTCTATTTGGGATCATTTATTCATTTTTTATTGGACCATTTCTTTCTAAGCACAATATTTTCCTCGACCATTTCTTCTCGCATTATCCGATGCAATATCCACCAAACATGCCCGTACAGCACCATATTATTATTATGGTGAAGCCCATCTCTTATGACCCCAAGAGGAATCAAGGATGGCTCAAAGAGTCATTTGTGAGCACAAGAAGCTATTATAATCCTCATTGATCCCGCCAGCCATTTCCAACCCATGTCGCTCGACTTCAATTGCCCATATTGGGAATCCTAACCCTAAAGCCCCCCCCAGCATGTTATTATCTACATTAATATATTAATAATATATTATTATTATTATTACGTAAAACTTTTATTATTATTTCCCTTTGACAAATGAGCTCCTTGTTGTTTCTACCCTATTACTCTCCTTTAGAAAGTTTCCCCCTTTCTTAATATTTTTCTTTCATAATCTTTTTTTATTGTATGAGTATCAAAAACAAAGGTAATAATAATAATAATAATACCTACTGCTACTCTAGAAATCTAATTATATGATATTTATATGCTTGCATTTAGCAGAAGAAGGAGGAGGAGGACTTCTTCTCTCCAAGAAATGAGGAAACGGGCCTATGATAATTTTACATATTTTGCTTCCTTCCATTTTCTTTTTCTTTCTTCTTCTTTTTCCTCTTTCTTCAAAATGTCATTGCAAGATAATGTATAATTAGTATGAGGGGTACAGAGCTCTTATTTCTTAAGCCTTTGAAGCGTAATATCCATGGATTCATGCATATATAACCTATATAATAACTTGATAATAAGTAAATACTTGAATCTCAATGGGGAAAATACTCTACCTAAAATGGCTGCCCGCTACTGGGTGACTTTAGTCTTTGGAAATCAAAAATGGATATTCCTACAGTGATTTTATCAACCTTTATTTCGTTACAATATTAGCCTTAGAAACCGGACCCAGGGTAAGAAAGTCACAAAAGGTATCAAGTCTAACCTTTTTCGAAATGTTACCCCCTGCAATTTGATTGGCTAATAATTGACTGCTGTAAAAGACCCCTGAAGTCTATAGATACAATACAGGGCCTTGAGTTAATTTGGACTACACTTTTTAAAACTCTGACAGGCCAATTACTAACTACTTCAGAACAATATAAATTAATTTATAGGCTTGTGTTTTTAATAAAAAGAATAAGCCTAATCTAATAAGGCATCGAATAATCAATTGAAACACATGTTCCTAAAATATACAATTGGCATTTATTTCCGTCCCTACAAGCCATAATTACGCGAATTAATATTATTGAAACTCTATCAATGAATCGTCTTAAGATATATTATTGGTTCTTTAATACCTAATGAGGATTTTACTTGAAGCATT
This sequence comes from Caligus rogercresseyi, assembly GCA_013387185.1. NCBI lineage: Eukaryota > Metazoa > Arthropoda > Copepoda > Siphonostomatoida > Caligidae > Caligus > Caligus rogercresseyi. The sequence continues at coordinate 12,620,700 of CP045902.1, forward strand.
GTTGAGCTGTCAAGTTCTCCTCGGAAAAAAGTAACACTCAGGTAGCAAGTGATAGTTAGTCCCTTCGTCTCCTGATAAATTGAACAAAACTCTTGAATGAAATAATTGCCAAAGAGAATGTTTAATCTGTATTTATAAAGGAATATAATTCTAATTAGAGCATCCAGTGATCAACGTTATTTAAGAATCATGTGAGAATGTGAAGTTCATCAATAGTTTTAAGATACACAATTCGTTTGAGTGTTTTTAATGCAATATCACATCCACATGATGCAACTCAATCAAACAATATATGAAAAAATATACAATAATTTTTTCTTTTTAAATAAAGTCACACTTGACATTTTTCAATATAAAAAAGCAATGACTAATAAAGAGCATTTCAGTCTCGAAAAACAAGATGTGTTTCTAACTCTCTGCATTGTCTTACAATTATTATTAGTATTATTAATTCATTGTCGTCATACTTAATGGCGTAATCGTAAACAGGTTTTTTTGTTTACAACTTTAAAATATGACCTTGCTTTTGCTTTACTTTTAGAGCAACTGCTCATTTGTGAAGGGTTCCTTTTTATTTCAATTCTTTGTACTTTGGATGAATCATCCTGGATGACCTTTTCATTTTCCAAAAATTAAAAAGTACTAGAGGGAAATGGTTGTTGCGAATTAATGGCTTCCAAAGCAGAGCCTTTCAATGCATATATTTGTTTCTGCTCGAAAAAACTTCAAAAGAGATCAGTCGGAGAATGCATTAAAAATAGAGTATCATGCCTTACGTTTATTATTAAATAATATATATACCGATATATATATATATATATATATATATATATTATATATATATATTTTATATATATATAATATATATATATATATCTATTATATATAATCTATATATATATATATAATAATATATATATATAGCATATCTAGAAATGGTACCGGCGCTGCCGGGATTTCCCAACTTGGTAATAGTCTGAAAAGAAAAAAATCACACAAATATTTTAGTGATGTCATTGCATGTGATTTTTCATATTAAAATAAGTTCCTTAAAAAGTCGTCATTGGGTATTCATTGCCATTTTTTCCGTTTTGTATTCCTAAGGCTGGTTATTTCAACATCGTAAAAAAGAAGAAATACACGAATAAATTTCAGTGATGTCATCGCATGTGACTTTTCATATTAAAATCAGTTCTTTCAACAATTGTC
>CP045902.1:12630237-12653830 GCA_013387185.1 Caligus rogercresseyi
TCGGGCTGGTTCTGGCCGCAGGCCGTTACCATGGCACCACTGAGGTAGATGATCTTATTTTAAATACTGTTTTTTAAGTTTTATGTTATTTTGTATTTACCTAAATGATTTAAAAAATAAAAATAAATAAATTATGTTGCATAACATTATACTTTGGGAAAATAATACACTATAAAAAATACAACTGTAATTAAAATATGGTTCTGGAAAGTAAATACATATTATGAATATTATACTTAAGGCAAACAATTTATATTGATAACCTTAGATGTATCGACAATTGACAATTTATTTTATTTTGAAATAACGTATCTTACAAAAATATCCCTTTTTATTTACTTCCAATTATTTTTAATAATATTAATAATATTAATAATATTACTTATTGCATCTCATTCTATAAAATACTATTGGCAGGCCATATGAATTTTGAAAAGATGTCCTATCGCCCTCATTCTGTATTCCTTTTTAATTCGTAGAATATATTTTTAATAAAAAATACTAATTGATATGTGGCAAATATTTTATATATAGAGTAACTCAAAACGAGGTGAACTTTTTGACTGGCGGTCACGAGTTCCGTCAAACACATACTTCATTTTTTTAGTGTTCCTTTACAATTCATCATGGCAAGGTATACAACATCGTGTATAATTGTTCAATTGTACCATGAAAATGAGCGTTCTGTGAAAGAAATTTTACTGAAATTATGTTCAACTATAATTCACATAATCCACCTCCGAATCCACAATTCGCAGAATAAGCGAAAACTTTGAAGAGGCAGCAACTTTCAGGGATGTTCCGTCATCTGGTAGGCCACATACATCTCGCAGCGTAGAAAAATATTGTGGCTGTATTCGAGAGTGTAGCCAATTCGCAATGGAACGGATCTGTTTATATCTTAAATTGAAGCACATGGTCTACAAGATATTTGGTTCCAACAATATGGAGTCACTTGCCACACACACCACGCAAAAAATGAACTTATGGGAGCATCATTTTGGTGAGCAATTAATTTTCCGTTTTGGCCCGGTGAAACTGGCCACCAAGATCATGGGATAACACACCTTTGGACTTTTTTCGTTGGGGATACGCCAGCGACTATTGAAGTATCGGAAGCAAATATTAAGTGAGTTATTCGTGAGATTCCTTTGGCAATGCTCGAACACGTCCCCAGTATGCCTTAGTTGAGAAGAAGGAAACCCGAGGGTTCCATTGGCGGAGAGTTAGAAACCCATTATGCCATAGTTTTGGACTCATAATCTGAGGGCCTATTGGCGGGTTTGGCATCCACAAATGGCATTGGTGTAACCCGTCAGTGGATTTGACACCTCAATTTCTTATAATTTCGATGAACTTTTTTACTCCTAAAAAAATAATTCAATTCTTTATTTATATAATGGCTATAATACCATTATCATGTATCATGATGATTTTAATATATTGAATATCGGGCCGTTTTCTCAGCAAATAATTATTTCTGGTAAATTTTTCTCGTACCAGCAAAAGTATAGTTCTCTATATCAGTTTTTTTACTGGGTGGAGATTCACATGACAACAAAGATATAATGATCAAAGTCGTTGACGACCAGTTATCCGATCAATATCATTGCGCTATATAACAAATATGTCTGTGAGGTTTATCTAATTAAAGGCTGTTGGCCATGATACATGATAAAAGCTCATTTATCCCATTTTAGATTGAGAGATAATTTTTTCATTATTTTTAGAGACGGGAAAGAAATAATGGAGGGCACTTTTTTAGTTTGTTCATGAAAATTACCCATCGCCTTTTTATAATTTCCATTGCAATATAACAATGAGGCCTTGTGCGATTTAATACTATGCACCGCCAGCTGATTGCCGGTCAAAAACACGGATCCCCTATACTACTTATTGCTTCTGTTTATTACTTTATTTCGTATGTTGTACTAATTATATTAAATAAATATTTAACGAAAATATTAAAGTATTTCAACTATGACGATATAAAAATAAAGTTCTATATTGTCACAAAACCCGATATCTTGTCCATTGTACGTAATCATGGTTTTCCATCTATTTCACTAGGTCCGTAGTCGATCTCCCAAAAGAAGTGCGTGATGCGTCAGGACAAGCTGTATATTGACAACGACGTCTCATTTTCGACGAGGAGAAGGGCTCAGTGGTTCCCATGCAGCGATTCTCGGGGCCCAATCCTCTACTACAGTCACAACATCAATCAACAGGTCAGCGCGGGGCTCTCCCTCGTTCGCTCCGCGTCTGTGCACTCCGTGGGATCCCATGGGGACGAAAAGGAAGCCCTATCCAGTGGGCATCGGCTATGCATCCACGGAGAGAGTCTGACTTTAGAACGGATTAAAATCGTGAGTCCGGATTTTGTTGATTACATTCATTCAGATAAAACTCCTCTGGTAGTTCAAAAAGACAAAGTAATCTAAGTACGACAAGTTTTGAAGGTTACTCCACTAGAATTATGTACATCTGGCTTAAAAACAAGGCTAAATACTTCATATATTTTACGTTTTCCTTAATATATAAACTTACAAAAAAACATCTTGTTGAGTCTTCATAGATATAACAATTGTGATTTTATAAATAAATTATATTTGTTAGTATCTGTTTTCTAAATTAAATGATTAAGTTTGTATCTAAATCAGCCTGAAAAACAATTAATTTCCTCTATATAAAAGACTCAGTGCACAGGAATGCAATCATTGTGTCCGTTACTCAGCCGCACAAATTATCATTTGGTCGTAAAGTGTTACAAATTATGACGTAACATAACATGATACGCTTGGCCCCTTATTTTGATATTGTTGTTAATCATACACTCCTCTCTGATGATGCAATGAGCAGATATTTTGACAAACTTGTTGACAAGATTCTGGTCCCCATTACTTACTAGACAGAAGGAAAAAAACCTTAAACTAGCAAAGAAGAATGGAATGGAACACCTATGAGTGGGTCAGTAAATAATATGAAAGCTTCTTAAAAAGGGACATGTTGTGTGCATAGAAATATAAAGATATAGAGAGCTGATTCCCTTCAATAGCAGAGAAAACGTCGTCAGCTGTATTCTGTTTGTCACTATAAACAAAGTAATTGTACTACGTCATCGTAAGCTGATCATAGAGATAGATTCTATCTCTATCATCAGCTTAAGATGACGTAGTACAAATTACTTTGTTTATTTTGAACACACCGAAACAACAGAACGCTGTTTCTCTGCAATGGGGAATCAGCTCTCTATATCTTATATCTCTATGGATGTGTGCCGTAAAGTCATGGTAGGTAAGTCACTGACGTCATTATTAATATGACTGATGACGTCAGAGTTTCATCTGCCAAGCCTCAACGCACGTCACTGGCATGTATCTCTGACGTCAGAGTAATACTTAGATGCTTACACCAAGTACAGTAATCTCCTTGAATCGATAAGTGAAATAAAATGCAGGTGATTTATGAATATAAGAGCCCTCCTTCATCATAGGTGTCCGTACTTATATGATACGGAAAAACCATAAATATGAGCTTTAAACTTTGCTTATTCACTCTAGAGTAGTTTTAGAGTAAAGTGGGGAGTTCTCTTTTAGATTTGTAATTCTTGATGTCTGGGAGATCTGTTCCTATCTTAGAGGCGGACTTATTTATGGGCAATGTGGGCGAAACCTCAGGGCGCCCTCTATTCAAGACAAATACAAACGCCAGAAGTTAAATAATGGAGTGTGAGAGCTGCGTCACACCGCTAGGTGTCTCTACTAAAAATAAAAAAGTAAACAAATCTCTCTCTTTAAATAATAATTTATTAATTAAAGTAAATTAAATCATATATGGAACCTTTTTAATAAATTAAAAATGCAATCGTGTTGTGATGTATCTGGCTACTCTTATAGAGGGGTGAACTCATATCCCCCAAGGACTACAGCCTTTGTATGAAATGGCGAATTACTAAAAATATAATTGCTCTTCCTGTATTCTGTTAGGATAAGCTTGGGAAGCCATAAGTTGCATCTATCATATGTAAGAGGTGTCGAAGAAAACTTAAGTTTAAGTTAATGTCTCGTGTCTTATTTTTTCTATGGTCAAAAGCTAATCAAAAATACTTGGCTCGTATAAGAGACAAATAAACGTTTGAATTGGATTTTTCAAGGTTGTAGTTTCTTACCTCAATTGCATATGGAGGATCATGTGGAGAAAAGTAATGAAAAATCTGACTTGCAATTAAGTGAATATTTAATTATGACTGATAAAGCATTATTAAGAGTTCAGGGATTTTTTGCAAATCAAATTGTTAGAATTAATACTATCATATTTCAATTTCTACGGTTTTGAATGAACAAACAAAATATTTTCTAAGCGATTCATATGACTTGCTAATACATACAAAAAATATTTAAGGAGTACTCGATTATATGGAAGGACGGATGTTTGTTTATGTAATGAAACGTGTCGTTATAAGGTTAAAAAAAAACATTAACAAAAATTAAAGACTGTTTTTTAAATGTAAAAGGTCCAACCAGAATATTTTGAGTTCATTTTTGAGAATTGCTGATATACATAAAAAATTATGTTGTTTAGGTAGTAAAAAAATGATTTATCATGGCTTTTATTGGTGGTAGCATCACCTAGCGGATATTGTTTACTCTCATGCCCCATTAAGAAAAGGAGACAGTGTCGACATTGTGTGTCTGCTCTACCCCTGTATATATTTGTAATTATTATATTGTTTTACTTTTTGGAAAAGGAAGTAATGAGTTTAGGACTAATACCCTCCAGACAATCACCCCCCCCCCCCCGGGCATTTACCCCGTGCCCTCCGTTAATAGTATTTTTTATCTCTTAAAGTCCACTTATGAAGTTAATTATTACTTTATTACAAAGTTGCATTAGTGATTAAATATATGTTCTAATATCGGTCATATGTTTATATGACCGATATTAGGAACATAGTTTTCAAACACTAATGCAAAAGAAAACATACTTAACTTCATCAGTGGACTTTAAGAGATAAGAAACATTAGTAACTGGGGGGTAAATGCCGGGGGGTGATTGTCGAGGGGTGGTAGTCCTGGGCTGGTAGTCCTGTTAGGGGAAGTATGTAATAGAGTCTTCGCTCAGGGCCTCGATCCTATCTGGTAAACATAATATTTCCTTTCGGTAACTCCCTTCTTTACAGTCTTGTTGTGTGAGTGATGATCCATATATATATATTGCAAATTACTAAATCAAAATATTTTTTCTTTATTTCCCTAAGTATTCCTGAGTCCATTCCAAGGATTTGCAAACGATAATTCATGTTTTTTTATGAATCAATTGCTTCTATCAGAATTAATTAATCATAAGTTCAATCAATGCAACTAATTATATATATTTATACATAAAAAGACAGGAAGTGATGATTTATCTAATAATAATAATAGCTGATTTGTATTATTCACTTTTCTTTTCTTTCAACCAATCACGTTCGTTTGGTAGACAATGCAAGGAATACTAGATACATGGAATACTCTCTCTTTCTTTCCTCCTTTTTTCATACGTAGGTAGGGAAACGTTTATGTATATAAAATGGTGTTGTTACCATAAAAATACTTTTTATCTTTATAATAATAATGTACTTGTTTAAATAAAAAACATTTTTTATAATACAACTTTTATTCGGAGCATAATTTTTTAATTTTTGATTCACAACTTCTTAATTCTTCTTTTTTTACAATGGATTTTACTGTTACAATCGCTTGCATAGTTTTTGCAATAAATTATAAAAATGGTACATATTCTTACAAAATGGGTTCCAATGGCATGTTGGTTAGGGCATTTACTGTCGCTTATCCATAGTAAATATGGCGAAGAAAAAAATAATTCCCTATCTGCCTTAGTCAAAATGGCTCTTGGATGACCCATGGACATTAAGAAATTAAATTTCTTCGCTTTTAAAAACATGATACATAAATTTATAAATATGAGTGCAAAAAAGAAACATAAGATCGCTTGCTTTTTAAGACCACCTCTATTTACTTTGTTGAAAAATTCTTGGTGCGTACTTTCTTCTCTGATATCAAAATCGACTTCACCCGTTGTTGAAAGAAAGGTTTGACAGCAATCCTTTCCCAGTTCTCCAAGAACAATATAAGTAGCATAACCGCTAATGTAATAGACTAAATTTTTATTTTCCTCTGAAATATCTAAATCTACAAAGCTATCAGAAGGGATCAGGGCTATAATTTTGTCTACATCTATATTCAAAACAGAATCTTTTAGGTCCATTGGAGGGACACTTTCTTTAATACTTTTTATTGAATTTCTACCTTCCGTTTTGAGGAGTAGAGAAATGCGAATTTTTGTCTCTGCTTCCAAAAATTGTATCTAGTATTCCTTGGACATGTGAGCATATGTTGATATGGGGAGGATTCAAAGGCTTATCTCATATGTATGCGTAGTTAATCAAACGATACGTGAATCATAAACATAATAATAGTAGATTGAGTCACTTACACTGAAGTAATATATTTATTGAAGGAAATGTAATTATAGATATGATATGCTAAAAGTGTCATTTATTTGGAGAGCTCACTTGTGTCGTTGTTGGGTCAGTTATACATAATCAGAAGGGGAAAATACTTATTAAAAAGACGTAGGAACTGGACTTTGTTTACAAGAGACAAAAATATTTGTATAAGCTGCGTGAATTGACCACTGACCACAATAAGAACAGGATGCTCACGAGAGAAGAAAAATTCACTCAATGACAAAGACGGCAAGTAATTATTTATCGCAAAATTGCATTTCGAGCAATTCTTTTTTCATCGAATATTTTTATTTATTTAGAGGTCACTGCACTCTTTAGAAAGAAAAAGGAAATCCTGAAATAAAGATCCAGTGACGTCACCTTTTTGTTCTTTCTTAAAGTACTCACTTAAAACGACTTGACTGAGCATTACTATTGGCATTTCTCCCATTTCATTGGCATTCCTTCCTTCTCTTCTTTGTTTCATCAGCTTCTGACTCGATCACGGATCTTCCCTCTTTTACAGTCATCACATTTTTAAATAGGTCCATGAAATAGACATATCCCTAATTGAGAGGTCAATAGTGTCGACATACATGTCACGTGACCGGATCAATGGACATATTTAAATAGTTAGTTAAATCAGTGTTTTTTCGTCAAGGGATTACTTTATACCGATATGAAATAGAAAAGCAGCTGTCGATTAGAAAAAATAGAGACATCTTGCTTGCATCTCCCTGGCATCTGTTTGACTATAGTATCAAATTAATCACAAGCCTCTCCCCTTTTCTCTATTTTAATGAACTGTTGGTGTTATATTATTACATTATATAAACAGCTTGAGTTCTTCTATTCTGAAGGAGGAACTTTGATATGGAGTTCCTTCCTGTGTCCTGAGTTACTACTTATTCCATAGTACTCGTAGTATAAATAACATTTTTAAAGAAATAACCAGAGCTGTTGTGGTTTTGTTATTGCGTTATAATAAACAGCTTGAGTCCTTCTATTTATTGATCATAGAGATATATAAACAAAAAAGGTTGCGTGATTGATGAAAGGCTGCCCACATTACAAATATAATTAGAAATGCAATAATATTGTTATTCAACATATAAATAATATTTCTGCTAAAAATATTGGCAAAATCATAAAAATTATGCAATTTATAGTAAATTCAACTCGATTACCATCTTTTTACATTAATATATATCCTCTTTGATAAATAAAAATAATATTAAATTTGCTATTAAATCCAAACAACTATTTTTAAGGTTTTTAATTGTACAGGAGATACAAAGTAAAAGGGTAGTAGAATTGTGTATAAAAATAATACATAAATAAACATTATAGTTTAAAATTAGACTACCTACCCAAAGATAGCACTTACTAATTTATGCTATGAAATTTGTTTGTTATGGATTTTGTCAGCTTTAGGTTATGACTCATCAGTCATGCGTCCAACCATAGAGATATAAAGATATAGAGAGCTGATTCCTTCAATAGCAGAGAAACAACGTTCAGCTATATTCTGTGTGTTCAAATAAACAAAGTAATTTGTACTACGTCATCGTAAGCTGATCATAGAGATAGATTATATCTCTATGATCAGCTTACGATGACGTAGGTCAAATTACTTTGTTACCTCCGCCGAAGGAGGTATTGTTTTCACTGGCGTTGGTTTGTTTGTTTGTTGGTTTGTCAGCAGGATAACTCAAAAAGTACGAACGGATTCGAATGAAACTTTGTGGAGTTGTTGAAAATGCCAAAAGGAACAAGTGATTAAATTTTGGCATCTCTGAGTGCAGAATTAAGATGCAAAATGAGCTAAATACTAATAAATATTTCAAGTTAGCCTACTCTGCCAATAGATGTCGCTATGCTGTAAAAATCGGATGCCGGGAGCGTCTTCCTCTCGGAATTTCCGTCGAGGGGAACCCTCCCCCGTCCCTCTACGCGCCCCAGTCGTGAAAAATCCGCCTCGGAAGGTCATAAGGACCCCGTGACGGCGGAGGTTGCACTCTCTGAGTGTATATATCCTCTAGTTTATATTGCACACAAAAATACAGATGAAGGGAATAAGCTCTCTATATCTTTATATCTCTATGGTCCAGACTCTCCTACTCTATGCACTGCACAGAAGAAAACAAAGATCAAAAGATTTGCTGAATACACTAAAATTGAAAGTACACTAAATACTTCATGAACAAACAATGCCAAAGCGAAATTAGACTAAATGTATTATCATTGAATCAGCTAACTCGGTCCACATTGTCATTTCAGAGCATCTCGTTTATAAAGATCTTTGGGCCTGTGTCTGACAAAGATTCAGTAATACTCTGCCAACATGTGTGTGATCCATCTCTCTTGGTAGCAGTATTCCATAGCTTTAATATGCAAGCGTTCTCTTTGCTCATCATTCACAGAACCAAAAGAATCTGAGTGACTTTTTAGGTAATGAACTTTGATGCTCATAATGAATCCTGAAAATAGTACAACAATTCTTCCCTTTCACACTCTTGCTTCAACAGGGCTCATTGAAGAAGTAAAACTTGCATCTCACAAGAGTTGTTTAATATGTGGACCTTATGTGAGCCTTCTTCTCTGACTGTTGTTTTGATAAGAATATATCTCAAAAAGATCAATAAGATCTTCCTGTTTAAATTGTGACGGTTGTAATAAGATCCGTTACCATGTCGTATTCACCTTGCAAGCTGCTGGAGTCTGCTTTCGCCAAGCCATTGGGACTCCAAATTTATTTTAGCATTTTTGTCCTTTCGACGTTACGCAAAGTCGCCACACAAGCTCACTAACTTTGTGAGTGGGCCACTGATTATCTTGATCACTAAGTTTGACTTTAAAGGTGGCGAGACCTCCTTTCTTTACAAACTAAGTAATTGGGAGGCGGCGTTGCTTTGAGGTGATGTTTCATCAGACAGATATTTCTTCGTAACGTAATAATGGCATAGGAACCATGGTCATAGCCCAGTTGAAGTACAGGTGTTTATAATTTGTGTACCGGTGATATACATTAAGTTCCGTTATTTTGCCAATGAAATGTGTTAATTCATCATAGATAGAAAAATCATGACTATGTCCCTGGCCAGAAATAGCTGTTACATAAATACAAAGTGCAAAATAGATCAAAGACTTCACAGATGTAACGAAATGAATACGTCACTATTAAAAAAAATAATTTACTAAAATAGATCATACTATTTCCACAGCCATATTATACAACTTTACATAAAAACCGTACAGTATTTTACTGAGCCTTTACGGATGATTGGAATCCAAGTCTCATGTATATATATATATATATATATATATATATATATATATATATATATATATATATATATATAGCATATATATATTTAACAAGTCATTCATGAATGGTTGATTTTTTTTCTCTCTTCCACATTCTTAGGAACTCCCACGAGAAAAGCCGGATTTAAAGGTCAATGGAAGGTCAGCTTCCCCGGGAAGAGCGGAGAGCCCTAACAAGGATGGAATGCCCACCATTGACGAAAAATAGTGGAAAATTACTTCCTCTTACTGCCTTACATTGCTCATTTGAAAGAATTATATTCAAAGGAAACTCTATCTGCACGGAAGCACCTTAACAGTATTTTTACTTAAAGATATATATATCAAAAATCATGGATTTCTAAATATGAATAATTTTCTTTTTCTTACATCAACCAACGCACAGACGCCGCACAGATGATTGTATTTAATAACATATTGCAGCTTATGAGAATATAGTGTAAATAAATATAAAAAATATATATTCATTGTTAATGTACTTTGTAATTTATTCCACGAGGAATTTTAATCAATAAAAGAGACAAACTAGCTTATATATAAAGTGATGAATAGTCTCGTAAAATCTTCGATAAACATCACATTCTATGTTGGCAACCTGTGGTTATTTCTTTTTTGTTATTTACTATGATTAAGGATCTATTTATCGGCATAGATGATCAACCAAATAATTATATTTTTCAATGAAAAAGGACACTAAGAATTCTAAGAAATGTCATTCTGAGTTTATTTTTACACCTCAACAGCAATAAGGATAACTATTATTGTAAATGCTTTATTATTGTTGCCACTTCTTTTCTTTCAACGAATCAAGCTTTAGGACAGAGTCCAAGTGTAATATCCCTAATAACAAGAAAAAATATCACTTTGCCTAGGACTATATTTTTGGCAAAGGATTACTTTATACCTCACATAGAAAGAAAAAAAATGCTGTCGATTAGAGAACATAGAGACATCTTTGTTGCATCTCTACAGCATCTCTTTTATTATAGTATCAATTAATCACAAACCTCTCTCTTTTTTCTATTATTATTAAGTTGTGACTTTTATTTTGCGTTATCATAAAGAACTTGAGTTTTTCTGTTCTTGAGGATCTATGTAATAATAAAAGAGATGCCAGAGAGATACAAGAAAGATGTCTCTATGTTTTCTAATCGACAGCTGTTTTTCTCTTTCTATTTCATGTCGGGGTTAAAGTAATCCATAACCATATTTTTTGGGTCAAAATATTAGCAATACAATAGATTTTGTAGATGTTCATTAGAGGCAAAGGAAAATTCAGACTTTTCTGAGAAGGAAAAATAGTCAGCTGCTAGGTCACCTATCAGGTAGAATGATTTTAAGAACAAGATATAAAAAGTTGGGTTTATACGGGGAAGATTATTCGACTCCACATTTGGCCTTGGAGATTTCATCTTAATTTGTAGCCTGGGATCCAAACATACAGAATATAGAGTGCCGTATGGCCGATCTGAAATTTGGAGTATTTGTATACCCTGCTGTTCAGCGCTACCATACGTTACTCTTCGTCACTCTATGAACCCAGCTCTCAAAAGGCAAAATAACTTCTTGTTAATCAAGGTGACTATATACAGTTGTTACTATAACGAAAAAGTAATAATGAAAGATATAATATGGTGACGTCACGTACGCAGCGCAATCACAATTGAGTGACCTCATTCACGAAGAGATTGTGGAGTCCAACGACTATTTTATTAAATAATTATATTGATAATGTTTATTATCTTTCCTCTGAAAATTTGAAATGAATATTTTTTTAATACCATAAATATATTGAGTTGAAAACAACGTGTAAAAGGTCACTCAAACGCAACCGCACCCTATAGAGAGATACAAATAATAATAAATGGAATCATCCGTACTGAACATAGAGATATAAGACATAGAGAGCTTATTGGACTCTTCAGAGAAATACGTCATTGTGCCCAATATAAACAAATCTTTCTATCTCTATGATCACTGACGATGACGTAGGTCAATTACTTTGTTTAGTTTGGGCACAGGCGACACTGAACGATGTTTCTCTGCTATTGAAGGGAATAAGTTGTCTACATCTTTATATCTCTATAGTACTGAACGATTTGCATTATTAAGTTAACAATAGTAACGAATTCAGCATGTTGAATGTTTAACGGACATATGTTTTCCCTTTAATCCATATTCCAGGAGCCGAAGTCATTGTAGATAAGAACAACTCTTCCCGAAACGTGACGTCACAATATTATGTAGTATTTTTTCATTATTTACTTTTAAGTTACAGTAAGTCTTGTATATAGTCAGCTTGTTCTTATTGGACTGCAAATTTATGTAAGAAGACCTTTGTTGCTTTTTTCTGCATCTAAATAATAACCTCAAAGCGACTTCATTCCAATTATAAATCGAAGTTCTTTCATCCCAAAAAAGGATAGGGTTAAACATTAGTAAACGGGCTTAAATTACCAACCCAATATTGAATCATGTAACTATTATTAGAAGTCCTGGAAGTTCTTACCTTATGTGCTGTGAAGATTACTTTTATAGCTCAAGTAAATCGTTTTTTATTGTTTATCTGTCTCAATAGCAAATGTCAACGTATTTTTTTAAATGAAAGAGATTGTCCATAGTTTCCTCAGACTCAATTTGAGCCTACACATATCGATTATCGATGATTCTCATTCTCTTAAAACTGCATTAATTCAATGAATCCCTTTATAGCATATGGAGAAAATGACTGTTACTTAGATTATTTTAATATCACTCTCTTCTAAGAAAACATTCAAATAAATGATTTTCTGGTTTTAAAGGCTTAAAAAATTGATGATTTTTTTATCATTTGGTTCACTGGAAAGCAGGCCGCATGGGTCGTTGAAAGCGATGAAACCAAATTTCGGGGCGAGGGTCCATTTAAAGTTTTAGATGTAGTTTCTGCTATGGGTCCATTCTGGAGTGAAAATAAGAACGTGTATTTTAATTGTCAAAAAATGTCCTAAAAACGATGGAATGGCAAGAACCTGTTAAAGATAACGAAAGACATTGTTTTATGAGAGATATGTCTATCATTAGGAAAATCAACTATCTGGTGAAGTTCTTAATAGCAACCTTTTTTTTACTCAAAATAAAATTTTAGAAAAAAAAAGATTTTATATGAAATAAATTTAAAAAAAGACCAATAGGACCAAGAGACGATTTTTATATTTTTTTAATACTATCAAATAATAATTTCTTAAGAAATACCTTTGTAAATAAATCAGTTTTTATCAATATTTTAGCAAGATTGAAAGAAAGAAAGAAAGAAAGAAAGAAGAAGAAAGAAAGAAAGAACTTTTAGATTAAACGCTTCAGCATGTCAGATAATAAAAGTTTTAAACTCCATTCGGCTGGATGTCTCATTGTACTACTTGAAGTACAGATTGTTACCAACACTCTATCCCTGGGAAGTATATTTGGAAGGACTAGTCATAGACGTCGGAACTAGGTGTGCGGGGGGTGCTGCTGCACCCCCTCCCATCCCCCCCCCCCCCCCCTCATCAGCCTCCCTACCCACAGCATTATGCTTTAAATAAAAAAGAATCTGAATGTAAACTGAATTTGTGTGACTTACTACATTTATCTCATAATGTACAGATCTAGGCTATGTGACATGCAGCCTGACATAGGCTACGTACGGAGCCAGGTTGCATCTGACAGCTCAGTGTGACGTAGTCTAACTAAACAAACAAAGTCTTTTGTTTCGCGGGCATTGTTGTTTTGATATGATCGCGCGCATTGTTGTTAGCTTACATGGCAATATGAGTTCAATGATCCAGTTATGTCTCAGAAAGAATTTCAGATTTTTTTTTAAACGCCTGACCCAGCTAAACGTCCGAAACAGACACCTGCACTTGTCCCAGCAACCGGACTGCAGCAGGCAGCCGAAAAGACCCGTCGGTCCTCGTCCTCCCTCCTCAGGCCACCCGGTGCTAGCCAAGAGGCAATACATTCAAACCACCACAGGATTACAATTTTCCTGCTAGAATTTCAGCGGTGAGAACTTCAGTCGTTCTGCAAGGCCGCCTGGCTCAGAGAGTGGCGGTGGCTGGAGTACATTGCGTCAGTGATGGCATTGTGTGTGGTGTGTGCAGGTCATCTGTCAAAAGCAAGTTGGTCGGGTCAGACACTGACAGTCTGTTTTTGAAAGATAAAGGCTTTTCAAATTGGTGAAAAGCAAGGGAGAAGATCAGAGACCACGAGAAGACTCGTATTCATTTAGATGCGAGGCAAAGATTAGCTGCATTGAAAACAACGCCAATTAATGCACTACTCTCTGAGGCCGCTGTTAAAGAGCAGAGAACAGAGCAGAAAATGCTGGAGCTTATTTTCAGCTGCGTAAGATTCCTGGGGCGCCAGGGACTCCCTCTGAGAGGGGCTGCAAATCGGGATGGGGTGCTATGGCAAGCTAATGGTGGAAAAGGTACGCACTGATCCTGACCTGAAGAACTGGATGAAAAAAAGAGATAATTGGATGTCTGGCATCATCCAAAAATAAATTCTGGAGCTGTTTGAGCATGACATTCAGAGAAAAATCGGAGCTATAGCATCCCAAAGTCCATTTTTTGGCTTAACTGCTGATGGGACCACCGACCTCAGTGGCAAAGAACATTTTTCATGCAATATACAGTTTGCTGATCACAATCTGGACATTCAGAATTTCTTTCTAGGCTTTACAACCCCCCAAACAACAGCAGAGATGCTGTTTTGTGCATAAAAGATGTTCTTGTTCGGCTCAATTTACCAATGGAGAAGCTGAAAGGCTACTGTTTTGATGGAGCCAGCAACATGTCTGGGAGGTCATGGGAGTGCAGGCAAGATTAAAGGAAACATGTCCAAATCACTCTCTGGATTTAGTGTTACAAGAAGTGGCAAAAGAAGTGCGCCTTGTTGCTGATACACTAAACTTCGTTCGAGAAGTCACTGTTGTTATTAATGATTCAGCAAAGAGAAAACCATTATACCAGTCTCTTTTTGGATGTGGAGAAGTGATAAACCGCTTGCCCTGTGTCCAACTCGGTGGTGCGTCAGAGTTGTGGCACTGTCACGGTTGCTGGCCTGCTATGGAGAGATGCTGTAGACATTCAGGACCCTGGAGAGTGACAGGACTGTCAATGGGGAGACGCGTGCCAAAGTGGCAGGATTGCTCAAAAAGGGCACCACTACGCGCACAGTCTTTGGTTTGTTTACCTGCGTTACCATGTGTACTCCGTGTGAATCCATGGCTCGATCACTGCAAGGCAACAAGGTCACAGCCCTTGGATCAGTGGTAGCTGCGAAACGTCTTTGCCAGCGACTCAACTCACTGCGACAGGATGACTTCTTCGCTGACCTTGTGGACAAGACCAAGCAGTACGCAGAGCGCTACAACTTAAAGCCTCCTCATCCAGCGCACACGAGCAAGACCCCAGCGCGTTTTCGCTATCAGCGGAGGAGGAGGAAGGGGAGTTGGGGAACATAGAGGGTAAATAATAATAATGCCAACAGTATTTTAAATAACACATAGCTTAACTCATCAGCCTGTAATTGTATATGTTGAAATAATGCTACAAATACGCACACATAGAAAGACAGATATTATGTATCTATTCATAGATTACGACATAAAAAACGATACAATAGTTCAATAATACTGTACATCCACGTACGCCTATTTGAGAAATGAGCCTGTAATTAATAATACACAAACAACGGTTTGTGTATTTTTCATTTCATAACAAACCAAATGCATGAATTTGAACTTAATGATGAACTTGAAATTAATTAATAATAATAAAAGTTGACCCAGCTTAGCATTGAGCTGGACATACTGAGAGACGTGTGTAGAGGGCGAGAAGTTTTCACCATTCAGGATGTTGTTTCCATCCTGCACACCTTGCAGCCCCAAACCCGCTCCATGCTGTCAGAGGTGGAGAAGCTCATAAAGCTCTGTCTGGCCCTGCCCATATCTGTCGTGGCATCCGAGCGCTCTTTCTCTGCCTTGCGCAGATTGAAAACCTGGCTGCGCAATAACATGAAGCAGGAAAGACTCACGCATTTGGCCATTATGAATGCACATAGTGACCTTCTTAATGAATGCGATGTTTCGGCCTTGCTTGAAGAATTCATCAGCAGGTCAACTGAGAGAAGGTCCACTTTTGGAAAAGTGTTAAAGCCCTTTGGAGCGCAAACTGTTCTTTTTTTATCTGTTTTTATAGCCTAGTGTTTTGCGTTTAATAAGGCTTGATTTATTCATTCATTTATTTCGTTTCATTTTCTTAGCAATTAAGATGCTGCATTATAGTTCGTTAATCATTGATACTGTAAGTGTGCGTCTCTCCCCCGACCCTCCCAAAAAATCCCGCCCCCCTCTCAGAAAATAGTTCCGACGTCCATGGGACTAGTGATGAAAGATTTTGCATTTTTTGTTAAGACTCCTTGGAGACTTTGAATCATTTTTTTTATTAGAGTGTCCCTTGGTTGATGATGTTTTAACAAGTTAAAATTGTTTTTTAACCAATTTTCAATTAATGTTAACTTCAAAGGAATTGGTTTATTTGTATCTGGGCAAGAATCAAGAGGAAGTAAACTTTATTACAACTAAAGTTCAGTATATTTTATATCAATGCAAAAGTATGAAACCTCCACCTCCCAAAGATTTCGACCCTATAATAGATAATGTTTTGTTGTGTTTATGCCGTTTGAAGAAGAATTTTTTTTGAAGAATGTTGAATAAATAGGACCGAGTGTACAAAAAAACACATTATGATTCAAGGGTATTAAGTTATTTATTTTTAAATATTATTTATAAAGGCAGGTAACCAGTAGTTTTATGAAGAAATAGCCTTTATTTGCTTTGTTCATTTTGTCCTATATCGGTAAATAAGCTTTAAGAATAGCTACATGCGTACGACATATCATATTGTTAAATAACTTGAAACTTTATAAAAACTGATTTTATCATAACATCAACTTTATTTCCAATACCCGCTGTTGTAAAGAATATTTTTTATCTTTGTTTCTGCATCATAATATAACTCTATTTTAATTGGTTCCGCTCATAGAGATATACAGATAGAGAGACTTATTCCCTTCAATAGCAGAGAAACATCGTCGTTCAGCGGTCGCTAGTGTCCAAACTAAACAAGTAATTTGTACTACGTCATCGTAAGCTGATCATAGAGATAGAAGATTTATTTATATTGAGCAATGACGTATGCCTCTGAAGAATCCAATAAGCTCTCAATGTCCTTTTATCTCTATGGTTCTGCTCCACTGCCCTTCCCCAACAATGGAGAGCTAACAAATGCCCCGATACTCAGCGCTACCCTACAGTACTCTACAGGCCCGGCAGCAGGCCCAGTTGTTTGGGGGGGGTACAGTTGGCACATTCATAAAAAAATCGGGCCCAACGTCACTCAGTGGGTGGGCGGGCCTGGCACCGCTCAGGCCCACCCATCCGCCAGACCTGGTACTTATATTATCAAGGACATAGTGTACTGGTGTTCCCTTGAGCAATCTAAATAACAAGTCTCAAGGAATAGAAAAAGTGGAAAACGACAATAGACGTCATTTTAAGGGATATTTTTAAGTAACATGTAGGATGATGACATCACTGGACTCTGGATTTCTTTTTTCCTTCTATTCCCTACCTATTAAATTGTTTCATCACGTAGTGGGGCAGCCATTATAGGTTGATATCACATCGAAGAACTCGTTAAAATCGAGCGTTTTTATCCTCCTCTCTAGCTGTGAATATCCAATATTAGGAAGAAATGGCCGTGGAAAATACGGCTATGGAAGTATGGACCAAGGTAGAAAAGAAAAAATGACTCATTGAAGAAATGAAAGACATCGTATGTTGGTTATTGAAGACAATACGTATTATCTACAATGATTGGATGATTTCGAACTAAAGTTGACAACATCAAAGAAAACATTTACATATAATTGCAAAATAGAATTTTGGGTCATTATTTACTCAATTTATATGAGAAATAGTATTTATACAATACTTGGCCATATTCCACTCAAATACTTGCCTAGCTACTATGCATTTGGGTCATTCTTCCATGAGTCATGATTTTCCATTTCTTCCTAGGCCGTATTTTCTTCGGCTATTTCTTCCTAATATCCCATCAGTGGGAAGCCACAAATACCCATATATTTCAGCACATCCGTTCTTTACTTCGTTACTCAACATTATTTATGGTGTAGACCAGGGATGAGCAACTTTTTGACTTGCAGGCACTATGGGTTTTAAAATTGGAAAAAGGGGCCACAGCAGTACAATGACTGTCCACTTCCTTTTTCTTAGGTCCGTTCATTTTTTACAGAAGGGCCAAATGGCAATGAGAAAATTCAAGAAAGAAAGAAGAGTAAGGCGCGGCCTAATGTCAGCGCACCATCTTTGGTGAAACGTGGTATTGTATGGACAAGACGTAATGAATGATTTATGAAACAATATTATTTTATTTACTGGACAGGATCGGATTAAATTGTCAAACGGGCCATATACGGCCTGCGGCCTTAGTTTGCCCATATCTGGTGTAGACCCAGGCCCGCCCCCACTGAGTGACGTGGGCCCGATTTTTTTTATGTGCCAAATGTGCCCCCCGATACAACTATGGACCCCCTAAAAGCCTGGCCTGTGTAGACCTGTGCCTACTACTTATAAAAATAACAGAAACTGACCATATTTGACATATGACGAAACACACCGAGTTTTTTTTTTCTTCGGTGATGATAGTAAGGAGCATTTTTATTGTTACGATACCAAAAAATATTTAGTAGCTTCCATACCTTGACATGAACGGGCTAAAATTCGTAAACACATAAACACATTAAATACAAAGAAAAACACACTAACAAAATTACAATTGTCAGACAATAATAAAAATTATATATATTTTAAATATATATATTTGTATATAAATAGATCTTCATTATTTACTCAACAAAGGTCTTCTTTATATTCAAGCAGACAAAGGGATTAAAAGTGGTTGGGGTGGAGGGGGGGGGGGGCTTGGGGGGTTCCAAGGAATTTCAACAGATCAACCATAAATATGTATAACAACTTCATATAATGTTATTATTTATCTGCTAAAGTTGTCTTCTTTTTTGTAGACAGAATAAAGAGATGAAGTGATGTTTGTAAAACAAGGGGAGGGACAGCAGCGAGTTATATGTTAGAATGCGAAAAATTTTCATTTTAGATTGGCAAGATGGAGAAGTAATAAAAAACTTAAGGTGGTTAAAAAAAGAGCAGGGATATATATGTTATATTATTAGCTGTTAATATTAGGTGGACTATTTGACTATTATCATTATAGTTAAAGAGAAATTAAAAACAGGGTATATGTTTTGTTTTTTAGAAAAAATGATTGTGGGATGAGATTGCTTTTCATGTTGTTAAGTATTCTATTTGTTTTACAGCACAGATGGGGGGGTCAGTCGTCCTTTTTGGGCCGAGTTTGTTCGTAGGATTTGACGTACTCCTCGTAGTATTTGGAGTAAGTAAGCTCCGTCGCGGGATTTGAAGGTGTTTCGCCATGAGTTCCTGTACGTTTTTAGCGTATAGTTCAGCAGAGTCTTTTTCTTCCTGTGAAGGTTTGTATACGGGGAGGAACTCCACTTCCACGGTGTTGAAGGGCCTTGCCAGGAGCAACCAGACGGAGTATGCGTAGGAGTGGCTCTGGTGATAGGTCCAGGTAATGGCGTCTACCCGCTCGTAGCCGGGTAGCGAATCAGGACTGGCTGAACAGGTACACCCGGGCAAAAGCCCCGATTTTGAATTTAATGAGGACCTTTCGGTTCGTGTTCGTGCCCTCCGGACAGAGGAAGACCTGTGTGTAGTCGTTGTCCGGGTCCAGCACGCTTGCGAATCATCTCCATTGTGGCCTTGCGAGAATCACTTTTTCGTCTGAAAAGAGAAAAACATCAGAGAGTCACTTGAAGGCAAATCAAAGGCTCAGTCCGTATGCTGAGATATTATCCTCAAACCAACTTAAGTGATATAGATATATACTATCTTTCTTTTTGTCTTTCAGCTTAATAAACACTTATTACTGTGTGATCTAATATGTTAGATATTGAGAAGTTATAATTTTCATTTTCCAAAGTGTTGAATGTTTTTAGGAGGGGGTGCGGCAACCGATTCATCTGCTATGATATTTTTTTCCTCCAGACTATCGTTATTGTATTAGCCTTAACAAATCCACTATCCGTCGTCCAAACAAAACCCCTTAAATATTATTAGGTTATATCATATGTATCCATCTCTTAATGTATTCCCATTATATTGGAAACAACATTCTAGAAACTATTATACTATTTTCTCAATTTTTATTCCGAATTGTTTTATTTAACACACGTCCTCTTTGAGCATTTATTGATATTTGGAATATTTTACTCTATAAATGAATATTGAATAACATATTTCATAGTAGTATTCCTTTGAAAGAAAATAATTGAACACCTCTACAAAAAGAGTATTTTTTATATAAACAATTGACAGAAGCCTTAGCAAGTTATCGTTTTATAAATGTTAATATATATATATATATATATATATATCGAACAAATAACTAAAGGACCATACTCATATTTCGTCTTGATAAAGACATCTTTTTCGAACAAAAGACATAACAATACTTATATTTGTCTTTATTATATAATACTTAGAATACCTTCTTGAAATGATAGAATTAAAAAGAAAAACTATTTTCTCTATATAATAAACAAAAAGACTCTTTCACATAAGCCATCGGTCAAAATGAGCAGAAAGAAGAAACATAACTTTAAACAAATATTGCAAATATTTTGTTTGCTCCAATAATTCAGGAATGCTAGGGAAGGCGTATGTGACGGAAGCTATAAACAAGGGGGGTATATGTGTAACCAGGCTCCCCTAGTTCCTTACAGTTATATTTTTTATTTATCAACACAAGTAAAAAGTAATTGTTACTCCATTCATTCAGTGGGAGAAATTTAAGGTACAATATTTCAGAGGCAAGCATATTCCATGAGCGTGTATACCGTTATTAGAAATTAGGGTATTTTATTTAATATTATAAGATTTATATTTGAATATGACGCTATTTTAGTATAAAAGTATGTGTAATTTATTTTCGTTCTTTTAAGCTATAACAACCAATCAGTTCGGACTATTAATAATGCTACGGTATTATAATAATAATGATGAAATATGTAAGGGAGTTCGTCATTAGCCATGTGTCTTACGTTGTTTCAATTCAGTATGTAGGGGGCGCAGGTTCCCATCCCGAGAGGGATGATCATTTTTGTTCTAACTCATTGGTAAGGTTCGATAGACTATTTTCAATGCTATATTGCTTATTTAATCCAGTTGGATGATGAAATTCCATCGAACCATATAGGCATATAAATATATATATATAAAGAGAGAGAAAACGAATATATTCAACATAGAAAAAAAACTATAGAGGTAAAGAGATTATTTAGGCTATTATAGAATTATAATCAATATCTTAGCATTTTTGCTATTTCGAAAGGGAATTAAAATGTTGAAAAATGATGGGAACGGCCCATAAGGAGCTCAATTCCATCAGATAACTAAGGAATCTAAGTCTTAATAATCGGTGGTATTTTGTAAAGTAAGAATAAAATTTTGAGCTCAAGTCTTTTTTTATTTATAATAATATATTAAAGACGCTTTTTCATGGCAGCATTTGCAAGATCGCCAATAAACGTGTTATACATTTGTTTATTTGACAATTCATTATTTTTCGTCGTCTTATCGTCTTAGTATCGAGAGTGGACCTATTTATCGTCATGAATAAACCAAGGTTCTTAATTTTTTCTTGAACGCAATGAGTTGCTTTATTTTTTGTAAGTAATACTTGTGAAAAAGAGGACAAATATAATATAACACTTAAAGGGATACAAACATAATAAATCTATATTTACGTCATTATAAAATATGGTATTATACAATTACGCATTGTGTGCCTTATTATTTATCCAGGAACTCCAAATGCCCATGCCTATTTTGATGTAGATTCATGAAGTAGGATGACATTTTTAGCTCTGAAGTGATAATCACAAAAGCCATAAATGAAATAATATATAACATTATTCATTCTACTTTTCTTCAACGTATCATCACGTTCTAATACCGGAGTCCCAGTTCGTATTCGTATCAATAGACATCATATCCAAAAACATCAGTTGCTTGTTGATAAATACAAAATATAATATAATATATATATATATTATCTACGAAGTAATTTTTTATTCTATGAATATATTTTTTTTTATGAAACAACTTCCTTTTTAAATGTTACTTAAATTCATAATATTTTATCTAAAATATAAGCGAAAAAAGGAATTCCAATATTCTACTAAATTTTTGTTTTCACAAATATTAATTTTAAATATCAAATAAAGTCATCTCAAATAATGTTAATTGATTTCCTTGAATAAAGAACTTATTATATTGATGTTTATAATGACGTTAGAGATGAAATTGGTTATGGTTGTCTTTTCTCCAACGTTTTTTTTATTTATTTTGACAAACATCAGTTTTATAATGCAATATTTAAAAAGACTCCACATTCAAGTCGCCGGATGATATTGTCAAAACAATACTTATTCATCATTTAGCGTCGTGGCCATAATGCATACACTATAAACACGATAAATCCAATATTTTGTGAAGCTTTAACTAATTTTGAATAGCCTTTAAATTTCATTAAGCTTTAAGCACAGGGAACAAAAATATTGACTAATTTATCCTATACCTTGGGATATGAGATATGATTATAAATATATGTTTTAAAAACGATCAACTTTGTGATAGCAATAGTCAACTCCTCGAACGTACTTTACCATCATCTGCTATCTGCTAAAACACACAAAAACGATCGTAGTTTAGAATATATCACCTATTAAATACGTGAAATACTTGTTTTAGGACGATAAAAGCAGCACGCTCATAGTTAAGCAAGGCCAAAAAGACGTATATGTGGCTCGTGACAGTATTCCGACTGCATTTTGCCTTACAGAAGAATGACATATTAAAAATGACTCATTTACCTTTCGGGATTGTTTGCCCATTCTATCCATATCCTACAAGTATATAAAAGACATATTCTTTCGGCCCTTGGCTAAACTTCCTCAAGAAGCCTTTGGAATGTTTTTTTTTCGAGAGGAATTTACTATATATATAAAAATGGTTTTATGAAGTGTTTCATGGCTTTTCATGGTTGCAAATTCTACAAATAACATATATTGCAGATAAGATGATAGAGCCTTCAGTAGCCTATAAGTACACTATGTCTTCCATATAAGCCGCTGAGAAGTGAGATCTGTTTTTTACCCTATAATAATTTAATTCAATTTTAGAGGGGTGAAGTTACAAAGTATTTCGTCGTTGTATTTATAAGGTTTTATCGGACACGCAACACGTCAGTGAGGGGTGTATTCATATTTTTATATTCAAGGGATAATAACGCATTGTTGTACTCCTAACAGAAATATCGAACACGTTAAATAAATATAATAAAAAAACTCTTGCGATATTTGCCCTTAATCCTTTCGTATCTGAATAATCAAGATTTGACTTTGTATGAGGTAATATATTATCGCAAAGTATTATTGAAGAAACATAATTCATTTCAAATAATACCTATTTTTCCAAATAAATCTTTGAGACAATATTACAAATTAATTATTCTTTAATATTTCATAGAAACATACACCTTTATATTTTAACAA
>CP045902.1:12653930-12670028 GCA_013387185.1 Caligus rogercresseyi
TAATAATATAATGCGAAAAAAATATTTTTAGAACTCCACCATGAATACATTGATCACGTATTACTAAAAAGTGGCATAGCGGAGATCAAGCGAAAATAACTACTTTCAGTAGTCGAAGAACCTTAAAGACTTGACACTTTGGTCACATGTGTGTACAGATGCACCACCATGTCAGAATATGGTAAGAGAGTAATAAAAGACTCGAGTTATGTCTTAAAGACCACTTCAGTGGAATTTGTCTTCTACACAGGAATGAGTTACCTTTTAACAAAGGTTTTAAACATTTAGATGGCGCACAAAAAGGACCTCGGACTTATGAAGGTACCATAGGAAAATTAATAATACAGACTTTACCAAAAATCTGTAAAAAGTTTTTAAATACTTGTAGGAAAAGTGAAATACTAATTCAAAGTTTACTGTATTCTTAAGCTCAGATAAAAATATTATACGAAATTACATTAGGAATACAAACGGAAAATTTTCGAATTCAAGCTTTACTACAGGTCTCCAGGAATATACATGAGGCAAAATGTTTTACCAATGCCAACAGAATTTTTAGATCCTATATTTAAAAAAAGGTCCAGGTGAGTCTCAAATAAAACTTGTAAAAATTTATACTAAATTTTTACGCTCCTATATGGTTTCAAACAAGTTAAATCTCTTAAGCAAACGTATTTAAAAAATAACTTAAAAACACATGAGTACACTCTTTTTCTTTTTCCTTCTGGAACTATAAGAGATCCCTAGTAGGAGCCGTTATTTAAAAATGGTTGGGCGTCAGCACTTTGTACATTTATTGGCCTTAAATATTATTGACAAAAATTTGCAAAAATAACATAGCCATAAATTGATCATAGCTAAATTTGATAAACTAAATTTTTTGCAAAATAAGTAATAACAAAAAGTTTTGCTTCATAACGAAACCTTTGAATGCAATTTGGGGGGGGGGTAAAGGGGGGGTAAAACCAAAATCCATTTTTTTTACGATCATTTAGTTTCTTATGACGCAACTTCGCGGGCGGATAAATTTGATATCTTAATCTAGGTTCTAATACCCCCTAGTGATCATGTCGTCGTGCACTACAGAGGAAGCACATTACAAGATGTTATACCTCCCTTTGCCGTGTGACGGTATTAAAAATTCCGGCATGGAAAAAAACTTTATTTTCGCTTGTTGTTGACCTTGTTTGAATGCTTAAGATTTAGTATTAAAATAAAGAAACCTATACAAGAACTCTGATAAAGGAACAATGTTCTTATATCAACTTCTGTTTGTAAGTATTTTCATGCCACCAAACTTTTTTTGTGTGTAAGAGGATTACAAGGATTATTCCTTCTCGCCTTTGCTGTGGGAAATGTGGTTCTATTAATGATCTCAGAGCACATATACACGAAAGGTATGAAATCACTTAAAACTTTAAAAGTTTTTTAGCGCACTTTATAGTAGTTAATCCCCACCTATGAGTTGGCCTTTTTATACGATATTTTTACAGCTTGAATAGCTGGATGGAAGCCACGCCTTTGTACGTGGAACTGGCTTCACATGACCAGTTTGCCGAAGAAACAGGCGGTAGTTTACTTAGAAATAATTTTATTTAGATAATAACTTTAGTTGGATTGGTATAAATTCATATTAGGGCCACAATAAATTCATATTAGGCCACACTGATTAATGAAGCTGATAAAACACTCACATAAATAGAAAAACCATCTGCTAATTGCCATCTGCCTACTAATTAATAGGAAGTTTGTGGGTAGTTTTTGTTCTACGATGATTTTGTCACCTTTTGCTTACTATAGAGTTTAAAATAAGAGAAGGGATGAGGACCACACTGATTAATCGACTGATTATAGCACTCACATCTATTTATAAACATAGGTCAAAATATGACCGACTTTATTGGTCACTTTATAATTTAATATCTTTTGGGCTAGGGATTATTCTATACCTGACATGGAATAGAAAGAGAATGCCGGTCGATTAGAAAACATAGAGACATCTTTCTTGCATCTCTCTGGCAAATGATTTTTATAATGATAGGAAAAGGAGAGGTTTGTGATTATTTGAGGCTATAATCAAAGAGATGTCAGAGAGTACGAGAAAGATGTCTCTATGTTTTCTAATCGATAGTATTTTTTCTCTTTCTATGCCTTGTGAGATATAAAGTAATTCCTTGTCATCTTTTGTTCCAGATGATTTGCTCATTACTTTGCTTTATATAGAGCAAAACTAAGAGAAAGAAGTTCAAAAAGTGGATGCGTGGTCCGACTCTCACTGTTGAAGGCACGGGTTGGACATCTCTAAGAGGAAAAGGTCCAATACTGATTTCACCTCATTGAAGAAAAGAAAAACCGGGCTCAATAGAGTGATTTTAATGTTATATTGCTTATTCTTAGCGTAGTAGAATTTCGGTGAGACGACCCTTAGAGATAGAAAGAGCTTATTCCCTTCTTCATAGCAGAGAAACACCGTTCAGCTGTCGCTTGTGCCCAATAGAAACAAAGTAATTTGTGCTACGTCAGTTGATCATAAAGATATAAATATTTGTTTACATTGGGCACAATGACGTACAGTGTGTTTCATCAGAAATGAATTTTTGTAAATGTGTGAACTAGAAAGTATTTAAAATAATTCAAATCGTATTATTTATACGCCATTTGTTCATAAAGAGGGGATTTTTATATTATATAAATTTGAATGATTGTCAACCTAAAAAAGTTTTCTGAACTTGAGAAGAAATGGGATCATCCTGCTGTTTGGCAAAACACCATTTCCTTCTACAGGACGCCAAGAATTTATACTTCACCTCAAAATCTGTGGAACTGCACGAGATCTTATCAGGGATTGCAATCACGACCATTTTGATCATTTAAATGCGACTGGTACCATCCACAAGAAAAATCTAATGAAAACAAAATCAAAAAGAACAAAAGCAGTGATTTAGGAGGTGAAGAGTTTCTTTGAAGAACCCCCAGTTGCTCACTCAGAAAAGTTCTCAGCAATTTCACCCACCAAAACTATGTTGTGGAGGATCGTTAGACATGACATTCGATTCCGTATTTATCATAATACTTCAGTTCAACCTTTAACTAATGCCCACAAAGTGCAAAGAAGGCAGTTTTGTCAGTGGATTCTGCAGCAACGATCCAACATTGACAATATAAAAATTTGGACTGACACGAAGTTATTTTGCCTCCATCAAAAACCAAATCTAAAAAGGACGTAGTGGGGACAAATGAAAGTCCCCGAAATATCTGTGAAAAAATAATATAGCCAGGAGACGATCAAAAACGTTTGCAAAAATGTCCTGAAGCTTGCGTCGTTCTGTCTTCAGGCTGTAGGGGGTAATTTCCTCCAACTTTAATAAGTCTTCAGAAGATGTAACTCTTATGATATGGCAATAAATTATTTATGACCCTAAAATTCCATTCTTTTCCTTTAAAATGATGTATCTATAAAGCAATTATACGTATTTTATGTACTTCTAACTCGCAACTTAAAAATTACATTTCTGATGGAACACACTGTATTTTTCTGAAGAATCCAATAAGTTATCTATGTCTTTATATTTCTATAAGTCAAACAGGTAGAAAAAATAATTAAATGTAAAATACAGAAGAGCTTCACGTTTAATGAGAGGGCTATTAAGTAGTGTTGTGTCGTCCCAATTTATTCGGTTCAGTCCAGTCTTAGGACCGGTCCAACGGTCCTTAGGACTGTCGGTCCATGGGATCGGTCCTTAGGACCGCGGTTCTTGAAATAATCTTTGTTAGTCCTTTAATTTTCCAAAAAATGTTGAAAGGATATTTATTTAATAAGGTCTAACTGCTATTATATATATATATATAACTGCATTGTTATGTCTTATGTCATCATTAGTCTAATGACTATAATCAATATGTAATATATTTTGTATATGTCAATACATTTCAGAACAGTTTTTATAATTTCGATATCTGGCATGAAAGTAAAGAAAAGATCAATTTAGTAGGACGAAGTTATCAATCATATTAAGTAACTACTTTTAGGTGATTCATTGAGGTTGCGAAAATATTATGGTGATTTGTTAGGAATAAAAAAAAAACAGGTTTGCCTTTTTATTTGCAAGTTCCTTAAATAATTTGAATAACAACATTTCCAAATCACAGTAACTCTCTAAAAAATAAAATTATTTTTGACACTTGTAAATAATATATGTAAATATACATCTATATAACATCTAAAAATAATAATATAATATCTGAAAGTAATAAGAACGTTAGTATTATCGACACTTGAGATGGAAAATTTACACAAGCAATGAAATTAGTATGAATAATATAAAATCTCTACATCTATTGTTATGGAGTTCCATAAGGAGCCGACTTTCAAAAGCTACAATTTTTTTGATCAATATAAAAAAGAGATAGAAAATAGTCAAGTACCTATAAATTCTTTATGTATAGTTCCATGCAGGTGGTAATCCTGTACATCGGCCCCAGTGCATTTTTTGAAAGTTTCGTGAGGGCAAAAAACACAGAAGACCAACAGTATTATTATATTTTTATTATGAATATTGACTAAGCAGCATCTGAATAAAAATAATTTTATTAATAATCGTTTTATACAAACGTTCTATGGACACGTGTTGGTCATCGCGCCTCATAATCGTTTTACATGGGCTGAGACACGCTGGGCCCAAACGGCCACTAGGTCCCAGCCTACGGCTGAAACTTTCACGGCCGCCTTTGGGCCCAACGGCCTCACCCCATGAAAACGGTTTACGACTGCGATGCCCTATAAGTACACTATGCTCTATATAAAAAGGGCACTTCCAACCCTATCTTCTTCAGAAGAAAGCAATCTAGCATTTACTACTATTGGACCCCTGCGTGTTTTTGGTTTTTTTCACTCACGCACCCTTTCATAACAAAATGTGGGGCACGTGTTAGATTTAAAATAGGAAAGAAACAAGTCTTCTTTTTTCCGTCTGATTTTATTTTGGTTGATATAACTGTTTTTCTTCTCCTAAAATGAAAAAAATGAAAACAAAATCAAAGACAAGAAGATCAAGGGTAGAAACTGTTTCGCTCTTCCTTTTTGCTTGCATTTAATACTACTTCATCAGAATTAATATTATCAGTTGGTGTACATGAAAAAAAAGAACGGCCAAAAGCAACAGTTATAACAACTCGTTCAACAGCATCGTTTGAAACCCATTGAAGCAAAAAAATAGATATAGGTGTGGTGCTTCCAATTGAATGTAGCCGTTTTTCTCGCACTATTTCTTTTTATTTGGCGGAAAGGATAATAAATTACATGTAGGCTATACCAATGTTTTGTAATGTCTGGTGATTACAATACGAAAAAAATGTTAATTTTATTAGATGTCAAATTAATATCATATATCCTTTAAAAAATATCAAATACATTTCTATGAAATGTTATCAAGTAAAAAAAACAACAACACAGTTAAAATCTGTGTAAAATATAACTACGTTGCCATATTAAAATCATAATCTGTTATTTTTGAGAAATTATAGGGTAGGGAGACATTATTGGTTCTTAATTTTAATAATTTATTCATCGTACAACCCATAAAATCGTCCAAATACTTATTACTTCTCATTTAACATAAAAAATATCTATTGAGAAATAAGATCAATAAATCTTGTGGAGGGTGAAGTTCTTAAGATTTATATTGATCTTTTAAGACTTCCATGTAATTATATACTCACTATTTTAGTGTGTATTTAGTATGCTTTTATTCTTTGTATTACTAGAAAAGTATTTTCTTAATCATTTCATATTTTACATTAAAGTAATATCGTAAACTTAAAAGTAAAAGGGGAGTATTTTGTATATTGAAATATGAAAAAGGAAAGAAACTTACAATGTGGTTATATATATATTATTTCTCATGGCTATTTAGTTCAAATAGAAAAGTCAGTTAAAACCTTTAACCTATTTATTCTCATTTAATATTATCTAGGGCCTTAACTCATCTACGGATATACTTATCATAATCTACATCACATAATTACCTTTTGGATGATATAATTAATGCATGTCAAGAGGAGCATTAAGTTTCTTGAAATATTATACTTTCAATTGAATTTACTATTTTTTGCTAAAAATATATTAAGTCATAAAACAATACAAACCTATGGATTCAAGTCTTAGAACAATAAATCCATGTCGTATATGGGAATAAACTGAAGATCTTGCATCAGTCTATGTAAAAACCGTCCATACCAGGAGAGGGTTATCAAAAGAAATAACATTTAATCGATATTGAAGAAAATATATCTTCATTTTATTTTTTATTCTTAGTTAATGTTTATGAAGTTTCATGTACCGTCACAAAATATATCTATAATTTATTAAAGAATAAAATTCAATACAAAAACTTTAATATCGTGTATTTTGTATTTATGACATTAATTGGAAAAACAATTTAACTTAGTTGGTGCCCATAAATACTCTTCATATTGTATTAAATAACTGGCTCCATTACTTCTTCAGGGTTGCATCATCTTTTTGCCTCTTCCTCTTTTTCCTTGGCAGTAGCTTTGTCCCTCCTAGTTATTGTATTTGATTTGGAGAAACAGACAGTCCTCATCCTGAGCTCGTATGTAAGGGGTCGAAAGGTTAAGACCCCCAGAATTGAGGGAAGACTGCCCTATTGTCTAGTGTTCTTCATACAACTCGAGTTGTGTATGAATTTAGTTATTCAACCATCAAAAACGAAGTCGATGAAAATTATGTCACCCTCACCACCTAGGAGGCTAGAATAAACAGCCACAGTCGTCGGCTTCGGGTCCTCGCAATAGAAAGCGAAGAGGCCCACTTGTCCTCACTTGTTGCAGTTCCACCCCACATAAGGCACTTTTCCTCCTCCACGTTTCCATCCACATGCAGAATACTTGGGTAGCGTTGCTTTGGGGATGCTTTAGGTCTTTAAACTACTCCACGCCTTGGATCCTCTATACTTAAATAAGGGAGCTGAATTCTTCCCCACCATCTCCTTGGAGCGACTAGTGTTCGACTCCATTGTTCGCTGGACCTTGCTGACTTCCCTAGGGGTGAGTTTCCCTATTAGGTAGAAGACTGTCGGACGGAATTGTGATGACGCCAACAAGAATCGAGTAATGGGTCGTATTGCCACACTTGTAGCTCCCAAACCTCATCCGTGGGTAACAAAGTCGTCGATAGGCTCAGTCTTCCACATTTCCGCGAACACCTCCTTGACTAGGAGCTCTTCGGCCTCTACGAACCTATATGTGCTGGAACTCCACAGTACAATAGAAAGTCCCGGATCCATCCAGTCAGGTCGCCTTCTTCCTGCTCGTAATTGATCCTGATTTCCCTTGAACTCGAGTTCAGGGCATAGCTCTTAAAGCTCCGAAACTTCAAGGTGGAACACGAATTCTTAACGTAGAGGATCTTAAATATAGACGGAGTAGAATCCCAGAAAAGTAAACATTCTACCTAGGATTTGACTGATTGTAATTTTAAGAGTCTTCGCATTAATATTTTGTCGCTATGAACTAACACTATTTATTATTATCATTAACAATAAGAAGCATAAGGATTATGATTCTTCGATAACATTGCAAAGATGAATTATTAGTGTTTAGGTTTAGTGAGTAAATATATAAAATAAAGCATTTCCTTAGTTTTGTTCAATATTGCTGACTTTATTGCATGTATTAAAAAATGTAGCATGTGGCTAGGTTTATTACTTTAACTACCTTGGTTTATTTGATTTTTTTCCTTTATGTCTGGTAATCACTTCCTATATTATTGCTTCAAATTACGGAAAGATTATAATATCCCAGTTGGATATTTTTTTACTTGCAATACGACTTTTACGAGTCAAGAAGAGAACATTTACCAGATTTGTCACTTGTAAAATGTAACCGCCCTCAATTAAATTATATGATCATCAATTTATAGATGTTTAATTTCAAGTGAGTGCATTAACATACAACATAGACTCGCACCCCCTTTGACAAGATACAATTATGTTTTTTTTCTTTCTGATATCATAAAAATTGGACCCTTAAGAGATTTGTTCATCCCTAGGTAGAGGAGCTAAGGCGAATGGAAATAGTAAAAAAGAGTGTTTGGAACTGATTTAATGAATGAATTATTATGATGAATGACTTCAATATACATATATGGAAGGAGTTATGTTGCTGCATAGGAATTTCAATTATTCAAAGGTTTTTATTAAATGACAATGATTTCGGAGGGGAAAAAAAGTTTAATGGATTAATGCTAAATTACTTTATTCATTGGTGTATTTTGGAGCAACGCACGGGGGCGGGGATTTGAAAGGCTGGATGTCCTATTTTCAATCGATTGTAACGTAAATGTTACGTATATCTAGAGATATTGATTTGATTGCATTTTAGCGTGCCCACAATTTTTAATTCAACTATCAGGTCCCTTTTTTCTTCCTGACATTTCACAGGTGTCCAGTAATTTACTCGCACGCAAATCCCACGTGATCCTTTTTATAGCCGCCTTTTTGTCGTGGGCATTTACCTTGCTTAATATTTTTATAGTCAGTCAATTTCCTCGTTCTAATTTTTCGAAAAGAAGGAAAAAGCATCGCGACAAAATGTCCACAAGGAAAAGGAGAAAGAGGAAATTGACTGACTATAAAAAAGCAAATGAGGTAAATGCTCACGACAAAAAGTGGATATAAAAAGGTCCTCGAGGAATTGGCGTGCGATAATATTTAAAAGATATGATTTAAGTGTGTAGTGTATTTTAATATCATCAGGTTTAGATGTAGGAATGTTCTTCCTTGTTTTATATCTTCTTTTATACGAAGTACTGATGTAGGCTTATTTCTTGATATTAGTGTGTGTCTGGACCCTTCCTAAGAATATATAGTCCTCCATATTTATTTCCATGTAGTGTTCCTTATCCTTGGTTGGCGACGAGTCGGGATACTAACTATTCCCTTTCTGTGTTCAGGTACGGCCTCCGTTATTCATACATAACACGTGACGTCGAGGATGGCAAAGACCTTATGCGACCTTAAGCTCGCGGAGCTACTTAACCTCTGTGTGGAACTGGAACTTGTGGAAGGAGTGGAGGAACTCGAGGGGAAGAAAAAGTCCGAGGTAGTAGTCCTGGTTCGGGAGTACCTCATTGCGTGTGGGTGTGATCCCAAGACGCACGACTTTGCGAAGAGTGTCCAATCGCTCGCTCAAGAGACTCCACCGCCGTCTGCGAGTCCCGTGGGAGTGAGTCAGCCCAGCCCTTTTGTGATGAGCGGAAGCAATCGTGGTCATCGGTGGGCGTCCTGGATGGACGAATTTTCCGTCTATATTTCTTTGTATGGGCAGATGTCTCCAGAAAGAAAGAAAGCTTTGCTGTTGCACTGTTCTGGAAGCGAAGTACAGCAATGGTTCAAGACCTTGGAAGTCTCCAAGAAAGAAGAAGAAGACGACTTCCAAGCCGCCGTCAGGGCTATGTCTGAGGCATTTTCTCCTGTTGAGTCCATTCTTTTCGAGAGATACAGATTGTCCGAAATGAAGCAAGCGCAAAACGAGCCTTTAGACGATTTCGTGACGCGTCTTAGGAGACAAGCTATGTTCAGGAAGTTTTCTTGCAAGTCCTGCTCTGTGTTCTTCGAAGATGAAATTCTTTTGGGCCTTATTTTAAAACACACCAGAAGCTCTAAATTGCGTCGAGCAATCTTTGAGAAAGGGTCCTCTTCTTTCAGCAAAGTAATCCGGTTGGGAAGATCGCTGGAAACGTCTTCTGTCAAAGCCAGCGAAATGGAACGGAAGGAGGACGTTATGCTGTCGGAATACAAGAGGCCTAAGTCTCTGCAACGGAAGACTTCAAAGAAATGGTTTCCCAAGTCTAAGGTCACTTTCCAAGAAATAACGTGCCGGTTTTGTGGACGAAAACACGCCATGGTGAAGACTGAATGCCCGGCGAGGAACCAGAAGTGTGCCAAATGTGGGGCGGTCGGTCATTTTGCATTGTGTTGCAAATCCTTATACAAGGCGACATCAGCTGTGACGTTTCATGTGTCTGATGGTCTGGACGATAGAGTGTATGCGTACTTTGTGGTTGAAGGGCAGAGGATCAAGTTTCTCCTGGATTTGGGTGCCAATGTGAACATCCTACCCGTGGAATTTGTTTTGAGGAAAAGTCTGATAAAAAGTACGGGTTCCATTAAAGTTTTTGGTGGTGGACTGATCGAAACCTTGGGGTCTGTGGACCTGAAAATTTCTCTCGATGGGGAAAATCCAGTGAGCAGGCGCTTCGTGGTGACGAAAGTGGGTCAGCCTATCCTTGGGTTTCGGGACTGCATCGATTTTGGTCTCATCATACTACAGAACCACCCCAATATATGTCGTTCGCTGGAGTCTGAAGAGCCCGTGTTGGAGTTATGTTGAAGAAGAAGTTCTCCAAAGTCTTCAAAGATGCGAAGCAGTCCGTCATGAAGACAACAAAGGTGCAGGTGCACTTGAAGGAGGATGTGCGTCCTCGCTACATCAGAGCACGACCTGTGCCACTAGCCTTGCGCGAGACAGTCTGTGAAGAACTTCGGGACATGGTTGCTAGAGGAACCCTCTAGTGGGTGCAATCATCGGAATGGGCTTCTCCAGTTGTGTCGATTTTGAAGCCGGACGGAAGAGTTCGAATATGTGCGGATTTCACACACACAATTTCACCGATAATCAATACACAACTTTTCCCATTACCTCACCCGGAAGAGGTCTTTGCGGACCTTGAAGGAGCGAAGTATTTCTCAAAATTGGACTTCACGAGGTGCTACGAGCAATACGCGCTAGATGAAGATTCCAAGAAATTCCTGGTAATAAATACTTCCCTGGGCCTCTTCAGATACAATGTACTGCCGTATGGATTGGCAACAGCACCGGCTATTGTGCAAGCAGCGCAAGAAAAGCTTATTGAAGGAATCAATGGAGTCAAAGTTTACATTGATGATGTTTTGGTCTTTTCCAAGAGCGAGGAGGAACACCGCAGAACGTTGGAAGAAGTCCTTCGTCGAATTCAAGATGTGGGTCGAAACTTAAGTCGAAGAAATGCATCATTGCCGCGCAAGAACTCACCTACTTGGGATTCGGATCTCCAAAGAAGGCCGGTCCGTGGATACGGAATTGATTCGCCCTGTTCTTGATATTCCGTCACCTACTTCAGGTTCCGAAGTCAAGTCGTTTTTGGGAATGGTCCAATACTTTGAAAACTTCATCCATAATCTCTCCATAGAGGCAGCCCCACTCCATGAACTCACAAAGAAGGATTACGACTTCTCATGGTCAGAGAAACAAGAGGTAAGCTTTAAAAGTATTAAAAATGCTTTAGCTAATGCTCCTGTTCTCACTCACTATGATCCTTCTCGGCCGATTGTGCTATCGACTGATGCTTCACCTGTGGGATTGGGGGCTGTCCTCTCGCAATTGGTTGATGAAGTAGATCGTCCGGTGGCATTCGCATCAAGAAAGTTGACAGCGGCAGAAATCAATTATTCCTAGATTGACAAGGAGGCGACAGGGATCATATTCGGCGTGAAGAAGTTTGAACAGTATTTGATGGGTCGTCACTTCAAGATTCGAACGGATCACAAACCCCTGGAATACGTTTTCAACCCCAAGAAAGATTTGCCTGGAGTTGTGTCAGCGAGACTTTCACGCTATGCCATGTTGCTCTCGGCTTTTGATTATTCGCTTGAACACATCAAAGGGTCGAATAATCTCCCAGCTGACGCATTGTCGCGTTTACCTGTGGATGGGCCGTGGCGTGGGCAGGACACCACAGAGATCACGATGGTCCAATCAATCAATGCAATGGAAACGTCGGAGACTGAGCTCCACCAAGCGGTCGTGAGAGACCCCGAGTTGTCTATAGCCGTGTTGGCAGCAGAAACCGGTGATTGGTCCGAGGTGAAG
The DNA here is from genome assembly GCA_013387185.1 of Caligus rogercresseyi. Taxonomy (NCBI): domain Eukaryota; kingdom Metazoa; phylum Arthropoda; class Copepoda; order Siphonostomatoida; family Caligidae; genus Caligus; species Caligus rogercresseyi. Next base: position 12,665,859 of record CP045902.1, read on the forward strand.
GAAAATGCTTTGTTCGGAGAAGGAGGGAACTGTCCCTGATGAACGGCCTTATGTTCTGGGGTGTTCGCCTGGTGGTCCCTCAAGCATTAAGAAGAAATTTTTTAGATGAGCTTCACATAACTCATCGAGGCATCGTGAAGATGAAAGCGGTGGCCCGAGAGCGTATATGGTGGCCAAACATATCGGAAGACATCGAGGTATTGGTCAACGTGTGTGTTACATGCCAAGCCAATAGTCCAATGCCTCCAAAGGAGTTCGTGCCGTCTTCCCCTGTATCGGAGTGGGAGAGACTGCATGTTGACTACATCAGTGTTTCCCAACCACTGTGCCGCGGCACACTAGTGTGCCGCGAGAGGTCGTCAGGTGTGCCGTGGAAAATTCTTGTTTTTTGATTTAAAAAAAAAACGATTTCATTATTATCAGCAAATACTGCCTATGTCATTCTAGTAGTGTCTGCTGTTGACTGGCGTCCTAATCATGTAATATAATTCCTCACCACTAGGTGGCAGCAGGTAGCGATTGCATTGTAGTAATAATAAGAGAATTAGTGATGCATGACTTTGATTGTGTGACAAATTCAGGTATCAGTTCGTGTGGATAGCAAAAATGTAAACGTGATGGATAAGTTTTTGAAACGAAAAATAAACTCTGATCTTGGTCCTGGACAAGGCCCTGGACAAAATTCGGACGCAGATGAAGGCCCTAGCACCAGTGGATGTCAAAAGAAGGCAAATACCGTGAACTCGAGGCAATACAATGACAGTTACATTTCTTTTGGATTTACGTGTACAGGAGATGTATCAGCGCCGATTCCATTGTGCTTGGTATGTGGTGAAAAATTATCCAACAGTGCTATGGTGCCAAGCAAGCTTAGACGCCATCTCCAAACCAAACATCCTTCACTTCAAAACAAGAATGCGGACTATTTCGTTGGCCTGCGTAAGCAGACAGAGAACCAGGCAACATTCATGAGAAAAAAAACAAAGGTAAATGAGAGAGCCCTTAAAGCTAGCTACCACGTAGCTGAACTTGTAGCTAAATCCAAAAAGTCCCACACAGTGGCAGAGACGCTAATATTGCCCGCCTGCAAAGCGATTGTAAATGAGATGCTTGGACCTGAAGCGGTTAAAGAAATAGCAAAAGTCCCTCTGTCAAATAACACAATTTCCAGACGTATTGATGACATGTCTGCTGACATCGAAAGTGTGGTTTTGGAAAAGATCCGTATCAGTGAGAAATTTGCTTTGCAACTTGACGAGTGTACTGATATTAGTGGACATGCTCAACTCCTGGCCAATGTGCGTTTTGTGGATGGAGACGCAATCAGAGAAAACTTTCTATTTTGCAAGACATTGCCAGAAAAAACAACAGGAGAAGAAATCTTTCGGGTCACATCAGAATATCTCGAACAAGGAGGACTTAAGTGGGAAAACTGCGCGAGTGTCTGCACCGATGGAGCTGCAGCCATGGTCGGGCGCATCAAAGGCTTTGTAAGCAGAGTAAAGGAAATAAACCCAAATGTGATTACTACGCACTGTTTCTTACACCGCGAGGCCCTCGTAGCCAAGACTTTGCCAGCAGACCTAGCCCCTGTGTTAAATGATGTTGTGCGCATAGTGAACTTTGTGAAAACACGTCCTGTGAAAAGCCGCATATTTGCATCTTTGTGTGAGGAAATGGGAGCCGAGCACAAGACCTTGCTTTTCCATACGGAGGTCCGATGGTTGTCGCGCGGCAAGGTGCTGGCCCGTGTGTATGAGCTGCGCGAGGAACTGAAAGTGTTTCTGACCAATGAGGGGTCCGATTACGCGAAGCTGCTTGCAAGTGATGAGTGGTGTGCAAGGCTGGCATACCTGGCGGATATTTTTCACCATCTGAATGAACTGAACACACGAATGCAAGGCCGAAATGAAAACCTGCTCACCAGTACGGATAAAATCAATGGATTTCGCTCAAAGGTGCACCTCTGGCAACAACATGTGGAAAGTGGCAATCTTGAAATGTTCCCACTCACCAATACATGGGCAACTGTTCACACCGCTGCACTGTGTGAAATAATAGCCAGCCATTTAAAAACTCTCGAGGAGAAGATGTCTTTTTATTTCTCTTCAGTCTCCACTGAAAGCCTTGACTGGGTTAGGGACCCATACAGCTCAGCAGTTGTTGGAATGGACATGTCTTTGCAGGAGCAGGAAGAACTAACTGAACTGAGACAAAATCGTGGTTTAAAGCTGAACTTTGCTGATCTACCTTTGGACAGTTTTTGGCTGACTGCTGCCAAGCAGTTCCCCATTGTGGCAAACAAAGCCATTTTGACATTGCTCCCTTTTTCCACAACATATCTCTGTGAAGTGAGCTTCTCAAGCCTGACTGCTATTAAAACTAAACACAGAGAGAGACTGAGAGCTGTTGAGGAAGAGCTTCGGGTGTGTCTTTCTTCAATTCCTGCCAGGATATCATCTCTGTGTTCCTCAAAACAAGCACAGGTTTCACACTAAGATTAAGTGAGTAAATTATACAGAGATTGATATTTGTACATGAATCTTCATATTGTAACAGTGAAATCTTTTCCTAATACCACTGCTACTGTCAGAATAATTAGCATTATTTTCGGTATTCCTGCTAGTAGAATGCTTTTGGACAGAATAACAGTTTGTAAATAGTGGGCCTACTTTGAAGTTTACACTTCTTTGAGAAGTGAACATGTTAAGTGCACTTTTTATTTGAAAGAGGAAATATAAAATATGATAATAAAAAAATACAGTTTTGTGTTTATTTGATTGCTATTCAAGACACTTTGATAAGAATGACTATATTGTTAATATAGGCGGCTACAGAGTATTATTTGTTTTCATTATTTCATCATTTTGGTTGGTGGTGTGCCGCGAGATTTTTTCAAGGGAAAAACTGTGCCTTGGCTCAAAAAAGGTTGGGAAACACTGGACTACATGACATGGAACGGCAAGCAGGTACTAATCTTAGTCGATGCTGGGTCGAATGGATTGAGCAGAAGTCATGAGAGACACTTCAACTATGGCTACGCTTCGTCAATTCTTTGGGTGGTTCTCTCGATTTGGCTTCCAAAACAAATCCGTGCAGATAATGGGCCTCAATTCGCAAGTGAAGGATTTAAGACAAAGCTGTCTGAATGGGGGTAGACCTTGTACTTTCACCTCCATATCACCCGCAGTCTAACGGTTTGGTTGAAAAGCGGTGAGAATAGTGAAGAATCTTCTACGAAAAAAACCATCCCTGCCATGGAAGAACTTCTATTCGGATATAGAGCGACGCCAGGCGAGTCCGGAAAAACGCCTGGAGAGCTTTTATTTGCTCGTCCGCTACAAACCCGTCTGGATGGTTTGTTGCCCGTCTGCAAGAGATCACCCCGTGTCAGCAACAAAAAGTATCTCCATCTACAAAGTTTGGGTACGATGCTACGGACGAGGTAGACCAAAGTGGATCCCTGGAACCTCTCCGTGGGAACTACCGTGTGGAAAGTGAAATGTGAAGACGTCATTTTCAAAAGACGCCTCAACCAACTTCGCCTCGAAAGACATGTGAATCAGCTCCGTCCTCGACGGCTCGCTGATTGGGGCTGATGTAGTGTATTTTAATATCATCAGGTTTAGATGTATGGAATTTCTTCCTGTTTTATATTTCTCTTATACGATGTACTTATGTAGGGATATTTATTATTCCCTTTATTCTATTTATGCATATGTGTTTAGTAGTGTCTGGACCCCTTCCTAAGAATATATAGTCCTCCATATTTATTTCCATGCAGTGTTCCTTATCCTTGGTTGGCGACGAGTCGGGATACTAACTATTCCCTTTCTGTGTTCAGGTACGGCCTCCGTTATTCATACATAACAAAGTGCATGCAGATAAGCCACTGAGATCCTAAGTAACATTTAAGGTTAGTATGAAGTTAGATGCTAATTACCAAAGGTTACGTTCGAATATAAAACCCAAAAAAAGGATCTTAAATCAGGGGTCCTTGTAGTTTCATGAAAAATTATAACAAAATTAACGTTCTAAGAACGTTCTAATGATAAGTGTAGGGGAACGTTAGTTTTTGGTTATTTTTCCAAGCGTTAAGAAAGGTAAATAAGCCAAGTAACGTTTGAGGAAAGCCAATTCAGTAAAAAGATCGTTTGAGGATTCGTAAAA
>CP045902.1:12684618-12695159 GCA_013387185.1 Caligus rogercresseyi
TTATTATTTTGAATACTATTATATAAAAAAACGCTTTATAATTGTTTTAGCCTCTATATTTTGAGGGCTTTGGGCAATTTAGACATATAATTATATAAAAATCAAGATTCTTTCTTAAAATTAAATGCATAAAAGTCGTGAAAAACGAAATCAATGATTGTCCAGTATATCCTAAACAGACACACAATTAAAAACGGATAAATTACCAAAATATGGACAAATGGCACAGAAATAATATCTACAATTATTTTATAAGGTTCTTGAACATCTCTGGAAGCTTTCAATCTTCAAATAAAGGCTCAATAAGCTTAAGGCTCCTTTGAGATTCTCAAAAAAGCAACATGTTTTTTAATGTGCAAAATCCTTTTATATCTGCTGATAGGAAAGTATATTTTTAGATTTGCATTTAACTCTTAAACAAGTTACTTTGTGCTGTCATAAATAAATCCTATATCCCTTCAACTGAAGCGGGCTATTATAGAACACGTAGAAAACCCTCTACTTCCAAGAACTATAGCCTAGAAAATGACGCATTATCTCCAGATTTAAATAACTGATAATAATGTTATAAGACACATTTATATCAGAATTGATCCAATACAATCGATTCCTAGATGCACAAATTAAAAAATATATATTGATACATAAAATAACAAATCCAAAATATAAAACTATACGCTGAACTTATCCTTTCGAAAAACTATCCATTACTCCATGGGTTCCCAACTTTTCAATTCGCGACCCCCCCCCACAAACGATTCCTGAGACTGGTGACCCCCACTATCTTCTGAGGTGGCGGAAGCCTAACAAACTTGTACATAGGTCACAAGCATTGTGGCGTCTCGCGACCCCTCCCTTGATGTCTCGCGACCCCCACTTTGGGAACTCCTGCATTACTCATTACCGAATGTAAATAAGACCCAAGAAAAAAATTAAATAGGTTATTCATGAAACTAAATTTATTCAAAATAGGTAAATTTTATGTTAATTTTACATACCTTTGTATGCCACCCTCCCTAAACCATAAAGTCATTGGAAGGAAGGAAAAAACCTATTTACATTTCGATCTTTACATATTTAATTGTGGATTCAATGTTCGTGACGCCACAAATATTTTTTCCTTTTTCACTAAGCCAAATGTTGATAAAAAGGCACAATTGTCTAATATATATATATGCTTTAAACTAATCATATAATTAAAAATAACCCGTTATTTATTTACTCAATTAAAATACCTACCACCAAAACTCAGATCTAAAGCTACTTCCAGCAATTCTTAAAAATTAAGTCATCGGCTATCTATTTGTCTAATACGTTAGAGTAAAATAAAATTTCATTGAAGAGGTTTTGTGGTACAGGAATTGAGCTAAGGTACTCCTTTATACGATTCCACCTGGGACCAAGGACTACATTCGTGTCGCTCTAGATATATCCCGCTCTTCAAACAAGCAAAAAAAATCAATGAAATCATATTATATGTAAGAGATATATTATAAATATATAGCTACTATGTAAATATAAAATAATAAAATACATAAGAACAAAAGGGGCAATAAAATTAAACTATTAAATAAAACTTGATTTTATCACCGTTTATGAACTCATTTGTAAGGATGGAATCTGAAGTCCTCAATCAAATAAATGTCTTGTTATATGTTTGTTCAAATAGCCGACACAATTAACTTTTAAGCCTAAAAAGATTACAAATAAAGAAGTATTATTGATTGATTATTGAGAAATTAAGTTCAATATACTATAATTTGTCCCTCTATTTAACAAACAAGTGAATGGATTTTTATGGAATCAAAATAAAATGCCTTCTTATTTGTGTTTTTATGGCTTGAGAATTTGTGTTTTATCCTTGACGCAATAAAGGAAAGACTGTTGTGTACGATGTTCTTTTAACGAAAGTAAAAGTATCATACTTATACATATATACATATATATAATATAATATCATCAATTTTCCATATTATAGTTTTTTAAGCATAATGAAGTTATATCAATAAAAGAAGGAGCTGTTGAACGATGTTCTTTTAACGAAAGAAAAAAGCATCATAATATATATATATATATATATATATATATATATATATATAATATAATATATATATATATATATATATAATATTATATATATATATATATATATATTATATATAAATATATTATAATATATATATATATCTATATATATATATATATATATATATATATTTATATATATTCTTTTATATATATATATATATATATATATCAATATTATATATCTATATTAATATAGATATATATATAATATAAATATATATTATATATATATATATATATATATATATATAATATATATATAGTATATATATCATAGGATCAATTTTCCATATTATTGTTTTTAAACATTATAAAGTTATATCATTACAGTGTATTTCATGTTTAATTACTTGATCATATCTATTAAAAGCTTTAAAGCATTCCACTGTGACAAATGTCAATTCAATGTTTGGGAGGCACAATAACATTATAAAATGTATATTTTATTATTAGAATATATGTTTTGATAATATATCTATATATATATATATTACATAAGATTATGCATATTCAATATACTGCTATGAGAAATAACTTGCTTGACATAATAAAAATATTAACTTTCTAATCAAAGTTTTTTAAATACATTAATTAACACATATTTAGTTCAATATTGTCTTATAGAAGTAGGATTTAAAATATACTTTTTATGTGCTATATTAAAAAAACTGAAGATTAAAGACATTTATTCAATTGTTTCTTAATCCAATGATATATTTCTAAGATCACATATAATAATATTATTAGAAGAATTAACACTTTAAAAAGTTAAAAAATATATATATTTATTTAAAACTCTAATGATTAAGAAAATCCCTTTGGCTGCATTTCCTTAATTTAAATAATAATACGCAATGTTGTTACTTTTTAGGACACATAATATATATAAATAATCTTTATTATTTTTCCGTCAAAAACTATATTTTCCTATTTTATTAATAAATAAGCATATATAACATAATATGTCCTTATAGCTTTTCTATCCTCTAAGTAAGGCATAATATAGGTGTTTTAAGAATTTGGGCGTCCGTTTTGTTCAGTATTAAAAGTGCCTAAAATGGAGTAAGAATACTAATAACACTAATCAGGGCATGAAAGTTAGCTCTTTCTGTCTCTATCTTTGAGAGACATAGAAGAGAAGAAGAAGGCGGAGCTACAAGAGGAAGGCAGGCAGGGAGATAGCTAGCAATAACTATAACAATAATAGTAAGAGAGCAATGGGTCTTACCGGCGTGCCTTGAGTAAAGAGGGCCGCCGGGATGAAGTGATGACAAATTGACCATTGAGGGAAATAGAAGAGAAGGTGACCAGTTTTGAATTAAGGGTTTCTTTGACCAGTTTTCAAATAAGAACAAAATAAAAACAATAATAACAACAATAAGAAGAAGAGCTCAAAAAGTCAGCGCTCAAAGTGGAAAGAGAAGGAAAAAGCTCAAAACCCAATCAGTTGATTAAATATTCAATTCTATAGGAGCTCCCTTCCACAGCTTCCCTTCACTCCCTTCCCATTTCTTATTGAGCCAGCAGCTGGTGACTGGTGTTGTTGTTGTTTGTGTGAGCTTCATGTGAGTGTTCCTTCAAGAAAAGTGTTTGTGAGAGGACTCCTGGAATAATATGAAACGGATCTGAAATCATCATCATCCTCATCATCCATTTGAAAACCATTTGCTATCTTAAAACATAAGATGGTTAGCTACTACAACTCACTGGGATCCATGTTTCCCGGGGCCCCCTCCCGCCTGCTCCACCTTCCCGAACACAGGGGTCCAATCCCACACCCCCAGGGCCACCTACTTCAACCCATACGCCCCAGGGCCAACTATCACCCACAGAGTGCCAATCACCACAGCGGGGCCTTTGCCCCGGGTAATCCCTATGTGCCACAGCAATTCACCGGACAAACGCCCTCAGATATGTACTTTGGCTTCGAGAACGCGGGGAGCACAGGCCATTGGGGACAGCACCACCCGTCCGCCAATGCGGGGCTAAACACCCTACCCACCACAGAGGCCTCATCCACAGCTCCTGCATCCTCTTCCTCCTGGTTCGGCCCCGAAACCTGGGCCCCACCTCCTTCCCCACCCACCTGCCAGCAACAGGCCTCCTTCGATCAGTCTGCAGCTCAGAATCTCCGGTCTACAGCAGCGGCTCCTCGTATCAGTTTGGATCCGCCCCTCCGCCAACCCCGCCGCCTGCCGCCGCCGAGGACTCCCCGCCGGACGTCGCCTCCCCGCCTCTAGCCTATCCCCGCCCCCTTCCAGCGCTGCCCCCTCGTCGGCGGCTGGTGGTCGACCCCAGCCCGCCCGCTCACCCTTTCAGTGGATGAAGAAGCCTCCGGGCTCCAGCGGGGTCCTCCCTGAATCGGTGGAGGACCTGGTGGACCCGAGAAGTCAGGTAAAGGTAAATACATATTATTATTATAGTTGTTTAATCCTCTCAATCGGCGGCGGCAAGAGATCTTCAAAGGAGCTCTGATAAGAATAATCATTTATTTAACTTTAAACAGAAGGGGGGGGGGGGGGGAGAATAAATATGAATATGAGTTTGACAAGGTTGACTTTGTCCGTGTTGAACAAGCAAACTTCAACAGTGCCTCTACGACTACAACTCAAACATGTCCATGTTCTTATCATACAACACATAGGCAGAGCACACAAAAACACTCATTGTAAATACATATAGAAGAAAATACATTCCAAGCAGGATAAAAAACATTTAATCAAAGCTAGCAGGAGTCACTCCTCAGGCCTTGCTTCCTGCACTGCTGTGTTCTTCTATTTGGCAACACGTTTCATTCTTTACTTGCAATTAATTGAACATTTTTAACAAACTTTTATTTAATTATTTTTATACTTTCAACAAATTGGCTTACTTTTTAAGTTTAACAAAAATTTAATTTAATTTGAGTATTTAGCCTTGCATTTCGAAAAAAAAACATTTTGCTGATGTTTTATCTCATTTTAACTTTTGGATACTTTATAATTATATATATATATATATATATATATATTTCCCCCCATCTGTTGGCTAAATTAGTTAAAATTAAAGAATCTATATTTGACGAATTTTTATATCTTTAATTACGTTTTCCAAATTTTTAATTATTAAAAATTAACGATTTCCTTTATTATTATGAAGGCTTGCATTATTTTTTGATAAAATATTTTCTTATAACAAAATGACATTAAAAAAAATAGTTAGCAAAGACAAAATACTGCTCTTAGTAATATTTCTCACGAATTCAATACATTTCTAATTCATTTCTAAATTTTTTTAATTATTTTTATTTGTTTTGACAAATTGTATTTATTATCCTTTATTCCACGGTTGACAAATTCTTTTTCTTATTATTATTTATTTCCTCATTTTGACAAATTTTAATTCTTTTATTTGGCCATAAAAATTAACCTGGCATTGTCCACTTGGGTGTTGTGTTTTAGGGGGATTGGTCCAAGATCTTTTCCCTCCCTCCCTCCTCAAACAACAACAAGAGAGATAGAGTCATAAAATGGTCAATGAATGGCGCCATATTTCTTTTACCCCATTGACCTTGAGAGGTCATATTTTTGGCAGTGTTTTTATTGGGTTTTTTCTTGTTGCTTTTCTTAGGCCGCACTCGAACAAAGGACAAATACCGTGTGGTCTACACGGATCATCAACGACTAGAACTCGAAAAGGAATTTCACTACTCCCGATACATCACGATACGCCCGCAAGGCCGAACTTGCCAATAACGTGGGACTTTCAGAGCGACAGGTAAAAAACTTTTTCAATAATAAAACTTTTAATACTCTTAGAATAATATTAGCTCTAAAATATATATTGAATTTAAAGAAACACTTCATGTTCTAATCTTATTCAAAGGCTTTATTCGATTAAATCTTCATTTCCTATATTCTTATACTTCCAAACTTTAAAACTATATGTAAATAATAATTATTCATATTTTTCCATAAAAAACATTTTCCGGATTTTTAATATACTTTTACTAATTATAATCAAATATATAATATCAATTCCCCCTTTATTAAAGTTTTTCTCCTTTCCTAAATTATATTTCAATACATTCTCGATTTTCAAATTAACTTTACTTTTTAACAATATTTTTAACACATTAAGAAATTTTGAAAAACATATTCATATTATAATATAACATCATCAAGTTTCTAACGTTTACTTCATCATTTCTCTATCCACAGGTCAAAATCTGGTTCCAGAACCGTCGTGCCAAGGAGCGGCGATCCATCAAGAAGTCTGACGACCCCAAGGAGTCCGGCAACTCTCTCCAGACTCCCTCGTTGGCTCCTACCCCGACATCCCCCAAATCCCCCAACACCAGCAACTCCCCGGCTCCGCTCTCCACCCCATGGCATTCAACCCCGGGGCACACCTTCCCGGAGGGCCCCAGCCACACTTCCCCGCCCCTCAAATACGAATAACTTATTCAAAACAACCCTCAAACATATAGATTCATACTTTTTATAAGACTTTTACATAAATATATATATATTTTAAAAAATTGTCAAAGAGAAATATTATTATTTTTTTGTACTGTGATAATTCCCTCCTCCCCGCTCAGCCGCCGTCGCAGCGCCGCTGCCGGCGCTGCGCCATAATATAGAAATCTCTTCTCCCTTTTCCCCGCCCCCCCCCCCTACTTAAATGTGTCTCCTCCCTCCCTCCATAATGCTTTTTTTTACACTCACATATATATTTAATCTATGCCATTTATGATAACTATTACTATTATTATTTTTATATGTACTTAATATTATTATTAGAATATTCTGAACCCCTCAAATAAAGATCGTAAGATGACTTATAAACTAATATTTCGTCTCTATTTTTAAAATCTATAACATAGAAGGTAGAAAAAATAAATAATACTTTTTCTCGTTAAAGTGTGACTTTTTTTTCTTCTTGTTTATATGAAAAAAATAAGGATTCTTGTTGTTTTTGTTCTTGGTATTATGTGTTTTTGATGGCTTATAGAGTGAGTTTATACAGCTGAGGATACTAGCGTTAGTAGCATTACCTTCTGAGGGAAATTAACGGTTTTATGACGTCCTTGAAGGGAAAGACATGATTTTTTTAATATGAACAAATAATAAACATGGAAGCTTGAAAAACATGAACATAATATTTAAAATATAGAGGCAATGTTTAACTAAAACTTTATATATAAACCCAGCTTCAAACATTTGATTGTCCTGTAGCGGCGTTTATCATCGATTTTAAGACTTGAGTATTTTCATACGCAAAGAATTCAGGCTAAACAGTGTTTAAACACTCTAAAAATTCCTAATGAACTAAAGGTCATTTTGTCGTTGAGATGAGGTCAAAGTTTTAGCTGTTATATCTCTACTCTGGGTCAACTACGATCAGTCCCTTTATTAGTTAATATAACCTTAACTTACGCATTAAGTACACAATAATATTTCCAATAGAGTTTGCTTTATCAAGCTCTAGAAGTTACGTAGCGGAGGAATTGAGATGTATTCCAATTTCCGCTGCTGCTCGTTATTAATGTACTGGATATCAAGATTCCGGGACGTACTGACGTACAGTGGAGGTACAGTGGATTTCGGGACGTACCGTGGAGGCTCGCAGGAGACTTGGTTCGCTACTTCCCCTCATTCTCGGACAAAACAGTGAATGATCTTAAAAAACTCTTACATATTTATAAAGGTTTTGTTAGAAGACATTTGTGTGATTAATTTTCTTGTTGTATATTAATTGTCGCCTTGTAATTTTGTACCGTTTTACCGCATTTATTTTACGGGAAAAAATCTTTTTTAACTAATAGAATGTTTATATATTGAAATTGACTTTTATATTTTGTAATTTAATTTTAAATACGAATGTTTATTTATATATGTGATTATATATAACTTGCTAAAAAGAATATGGTCGAATAATATATATAAATATATATATATCCTTTAATCTGTTCTTTAATAATGAAATTTAATATTAAATTTTGCCTTCAATATATATTCTAAGTATGTTATCAGTATACTTTTATACTTTTCACAATTTTTCTTTAACTATTATTTTATATATAAAGAAAACCATTTAAATATCATATTCGAAAATTATTTTTTAATCATAAACCACTTTTATTGAAACACAAAACAAACCATACGGTCCTTCAAGGCCTTTATCTTATTATATTATTATTATTACGTCTTATATATTCCAAATAGGTCTTTCAGAATAAAAATTATGGTTTACAAAATTATTTAATGGAGGGGAAAACCATATTTGCTCCACTGGAGTAATAAAACTGAAACCAATCAAAATTCCTCAATTAAACCTTTCAATTAGACAATATATATATATAAAAGTATATATATATACAAGTATATATAAATGATATATTTATCATGAATAACTTTGAACTTCTATACAAAGAAATATTACCAAATAGATACTTCATTTCTTGACAATTTATTGCCTCTTTTTTAGCTAATCGTTTTTGCCGGTTTCAATGTTGAATTATTAATGCAGCTGTACCGTCGTTATATAAGGTTGTATATATATATGAAGATATATTTATATATATTAGGGCTGTCAACGAATATTCGAGTTCGAATTCGAGTTCGAATATTGTCCCCAAAAAGCGAATTCGAACGTGGAAATTAATATTGAATGTTAAAAAACACTCCCGTGGTACAAACGACAAATTAATATTTGAATGTGAAAAAAAACACTCTCGCGGTACAAGCGCCTCCATCTGTTTTGTGAATGAGCCTCTGAGTGTTCGCAATGTATCTCGCTTTAAGCTCATTCGTCTCTGCTGTAATATGAATTGTAATATTATATAGGCATATATGATGTTTAATGATGTTTTTGCCGGATTTATTGCCGTATATGGGCTACACGGCAAATGCGTAAAATGGACAGCCAGATATTCGAATAGTTCGAATTCGTGATTTTTTTTTCAAACGAATTTTCGAATGTCATTTGAGCACTTTTGACAGCCCTATATATATGTAAAACTCATATATATCATATATATATATATATACTCATATATATATATATACTCATATATATATATATATATATATATATATATATATATATATATATATATATATATATATATGAATATATATAATATATATATCATATATATATATATATGTAACGATTCTATATCGGCAATCATTCAGCTCTTGTTCTCTAGTTTAATTTATATTCATATTAGTTGTAAATATTTGAGTGAACCATGTCGGCCAAAAAGAACTTGAAGCCCCTGAATAATAAATGTAATATAATAATGACAGTAGATGCATCGAAAAAAAACTTTATTAACGGGGAATATCGTTTCCGACTTTAAATAGTCTACCATAAGTAACTTCATTTACTTTCTATCTGATTTATAATAGAAAACGACAATAATCCAACATAATGAACGTTATATTCTCAATAAATATAACATTGAGTCGATTAATTTTCTTTTATTATTGGCAGTTATCCAAATGATCAGCCATCTGGATTTCCCCACATTCGGGCATCACTTTGAATATGATTCAGTCAAATGCAAAAATCCAGAATATGTTTACAAAACATAAATTACTGTCAAATCGATACGCTACCGACAAAAACCTTGACAAATATTTATATAAATAAAGGTCCCCAATTGTGGACTTATTAAAAGTATATCTGAAAACGACTGTTATTTAAAAAATAGAAACAATTAGCCTGAGTGAAGTGGTATTAGCGTGGTCGACTTTCAATGTAGAGGGTCCGTGTTTGAATCCTTTCATGTGGAGAAGGCAAATCAGTCTCATTGAAAAGAGATAACTAGGTTCGATAAACTGTAAAATATCACTTACTAATGTCCAGTCATATCTTTTGGGTTGGATATGAATTTAGAAAATGAATTGTAAAGTTGGTTTGTGTGTTTGTTATGACGTAACTGTCTTGTTGTGTTATTTTTCTATTTAAGTATACCTTAATTTATGACTTTTATACTTAAACTTTATCCTTTATTTGATGAAGTATTTAATTATAAATATTTTAACGAATAAAAAAAAAGTTTTAAGGAGTAAAAAATGTTTTTAACGAGAAAAATAATGTTTTAACGAATAAATAAATGTTTTAACGGATAAATAATGTTTTTAACGAATAAAAAAAACTTAAGCTTATCTTACCTTAATGAAGTATACAATGAAATATGTTTTTGACGAATTAAAAAATGTTTTAACGAGTAATAAATGTGTTAAGAATAAATGAATGTTTTGAACGAGTAAATATATGATTTAGTTAAAAATTAATGTTTTAACGAAATAAATTAGTGGTTTTAGGAATAACTAATGTTTTAACAAATAAAGCAATCTTAAAAGAAGTAGGAACCCAATTTATCATCTCTAATCATAATTAATTCCCTCAGGTGATGTCTGGGGAATCAATATATAAACACTCTTCCCAAGAAGACTTGCATC